>OX442421.1:7451836-7479336 GCA_949361645.1 Spongilla lacustris | reverse complement strand
GTTGGCAAAGAGAAAAACAATACTATCATGGTTGGCAGACCCAGCCAATGCATTCACGCATGCTTTTACTACATGTAATTTATAGCCCTCATTCACGAAATGCTTGCTAATGAACCCTTTCAAGGAAGCATATGTATGTGTGGCCCCATAACCATGCCGGCAGTGACTGCACTGAGTGTTTACTGTGTACAAAATGTTTACCTTTTCTCTTTGCTTGTCATTTGAAAGGACTTTAGAACTGCTTTGATGCTGCATTGCGTATAAAGATCTACATCAAAGATTTAAATCACATGATCCAGCGTACCCTCAATACCATCCTCGATTCCAGCAGCTTAGCTATGATCAGCTGTCTGGCCTGTGCGGCCATGTCACATGGGGTCTGGCCAGCCATATTCCGCACATGTAAAGGAGCTCCATGGGCCAACAGAATCTTTGGACAGTGGACAGATTTAAGAAGATATCTACAGGCTGTACATGAATCTATGCATTAAAATAAACATACTCCCTCACAGTGCATGTGTATACTACAATCACACGCGTATTACTCACCTCCACACACGTGATCAGACCAGATGCAGCTGCCATATGAAGGGGTGTGTTGCGGTTCTGCAAACAAAGGGAATGAACGCGCGTTCTAACTTCGCGCGAACATATCCTTATGATTCTGCCGATTTTTAAATAATAATGCGCCCCCCCCCCCCCCCCCCGGCCAGAAGATTAGAAGCTTGTAACCTATGCTGAGTGCATACATTCTGTAATGGTGTCTGCGTGTTTCTTCCACGCAGGCCCCCTACAGCTTTGCGGCGGCGTTTATATGCTTGATATGCATGTCAATTTGTTACGTTTACGTAATCTATGAGTGTGGTTACACCGTTTAATACCTTGTCGACAACTCCAAGATTTAAGTTGTCTTCGCATCCCTTCTTCGCCGAATCAGTCTGCCCGTCGACAGACACTATGTCGTACGTATCATCCCCGGTTACTTCGGGAATCTTGGTCAATAAAACCTCCAGCAGGTCCGCTTGAATGGCGTTGGTGATGGAGTCATGCTTGGACGACGTGCACACTACGTGTATGGGGGTCTCCCCCTTGGCATTCCTTACGAAAGGGTCTCCACCTTTGTTCAGCAGGAGCCACAGGAGAGGCTTCGATCTATTTTTAGCTGCGCAGTGAAGAGGTGTGCCTCCATAATCGTTTCCGATATGAGCGTTGGGGTCTATACTGTCTTGAAGCGCAGGATTGTCGAACCACAGTTCTAACGCTTCCTTGTGCTTTTTCTCCTCCAACAGTGATACCAGTTTGGACTCCAAGCCGCCTCCCATTATTGATTTGTCAGCTATTGTTTTGACTTGTTTGTTCTGCTAAATTATAATCCTGTACGAAATCTAATCAAACATTCTAATTATACACACTCGGATCGACGTAAAAAAAAAAGATAATAATAATAATAATAATAATAAACTGTTCGTGTTAGAGTGAAGTAGACATTAAAAATACAACAGTATAGACTAACACATATGGCTAACAACAACACGATAATTATCCTAACACTCACTCACTCAATAATAATTTCCATTCGTGTATTCTCTTGTTTCTTGTAACACTTATGTTAAACAATAATAACCTGATATTCCAAACAAATTCCCTCTTGATCAGTCCTGATTTTGACATTCTATCCATGTTTTAAGATCCTTTCCAATAGGAACTGCTGCTGGTCCCTCAGGACAACGAGTTCAACATCATTTGGATGCTGCTAGCATCCCTTTACAAACATCAATTTGTTCATCTCTGAGGGATATTTCTTTTGGCATCAGGCAAAGCTCCCTCGTCAGTGTCTAAATTTTTAGCTGGGGGTAGCCTAATAGCCTTGAACAAACAGAGTCCAATTGCTGTTGGGGAGACTTTAAGACGGCTCACTGCACTGGAAAGTGTTTGTGTGCTCTGGTAAAGGAGAAGGCATCTGACTTCTTCCAACCCCTTCACTAAGTTTGGAGTGTCCTGCACAGCTGCACCCTAGGTTCAGAAAAGGTCATCCATGGTTTAAGGCAATGTATGCCTCAAGATAGACATGAAGCATGCCTTCAACCTTGTGTCTCGGCAGGCTCTACTGGATGAGTGTGCTACTTTTTTCCCCGAGCTTCTGCCATGGGCTAGTTGGTGCTATGGGTCACACCCATTATTGTGGCATTCTTTAGGTCAGTTATCCTCTGAGGCAGGGGTGCAACAGGGAGACCCACTGGGTCCTTTATTCTTTGCTTTGGTCCTTCACAAAGTAGTATCAGCGATTGATGCAGATGATCTACTTTTCCAAGCATGGTTCTTGGATGATGGGGTACTGGCTGGTCGAAGGCATCAGCATTGCGGGCTGTGTCAATTCTGAGGAATTTGGTCCATCTTTGGGCATTTTCATCAACTTAAGCAAGTGTGAAGTCTTTAGCCGAAATGATCTATATTCCTTTCCAGCCGCAACGAAAACATCACACTTGTCTCACATGGTCATTCTAGGAGCCCCCATCGGTGATTAGCTTTTCTGTGCAAATTTCATTGCCTCAAAGCGTCTTGATGCTGTGAAGTTGCTTTCTAAACTTGTTGAGGTTGCAACCATTGATCCCCAGGTGGCACTAATTCTTTTGCGGGTATGTGGGAGTTTCTAGTTCACCTGGCAAGAGCCACCTCTTCATGTTTGGTCTCTGATCCTTTGCAGCTTTTTGATAATGATGTCAGACAGTGTTTTAAAGATTGCTTTGTATTGGACACCTCTGATTCCACATGGCAGCAGGTTCAGCTCAGTCTACGCTATAGTGGCCTTGGCTTGCGGTCTCTTTCTTACAATTCTAGTGCAGCATTTATTGCTTCTGTGTGCTCCTCTGGCTTTGGTGACAAAGATAATCAGTATCTTGTTCAGGCAATTACTCTCTTTACCAGCCAGCTGGTCCTTCCATCCGATGCCATTTCTGTGGAATCTGTTCTGCCCTCTCCTATCAAACAGAGAACTTTGTCCCAGAAACTTGATAATCGTCTGTTCCAGACATTGTTAGTGTCTTCTTCGGTTGCTAACAAGGCCCGTATTCTGTCTGAGTCAGCCCCTCACTCCGCTTCCTGGTTGTCTGTGGTACCATCTGCTGCACTCTGCCTCCACTTGGAACCTAATGAGTTCTTGGTAGCCTTAAAATGGTGGCTTGGCCATGATTCGTCCAGGGGTTCATTATGCCCACTTTGCCCAGACACCGCACTAGACCCTCTAGGCCATCGTGCAGTGACCTGCAGGCAGGGTGGTGTTCCTCTGGCTGTTGAGACGTATGGTAACTGGGGCAGAGAAGCACACACCACCTTTACCCATCTGGCCGCTCGGCTTGCCATCTGTGTGAAAAGTAAGGTCACTGCTGAACTTTTTTGGCATAGCAAGAGCTATTTTGTGGAGAAGTCTGCCCCAATTATTTGAGTAGACTATGTCTGAAACATTAGTTAGGCTTAGGTACTTTGTAGCAGTCTGTTTAATAAGTAGTTATTTATTATTGTGTAATTATTATACGCCAGTGTATTATATATATATAATTATAATTATATATATAATTATGTATTCATATTATTATTTGATATTTATTAATATGTGTTGTAAAAATAATGATAATAATAATAACTGCATTTCTATCGCAAGTTCGAAAGACTCATTGAAGAAACATCTACAGTCGCATTTGTCAAACGGAGACCCGCAATTGAGTCAAAGCATTATTACTGCAGCAGTATATGTACTCCTTGTACAACATGTGGGGGGTTTTTGGTCACTATAAAGCGAGGTCATTGTCTTTCCTGCAAGAGATCTAGATATAATGAGTCGTTACCATGGCGATGTAGTTCAAAGTGAGCCATCTTCAGTCCAGCAGGAAGGAAATTTAGATTATACTGGCACCACTTCCTGTGCAGTATTGCCTTGTGTCACAGCTATCGAAGATAGCACATCTGAACCTGAACCATTGCTTCCGTCTTTATTAGACATCGTTACTCCCAACATTAAAACACGTTCCTAGGGCCGCGAGAAGGATTTGGGCTAATGTTTTGTTAGAGGTCTTAGCAAATGTTTGCCATCAAAATGATATCCAGGCTACACCTTTTCTTGCTATCATACGGCCTCCTGTAAGTGGTGGACGTAAGCACAGGAACAATAATGCAAACCGCATAATTGCAGCTTGTCGTAGATGGGAAGTTGGTGATATTTTGGGTCTGTGGTCAGAGGCTGTTAATCAGAAACGGGAAAGAAAGTTTGATTTGCATACTTCGGCAGTTTTTCGAAGGGCTAAGTGCCTAGCGTCAGAGGGTCGCATGGGTAGTGCATGTGCAGCATTAATTAGTGACCCCCTAGCATTCAGCAGGCTTTTAGAAAAGCATCCTACTGGAAAGAGAGTTGAGTTGTCTGATTTTTCTCCAGAGCATTTGGAGGTAACGTCAAGCAGTGTTATGGCACAATTAAGGAGTTTTCCCAAAGGCACTGCTTCTGGTCCATCAGGTCTTAGTGCTCAACATCTATTGGATGCCATTTTTCCTGGAGAAGTTACTGTCATCAATGCTCTTACCAGTGTTGTTCAACTGTTGGTTGCTGGATTAGTACCCATGATGTAATGCCATTTATTGCTGGAGCTAATTTAACAGCCTTAAACAAAAAGAATGGAGACATCCGTCCCATTGCTGCAGGAGATACACTCAGACATTTAACAGCAAAGTGTTTGTGCTCTTTGGTTAGGGACACAGCGGCCAGTTATTTCTTACCATGCCAATTAGGGGTGGCAGTTCCAGGTGGTGCGGGGTCAATCATTCATGGTCTGAGTGCGACATGGGAAAACAGTGATGGCCTTGACATTGCTCTTTCTGTAATGCTTTTAATTGTGTCTCCCGTCAGGTGCTGTTGGATGAGTGTCTCAGTGTATTTCCAGGAATTTACAAGCGGTGTTATTCTTCATCATCTCATCTTTTCTACAACAATTGGGTCATTTCATCATCATCAGGAGTTCAGCAAGGAGACCCGCTGGGTCTACTTCTTTTTTGTCTTGTGCTACACAAGCTAGTGATGAAAACAGAACACATAATGCCAACCTTTTAGCCAAATGCGGTTTATTGATGATGGTTGTGTTGTGGGTACACCTGAGCATCTTGCAGCAGTCAATCCAATCTGATGGTCCATCACTGGGTTTGCATATTAATTTGGAAAAATCTGAGGTGGTTTTTTTTTTTTAACAGAAAGGTTGAGTCAGATGATTTCTTTCCAGGACAGATATCAAAACAAGATAACTCAGATTTTGAGGTACTTGGGGTACATGTTGGATCAGGAACCCATACTTTGGCTTTTTTACAACACAAAGTGGAGAAGGCCATTAGGCTTATGGAAATGTTAGAACAACTTGACGACCCTCAGGTGGCATACACTTTATTGAGAACTTGTGCACGGTTTCTTTTGGTAAGTTTTGTTATTACATCAAAACAGTTCCACCATCTCTGGTAAAGGAAGCAGCATTATCTTTTGATAATTGTGTGCGATTGTGTTTTCAATCAATCATCTCCAGCAATCTTTCTGATAGTCAATGGATGCAATGTACCCTTGATCTTAAGCATGGTGGTGAGAAAGGTCAGTGAGCACGCAAATGCTGCTTACATTGCATCACTGATCTCCAACTCTTCCACAATCAAGGATCATATTTGCAGGAATGTGCCTTGAGGTGAATGTGCTCACCTAAAGAGAGCTGTTGAAGATTACAACCTCACTGTTGGTCTGTCAGATGGTTTGTGCACTCCTTTTCCAGTTGTGGCAACACAAAAGAAACTGTCATCCACCATTGATGATATGCATCATAAAACTCTTTTCCAGTTGACTCCACTTCCAGTTGACAGAGCCAGACTAACAGCAGTCTCTGCTCCACATGCTTCAGCATGGCTTTCAGTGATTCCAAATGAACAACTTGGTCTAACACTTTCACCACATGAATGGAGAGCTGTAGCTAGATGGTGGATGGGGGCAGAAGTTTTTAGTGAAGACTCCAAGTGCCCATTTTTCCATCATGACCAAGGTAGGTCTGGGCACCATGCAACTGTATGGCGATCTAACCAGACGTCACAACACTATTCGCAATACAATTTTTCGCATGGCTTCTCAGGCAGCCCATTCACCACATCTGGAGAAACCATACATTCTGCCTGGTATCAAGCAGAAACCGGCTGATATTTATATTCCCAACTGGTCTAGAGGTGAACCTTTGGCAATGGACATCACTATTATCAGCCCTACACAGGTTCATGTTTTAGATTACCACCATCCACACAGTCTGAACAACTTTGTGCTGCTCATTGGAGAGAGGAACAAAAGAGAAAGAAGTATGAACAAAGTTTAGATGCCGAACATATACTTTTTGTTCCTTTGGCTGTTGAGTCTTTTGGCCTGTGGTTGGGGCACAGCTAGTGTACCAATTTTCAAGACTCTGGCCAGAATGGTGGCCAACAGATCAGATCAGCCAGTTTCATCAGTATCTTGCTGGTTATATCAAAGACTTGCCATTGCCTTGCAGAAGAACAATGCCTGTGCAATGATTGCTAGGCAGCCTCTTGTTTAGTAGTGTAGTTTATTTTGTTGTGTCTCAAGTTTTGTGCATTTGCATGTATACATATGTTCATTTGTACTTTGCTTGTAACCATTGTATTGTATTCATATAAATAAATAATAATAATAGTTTGCTCCAAGTCCCAAGCTACCTGTCTATTGTATGGCAGGCTTGCATCTGTGTCTATCACACGTACATCAAAAAGTGCTTGAGCCTGAGGCTGCCAAACCCCTCATACACCAAGGTCAGGGTTCGCTGCTACTAATAATAATAATAATAATAATAATAATAATAATAATAAAACACTGTCTCGTACCCAGACCAAAAAATGTCACATCGACTTGTGCCAACTGGAATGCAACAAGATTGCCATATCGGTTAATTATCCGATTCAAATGGCTGCCATAGCACTGAAATGGGACCATTTCCAATGCCTCTGGGCTCATATAGACCTGTTGCAACTACAACCTGGTGTTCCTTTGGCTTCCTCCTACGAATTTTGTAGCTAACGAGGAAGAAAAACATCGTTCCCTTCTACAAACGCCTCCTCCTGCTACCAAATATCATATGGACCCTTTGCATGAAAGATCGGAAGTACGATAAACGTCACGTCCGGAGTAAAAACTACAGCGGTTGCCTAGAGACATCGTGTCACGTTCGTGGACCTTTGCGTAATAAAATGGCAACGCTCGTAGTCATTCATTCCCGCTCGGACAGTGATCCTTCTTTGGCCGATCCAGTTCCTGGTCAAACTATGCTGCCAACAGTAAGCTTGACAGAGTCTGACATACCCGGAGCCTTTTTAAAAGGATGGCTTTAAAAAGGCTCTGGGTATGCATATGTCAGACTCGGTCAAACTTACTGTTGGCAGCATAGTTTGATCAGGAAAACTGGATCGGCCGAAGGATCAATGTCTGAGACGTGACACTAGGCAACCGCTGTGGTTTTTACTCCACGTGACGTTTATTGTACTTCCGATCTTTCACGCAAAGGCCAAAGACAATAAATAGCTTCCTTTATCCGCGCCGCGCAAACATAGTGGTGATGTAATCCATCTAGTTTTGGGGTCTGGGTACGAGACCGGGATATGGACAGGATGTTACATTGAACTCGCCATCATTTGCGGGGGGGAAAAAACTGGGAAAAGCTGTTAATTTGAGGCACATTGTTTCCTTGGTTATCATAATCAGGCAGTGAAACCCAAGAACTTCCTACCAGGGCAGGATTTTATTGGGGGCAACTTAAGGGAAGGGCAGGCCCCGACAAGGGCAAGGGCGGGAGGGGATACGCCCCCAGCAAGAGGGTATGGGCCATGGGGGAGCGCTGTAAGTTCCTCCATCGGGGTCTGGCCAGCCGCTTTGCAACTTTCGCACTTTTTTGAGTCCCAGAGCATAGCATAATTGCGTAGTAACAGATATAATCAGTTACTTGCCAGAGCCGCCGGAAGGAGTCGACAATTGGGGCGGCTCATTAATATTCGTGACTTAATTATCACGCTTATCGATACCAAAAGTTAGATAATTCCGTACAATAATCATTTTCCTTAAATTCAGACCCAAATACTTGTCTCCTACATGTGTGCTATGAATTCGTAAATTTAGAACTTTGTAAACTTCTTTCCAGCAATTAAATCTCGTAGATATGAAGGATTTCTCTAAAGAAGTTGTGGTAGTAAATAATTATTCTTGTAATTATTCTTGTAAGTCATGACACACGAAAAGCAGAAAGCTTGAGCACGATTAACATCGTAATGTAGCCATGGCCATCTTTAAATGGAACCACTGGGCTTGGAACGAGCGCTTCACGACTGAGGATTTCCCAAATTCACGCTGCATGGGGAAAGCTAAAGTTCAAAGGCTGGTGTGCCTTGTCACCGATTTAGAGTAGCGGCAACTTGCTGCAAGACATGTACACTATTCTGAATCGGTACGAAAAAACGGCGAAAGAATTACCAGCTGTCTAAATAAGTGCGTAGTTAATTAAAGTTATTAATGTACCCAATAAAAAGTGGGGCGGCCTTAGCCGCCCCAGCCGCCCCGGCTCCGGCGGCCCTGCTTGCTTCCAGACTTTCCCGTAGTTTCGCAAACCAAATACTTCGATATACAACTGATGGGCTCGGGACCACAAGTGGTCTCCAGTCCATTGTCGGCTCGGCCAGTGATAATACATACTATATCATATCTCTGGACCGGCCGAGCCCGAGCATCCCACCACCCCCTCACCCGCTCATGCATCAGTGTAACTTTCTGACCTTTCTGCATGCATGTAGTGCTTGTTGTTGCTGCAATTTGTAGATACGTATACGAAGTGCGGGACAGCTGGCGTATTATATTCCGACTGTGGAAAGCACCCTTATCCATAGATCGACCGCTGTTAACTACGGTTAACGAATTGTTAACTGTAGTTAACAATTTTATGAAAACTGCTTTACACTGTACCATAGCAACCGTAATGAACAGCAGAGTGAAAAAAATGGTTTCTGTGCTCAGTATACATCATAGATTAAGCGCGAAGTAGTCCGTTAAAGCCAAATTTTCCCCATGGATGGAAATAGTGTAAGCGGTCATGGTTTCGATGGATGCACAAAAAACAATGTTAACTTAAACTAACTTCCTTGTTTTACTGACGAAAACTGGTAGAATACGAATGATAAAACCACTTGCGGTTGATGTACGCCCCTACATGTATTGCTGATCGGAAGGACAATGGCGCCTAAAGTGAAAAGTGGCGAATCCGTCACTGTATTGGCAACACAAAGTCGTAGCGTCGCTTCTGTATAGTCGGGTGCAGGGCCAATCTCAAGGGGGACCCCCCGCTCGTATTTTCAGGGCCTATGGGGCCCTCAAATGATATGTTACCCCGGGCCTCACTACGGCTCTCACCGGCCCTGGTCGGGTCCGGTGGGCCCTACTACCTATACCGCGCTTGGTCGTACCCGACCAAACGCGGTAGTAGGGGCCGCCCGACTACCGCTTCTGCACGTTATGGGATATTAAAATTCGAAGACAAAGCGTGTAAGTGGAAATATAACTGGCACTATTGGCAGAGGTCATTCGCGAAAATGGGCCCTGTTTTCAACAAAAGTAAAGAGTTTTCGTCACGTTCGCTGGAGGAGGTTTCGGTACATACTACTACTAGTATTGGAATCGCATCTGCTGCGCGTAAATGATGAGGCTGGCAGCAATTCTGTGAACGAAGAGGTTGCAAATGAAGTTGCCGTTGCAATTGCATACTTCATAATCATTCTCTTCCATACTTAGCGCTGTTAACCTGGGTAAACAGGGCTAAGTGTTAACTACGTACAACACCCAAGTTAACACATCACGGTCGATCTATGGAACTTATAGTCTCCATGCACATATTCATCGTCCAGTCATCGTGAAACTTAGCTAGATCGAAGATTAACAAATATTCCAGCAACTTTATACGATCCTCCCAATCACTGATTAGCTGAGCCTGCATGTAAAACCATTTCTCAAATCAGTGTCTGTGCCTCTTCAGATTACCACGGTTTCATTTGTACAAATGTCATATAAATGCATGGTCTGACATATAAGAGTTAAAATCTCAAGGCATGCATGTAGCGCCGTGGATGGTCCGGCCGGACCGAGGTTATGCATGGTACAGCCCTATTACAACGTGGCATCATTTCTTGGCCCTATTTAAAATGAATTGAATATGCCGAAAAGTCAGTGTCAACGAACGTATTGCCGCAGAAGACGCCTCCCTGCTTACCGAAGCGACGCTTGGAGGTCTTGCGCAATTCAATGTCACTGATGAATACATTGCCGAAGGTTCAACTGACCGTGTGATTTAATTGCGTGATTTTCGGGCTTTATTGGTGCTTGGCACTCTCCATATCCAAGCACCAAGTTGAATGAACTCAAATAAAAGTTACGCCCCCAACGTTTAGTGGACCTATGGATTTCGATTTAATTTCACCGAAGCTCCGCGAACTTAATTGAATCGGGACATGATGTACTGCGTTAAAACGTTAATACAGCAAGGTCAAGGGATCGGCGAAGCGTTGGTGCTGAGCGCATGCGCGTAGAAATATCCACGTGATGCTGAAATTTGCCGCGTTTTTGTACCGTTGTGGAGGGTTTTGTAAATATATCGTTGTACATGCGGTGAAGTTTGAGAGTTGTTGCGCGAACTCATCTTTGTAACAGCGAGGGGTTGGAGGTAATGTTTCTTATGCCTTTTGCCATGTGCTAGATTTGATAGTAGATTGACTATAATCGCGGTTGAAGTCGAGTCCTCACACGTTTCCTGTACAAAGTAGTTTTGCCTGACTGCGTGTAGACATTTGTAGCATGCCAGTGCGATCCTATTTGTACGGGTAAACAGCACAAACCTGGTGCGACATTTCATTTTTCGCGTCTATTAATAACTTACTCTTTCGCACCCGTTTATCGAACGGCAGATGGCTTCTGATCACAGCGGAGAACGTGCGGGCGACGTGAAGGCAACGGCCTTGTGCGAGCCCCACGATAACGTACCGTCAATACTGGTTCCACCAAGCGTGCCTGCCGCGCCCACCCCCGTGAGCGGGAACGCCGATCCGTTTGTATTTGGCAGTACGCAGGGGAACCGTGTGATTTTGAGTCCTCTCCAGACCACATCCACGGCTTCGTCCTCATCATCCGCTCCTCCCTTGGCCACACCCTCTTCCTCACCTTTGCTCCCTGTCAGGGGTGCCATCTCGGTCCCTCTCTCAAGCCCTTCACCTTACCAGTCTGCCACAGTGTACCTTGACAGTGCTGACTTGGACAATGTACACAGCAGACAGGCTCAGCCTCAGACCACCCGGATCGGAGCCTCGTCGAGATATGTAATCCAGAATGGGGTTATCGCAGATTCCCGGAACAGGGACCATTCCATCTCACGGAGGGCCCAGCCGTGCACATTGGACCACAGCTATGCTGCGCGCCAGCCTCTCACCACGCCTCCCAGTGACACCACAGTTGACCAGACTGCATCGGACTCTTCCAACAGCTGCAATGATGGCAGCAGTGGGGAAGAATGGGAGGAGGGGATTTCCCCTTCACCTCCAGTCAGAAGGGGTAGGCCACCCAAGAATGCTACAAAGGAACATGGCGAAGATAAAGACGAGTACTTGAGCTCCCCTCCCGCAGTTGTTAATCCCAGGAAGAGGTGGGGTTTGGGTTTGTTGAAACCCAAAAAACTAAGGGGCCGTGGCAGGGGGTGTGGCGCCTGTCCGAGCTGCATGAGGAAGGACTGTGGAGTATGCCGCTTCTGCCAAGACAAGCCGAAGTTTGGTGGTCCCGGAAAGAAGAGGCAAAGGTGTACTGAGCGTATCTGCTCCAACTTGGTGGGTGTAAATTCTGAATTTGTAATCACATAGATGTCTCCTTTTTTTCACAGAGTGCAGGTCAAAACCGGTTGCTAAAGGATCTGGATGTGTCATCAGCAGAGAGATATGAGCCTTTCGAAACGGCAACATCCAGTAAAAATGTGACAGAGATATCGCAGTTCTACAGGGATGACGTGGCTCGCTTTCTGTCAGTTGTTCCCATGGAAGTCATCCAGCAGTCCCAGACATCCAGCCATGCTGAGAGGCCCCAGTCCAACAGGGAGGGCGTGGCATGTGTACTTCCAATGGAGGTCATCCAGCGACCCCAGACGTCCAGCCGTACACCTGCTATCAGTAAGCCCAGCCTCCCAGCGCCTGTAAAGCTACCTGCAGAGAAGGTAGGCATTGGAGTAACCGCGGCAACAGTGAACAGTGTGGAGCACCCCGTTGTTATTGCCACACCACCGCAGATCACCCCGCCTTGTGCCAAGGAGAAACCTCTGGAGACAGCACAGCACTCAGAGGTGAAGGCAGCAGAAGAGGTGGTTTCCGTTTGTTCCAGTCCTGATAAGGAGCAAGTGGAGGACAGTGGATCACCTGCCATAGCGGAGGACAAGACAGAACCTGCGCCTGTCGTTTCCAAGATTCCGCGGACAAGATCTCAAGCGGGGAGAGAGATGTCCCAAAACGTTCTGTCCCCAGCTGCTGAGAAGGCCAAAGCACCAGTGAAGCAGGCCGAGGGAAGGAGGAGGAGGTGGACTATGGGCTCCTTTGGAGACCTCAAGATGAAGTGTCTGTTCTGTGGCCGACAGAGGAAGCTGGCAGTGGCCAGGTCTGAGAAGTTCTGCACCCAGCGTTGCATTCAGCAGTGGTCAGAGGCCCACCCTGGGGAGGACCCTGAGGCATCTGCTTCTGAAGAGGAATATGCAACTTGTAAGCCTGAGCTGTCATACGTATGCATTCATGCACCAAACACACTCACACATACATGTGCACACACACTCACATGCGCCCATCCACACACAGCCGCAACCAGGTCAAAAAAACCTGCCAAGTCTAGAGAGTTAAAGAACCTTCAGATTGACATGGCATGTGAGTTGGTTTTAAAAGTACATGAACAAAATATGAAATATGGCTCAATTCTATTTGCACTCGCGGGGGGGGGGGGGGGGGAAAAACACGTTTGTGTTCTTATTACAGTACCAGGCAAGGGAACTCCTCACACCATCTCTCACCATCGCTCTACTCCTCGCAACCCCCTTTCTCCCGTACTGGGTCCGAGCCCACGACCCTTGACCTCTCCAGCTGTTTCTATTAGCAAGGTTGCACTTCCTGCAAAGATGATCAGTAGTGAAGATACAGGTGACCTGAAGTGTAGCATACATGCGTCCCCTTCACCACTCCCTTCACCCATCCTCTTCACCACTCCCTTCACCCATCCTCTTCACCACTCCCCTCACCCATCCTCTTCACCACTCCCCTCACCCATCCTCTTCACCACTCCCCTCACCCATCCTCTTCACCACTCCCCTCACCCATCCTCTTTACCACTCCCCTCACCCATCCTCTTCACCACTCCCCTCACCCATCCTCCTTCACCACTCCCCTCACCCATCCTCTTCACCACTCCCCTCACCCATCCTCTTCACCACTCCCTTCACCCATCCTCTTCACCACTCCCTTCACCCATCCTCTTCACCACTCCCCTCACCCATCCTCTTCACCACTCCCCTCACCCATCCTCTTCACCACTCCCCTCACCCATCCTCTTCACCACTCCCCTCACCCATCCTCTTCACCACTCCCCTCACCCATCCTCTTTACCACTCCCTTCACCCATCCTCTTCACCACTCCCTTCACCACTCCCTTCACCACTCCCTTCACCCACCCTCTTCACCACTCCCCTCACCCATCCTCCTTCACCACTCCCCTCACCCATCCTCTTCACCACTCCCCTCACCCATCCTCTTCACCACTCCCCTCACCCATCCTCTTCACCACTCCCTTCACCACTCCCTTCACCACTCCCTTCACCCACCCTCTTCACCACTCCCCTCACCCATCCTCCTTCACCACTCCCCTCACCCATCCTCTTCACCACTCCCCTCACCCATCCTCTTCACCACTCCCCTCACCCATCCTCTTCACCACTCCCCTCACCCATCCTCTTCACCACTCCCCTCACCCATCCTCTTTACCACTCCCCTCACCCATCCTCTTCACCACTCCCCTCACCCATCCTCTTCACCACTCCCTTCACCCACCCTCTTATAGGTCATACAAACAATACAGCAAAGCGAATTTCCACGCCACAGCCGGAACCAAAGAAGAAACTCTGTGAAGGCTAGAGTTTGAAATGACCCAGGTGTTCAGAGAAATATACTGCATTTTCTATTGCAGATGATCATCATAGCAACAACACCACAGGAAATGATCTGAATAGCTCCACACGCCCCACGACCACCATGGTGCTTCCTATATCTGCTCCACTCCTCATGCGAACAGTGCCGCCTCCCCCGGTCTCCATCATGCATATGAACCAGATTCCATCACTGGCCAATGCTCTCTCGAATCTCACCGAACCAAGGTCTCAGAGCAGAGGTAAGATATGGTGCATACGCAACCCTTTTGGCCTTCACTTGACACTGGGTGTTTGGTAGGACTTTCCAGCAATATTCACAACTGGAGTGTTGAACAGGTGGTGCAGTATTTTGAAGGCATCCAAGACTGTTGGGACTACATCGAAACATTCAGAGAACATGAATTGGATGGGTCTGCCCTCCTACTGTTGACCCACGAGTCTCTTGTGAAATGTCTCGGCATCAAATTGGGACGTGCACTTAAGATCATGCAACACGTTGAAGAACTGCGGAGGTTTCAAGAATCTTAGGACTAAGGTTTGGAGAAACCTTGCCAACATGCCAGCCAGCATCTCTATATCTTCATCAACACACACACACACACACACACACACACACACACACACACACACACACACACACACACACACACATGCACAGACCACCCCCACTACCCTTTGGGATAATACACTGCACAGAGATGCAGTGTTGTGCCACTCTTTGCTGTTGCTGTTTATTTTATTCTTTCTCATTTCACTGCTTTTTGTATCCACAAGAGACAGCGTTGTCCCTGGCGATTGTGTGTGGGTTTGAACGTTGAAGCCAGAAAACTGCATGGTTCGCGACTTTAGTTATTGTTACAGTAGATTAGCTGCGCCATTTTGTGATGATGATAGTCATGTATTGGACCATGGACGTTCGGGTTTGTATTTGTAAATCTAATTACGTACTGGAAGAATAGATAAGTTGCGGTTTAAAAAATTTCTCGCATGAATCGATTTTTCGATTACGTAACTTTTGCAATATTCATCACTTCCCCCTGATCACAGATGTGTGGTGCTTGTGACCTTAGTTTTTAAAAATTTCTGGGTGAATTTTGTTGCTGCGAACGTTTCAAAATCCTATTTTACATTACGCAGATCAGGCAGAGATAAATTATAGAGAGCAGAATTTTCCTTTTCGTTCTTATTTATTTTATTATGCACACACGGTAGCACCTACTAGTGCAGGTTTGTATTCTCCGGCCGCCGGCCCTGTATGTCATACAGTGCATGGCCATGAACAGTATTGCCCAACACCGGCAGAACGTGCAAGAGTGAAACTTGTTTTTTAAAGTTATTTCCGTACATTATCTGTGAAATGGTAAATTGCGTCCAAAACAAGAAGTAAAAAGTAGCGAAGGAACTGAATTTGTTTTTTTTTTTTAAAGAGTGCGGCAATGACACCTTGGACATTGCTAACATCGATCGCGAATAGATGGGAGGTGGCGCATGCGTGTAGGGAGGCGGCATTTAACCAGCTGGGATCAAATGTATGGAGCCTGAAACCACCACGACAGTAGCCATTCTTCAGTGGTTATATCAGAGCAGCAGCATAGAAAAACTTCATGAACAGTGCTTGGAGTACCGGAAAACAGAGAAAAAGGTCTGTGTTCGTAGCATCTCGATATCACTGTCGACGCTTCCTCTTCCGTGCACGCTCAAAATACTGGCTTAACATACACTAGCCGAATGCAGTCTACAGATTTGTAATTGAAGTGGACCTGTACCAGTTGCTTGACTGTAACGGTAAGATAATATATATATGCTCGTGTCGTATACAGGTATTTAATTGTGTATGCATGTTGTGTGTGCTTGTGTTTGGCTGTTTGTTTATGCGTTCGTACAGCAACTCTCGGACACCTGGTTCTCCACAGACCAAAGTTGGCATGGCAGCTCATACAACAGGTATTCAGAACCAGCACTGTTCGCTCGCGCTAGCATTCGAAAGGTATTCCGGCTTTGCCACGCACAGGTGTGCTTCACCGCCGTTGCTACTATGACCTGGCTTCCTGCTCTGGTCTTTGTTG
The DNA here is from genome assembly GCA_949361645.1 of Spongilla lacustris. NCBI lineage: Eukaryota > Metazoa > Porifera > Demospongiae > Spongillida > Spongillidae > Spongilla > Spongilla lacustris. Next base: position 7,463,006 of record OX442421.1, on the reverse strand, counting down.
ACCAACTTTTGCTGATACTACGGCTATCGACTTTACCTAACCTGTCTGGGTGTGTTGAACGTACCGAATTCACGAATCAAAATAATGTATCATTGTATATAAAATTATTTCAGGTACATTTTCTCGCGCGTCGCGGATTTTCCTGCCCTGACAGCGGAGCCTAGGTTCTTTCTTATTACTGGTGTGGTGTGCAGAGCCAGTATGCTCGAGAAATACACGTATGTGCTATTGTACGGTTAACTAACTTACTAAATCAATTAATTAAACACCTACCTGAGTCGTTTGCTCAGTGGATTGGTTTCTGCCAGCTAATTAATTATGTCATGTACATGTGATTTAAACAATACCACCTTTGTGTTTCTTGCTCCAACAGGCAAAGTGCCTGCTTCTACTGCCCTACCAATGGTTGCACAAGGAAGTCATGCCGCTGTATAAGGCTGCACAGAGCTGGAGCCAGTGAGGCAGACATTATTAGGTAAGCCGTAGGTCCTTGCACATGGCTAACTCCAAATTTAGTTTCCTTCCCATTTCGTGCCTTTTTTATTTCCTGCTTCATCCTTCCATTTCCTGCCTCTCCCTTCCATTTCCTGCCTCTCCCTTCCATTTCCTGCCTCTCCCTTCCATTTCCTGCCTCTCCCTTCCATTTCCTGCCTCTCTCTTCCATTTCCTGCCTCTCCCTTCCATTTCCTGCCTCTCCCTTCCATTTCCTGCCTCTCCCTTCTTATATTTTGTGTTATGATCAATCTTCTGTATGTATAGGAATGATATTACCTGTGCACTGTGCCATACTCCTCTGGTGGAGGATGTCTCATGCAGAGTCCTAGGAAGTCAGCCTGCTAAATTATTATAATTCAACAGTTAAATTTACAACTTGCAAAACCACAGATAAACTCACTGTCAGCCTTATTCCAGTTGAGGCCCTGCAAATGGCTTCTAGCACTTCCTGGAGGTATCAAGCCATAGTAGTCGTACTTCGAGGTGTGTAACCCTCTAGTTTGAGATTGTACAATCATTTCTCCTCTTCCTTGCCTCTCCACCTTTCTTCCTCATCCTCCTCCCTCTTTTTCCTTCCTCTTCAACTTCTCCTGTCCTTCTGTTCTTCCTTGCCCTTCAACACCTTTCCTCTCCTCCTTCCTCCTGCCCTCCTCCTTCCCTCCTTCCTCCCCTCTCCTCCTTCCTCCTGCCCTCCTCCTCTCTCCTCTCCTCTTTCCTCCCCTCTCCTCCTTCCTCCCCCTCCCCTCCACCTGCCCTCCTCCCCTCTCCTCCCTCCTCCCTTCTCCTCCCCTCTCCCCTCTCCTCTCCCCTCCTTTCCTCTCCTCCCCTCTCCTCCCTCCTCCCCTCTCCTCTCCCCTCCTTTCCTCTCCTCCTCACCTCCCTTCCTCCTCCTTTTCTCCTCTGAATCCTCTTCCTCCTCTGGAGATGAGCTTTGTGAAAGTATTCAGATGGGGGTGGAGTACACAGTTGTGGGGATTCCTGTGTATGAGCTATCAGAAGGAGGTGCCCAGGCCCAGATCAGCATCACTGTGGAGGTCAGGGAGCAGCACAAATGGCTTCTGTTTACATCATTGTATGCAGGCAAACAACATATTCCCCATGAGGCTGAATGTTGTTCAGGCAAGCATCTCCGAGTTACTGCCTCATATGATGGAGATGCACCATGGTGAGCAGCCATAATGTTATCACCTGCGTGTAGTGCATAGGTCCTGTGAATTCTACACACACACACACACACACACACACACACACACACACACACACACACACACACACACACACACACACACACACACAGTATTAGCCCTCCATATTTACAATTCTTTATTTATTTATTATCACTGTGATCATTTTACATCCTTGTCATGATTCATTGAAACCGATACATCGCAAATGGTGGGTGTTTTTTTGCACACGAATTTTGGTGGACACTAATGATTGATTTTGTACATGGAAAATAAAAGTAGTCACTTTGAAGCACAAGACACAGTAAAAAAGATTTGTCCTAGCAAACCTTTGCACATTAGGTCTAACCAATATAGAAATTCAAACGTAGCAAAAAAGCTCCCTTACAATAGTATTTCCTTCCATAGCCTGCAAGTACTCACCCTGGGCCTTCACTGCAACTCTGGCATACAGTTTTGGTGCCCTACGTAAGTACTCTTTGCAAAAGAAAGGTGGGAGGTGGGGTAGGGCAGCAGATACCGCACCACAACATTGACTTCCATGTACATTTTCATGCCACACCTTCCTTTCTAGTGCCTCTGGCACCAGCAGGCACCTACCACAGGCTCAAATTAGCCATGTTGCTTAGTCTTGTAAACATGTGCGAAGCAGACAGTGCAACCACTGGGAGGTGAGTGTATTTTTACTTTTTTTTTTTTTTTCCCCATCGTCATTACATCTGCTCGCCATGTATTTAATGTCCAGGCACCCAGCCCTGGATATATTGGCAGTGGGTCAGGACATGTCAGCACTTGGGCAGCTTATGACCTACGGGGGTTCGTTTGCATCCCGTTGCACCATGCACTGCATGGCTGGGGACCTGTGTGGTTCCTCAAAGAAGGAGGCCGCATCCATTTTTATTGACGGTAAGGGAAAGCGGGTGGGATCAAACGGGAAGGTCGTTGTGACCATTTTTCGCACAGGGGGTAACTTGGTACTTGCAAAAGGTGGGGTATGCCTGGTGGGGAACCATGCTTGCCTCAGAAAAGACCAAGTGGACAAACTACAGCAGAGTGAGTATGGGTAGGTTTTCTGAAGCATGTGTGAGTGCAACCCTCCTCCCCCTCTCTCTCTCTCACACAGGTATTGAGATGGAACAGATAACTCTAAGCATCACAAGCTCAGAGGGTACACAGAACGTATCGTGGCCCCTTCGCTGCAGCATGTGGATCTGCCACAGTTCTCACCACCAGAAGGCCAAGGGGTCTGCCCAGGCCCACCCAGATGGGGTCCTAGTGACCCGCACCCTCGAGGAGGTCCTCTGCATTAACCGTGCATTGGCTCAGCAGATTGCGCTGTTTGTGGCAACCGACCCACCCAGCCAGGAATCAGAGGATTACCTGGCCGAGATCCTCACTCACCACATGCTCGGTGCTGCAATGGAAGTCGACAGGGATGTTGTGTTCAGTGACGATGACTTCAAAACTTTGCTTCGGGTGGCCTCACAAGTGCGGCCTGTTGTTTCCAAGGGAGCGAGGAATATGATCAAGGCGTTCTATCTGGCCAGCAGAAACGTCCGAATGTCTTCTGTGTACGGTACGGATGTTGTCAAGTCTGCTCTGGACTCCATGTGAGTGAATAGTATCTTGTATTAGATCGCACCTTCATTCTGACATACACCCTACAAAGGATGGCAGTTGCCACAGCTCACAGCAAGCTCAATTTCAGAAATGAAGTATGGCGTGTGTCAGCAGGACGCAGGGCGTGTTTAATCCCTCTTCACACACACAGGTAACAGTTGAAGATGCCACCTTGGCTATCCTGCTGTACGAGGAATCCTTAGTCAGTAGGCTTGGGTACTCCGTCCTCAATCACATGCCCACACCCCACTTCAGGAGCAGGGATATCGGAGCATATATCGGCAAAGAGGTAACTATGAACGCAAACAGCTGGCATGTACACCAGGTCTCCCTCCCTTTAGTTTGACCTGGAGATGCGAAGTTTACACGCTCGCATAGTGCAGTTCTGTCACCATCACACCTCATTTATGCACGAAGAGTAAATGTAAGCATCACCCCATGCAAACAAAGCATTCTTATGCACGAAGAGTAAATGTAAGCATCACCCCATGCAAACAAAGCATTCTACACAAAAGATGAAGAAATGTTTTCAGGACAACTTTTTTTAATATTTGAATTTAACAGTCATGTGAGCTAGCAAGGTAAACACATTGAAGTTCTATTGTTGACCTTGAGGGGAGTAGGGTGAGGAAAACGTGGGTCCCGTGGTGGAGGGAAAGGCATGTCCTGAGGAGTAGGAAGTGCCAGCATAAGGAACCAGTGCCATCACTTCAGCAAGGTGCTGCCTCAGTCGGTCGACTTCAATGCCCTTGCGCTGCAGTTCCTCCAGAAGGCTTTGGTACTTTCGCCGTGCGTCACTCAGAGCTGTGAAGAGCTCAATCTTGACTCTTGTCTCATCTGTTAGTGAAGCCTTAAGCTGCTTTCTCTCCTCTTCCATACTGCGCATCAAAGTATGACACGTGCTCAATTCCCTCCTCAGGTTGTCCAATAGTCTCCCTTTCTCTTGAAGGTGGTTTTGCACACTTTCCAATTCTCCATGTGCTTTCACCAGAGCTTTCTCTGCAGAAGCCAACTTCTCCTTCATATCACGCACTTCATCCTCAGCCCATGAAGAGTCTGAACACTCGCGTAGTTCTGCTTCAGCACGACAGCGAATATCGTTCTCTTCCCTAAGGAGTTTTTCAAGATTGGAAATTACTTCCTGGTCTTGAATTTTGCTTGAATACATTTTGTTTAACCTGAAATGAGGCACTTAGGTAGAGAGGTAGACAACAATGGTGAAACTGATTTACTTGGATTGGAGGGACTCGCTTTCCATTTTCAACCTTTGCAGCTCTTGCTTCTGTGCCTTATCCTGACCAATCAGCTGATCAACCCTCAGTGTGGTCTCTTCTTCTTGTAAGCTACTAGCCTATTAAAAGAAAACAAACACCTCTTTGACAACTCAGCTAACTTCCTGATAACGTACGTACCTGAAGGTCAGCTCGTAGAACCCTGATCTCCATCTCAAGCTGTGCAAAGGATGATTCAACTTGCAACCTGGCCTGCTGTTCACTCCTCAGATCATTTTGAAGTGTCTCCACCAGCTATATAATGAAAATGTCACTGCGATATAAATAAAATATTCTGACAAGTCTGCAATGTCCTCTATACACATTCAAAAATTACTGTCCACCACAGAAGTGTAAGACACTTAATTTTGTAATCAGTCGTACATTTCAACACAAGAGTTGCTCTTATTTTACTTGCGCTGAAAAGTTTCAGTAAGGGTTTATGCCCACTTTCCAGGACAAGCAAAAGAATGGCATTGAAATGTATGACTATTTGCCTTTGACAGGCAGTTCAATTTTCAGTGCAAGGATCATTGTATTGCACTCCCTCAGAAAGAAATTTTCCTGCAAACAACACTTAATTCCTGCAAACAACACTTTAAAAAGAAACAGCGGAAACAACAGTACCTTGTCTCTGGCATCCGACTGTGACAGTGGTGGCGGCAGGTCACTCCTGGGCACTGCTTTTACAGCTGCCTGTTTCTTGCCTGAAGGCAAATGCACTCTGCTTGCCGAGGATGGCCGGGCAATGTCCCCAGTAGACACAGGTGGAACTGAAGCAGGTTCTGCAGAAGGATCGTGCGCAAAAAATTCCAGTTTTGGACTGCCATATGGGGACAAATCCGGAGTGTGCAGCAAAGATTCCGGTTTAGACGAATTCTGAAGACAAATGTCCAATTTTGTTCTGTCACTTTTTTGATCTAGCACCACTCTTTCACATTTACTAGGAATACTACGCGAGTGTCTAGCACTAGGGGACTGATTTTTTGACACCAACTTGGTTGCCAGAAGAGTTCTTGGGGAAGATTTCTTCCCTTCTGATTCCTTAAATGTCTCATCCAGTACTGGGGCTGCTGGGTAAATACATGACCACATAGAAACTTAAACTTACTCCCCCCCCCCCCCCCCCTACATGCACACATACACACACACCTTTGCTCATTTCATCAACAGGCTTCACTTCCTCTTGAGGAAGGGCCCTATTTACAATTTCAAAATATACAGCATTCTCTTCTGCCACCTGACGTTGCTGTCGCTGCAGTTAGCACAAGAAGTACAGCCTCAATAATACCTTCACAGGTGCAATGCATACTGGTACTCACTAGCCTAATAATATGAGTGATTTGGTGCTTGATCAAAAAACTAACGGTTACCACAGGATATCCAATGCTGGAAGCAAGTAGGCACATCACACACACCACCATAACAAACAAAGCAATCATTTTTCTCTCACCAGTGAGCAGCAAATGGTCGTGATATATTCAACAGCTGGCTATTGAGCCTATAAGACATCTCAATGTACACAAAGAACATCCAGAGGGCAAATGCGGAGTAACCAAGCACGTGGTCTAAATTGAAAGATGGGGAGAGGTGAACAATAATTACTAAGAGGAAGGGGAGGGGTTTACAGAGGTGTCACACACCTGTACTTCGCATCACCTCAAACCAGACGCAGGAACTTGCAGCCAGGAATAGCCATGGACCTGTCAGTACAGTCCAACAGAGTAGGTCAAGGTAAGCAACCAAACAAATGAACAGCACAGAGAACAGCTGCAAGAGATAAAATGTGAAGGCTTTATTTACAGTTTTAGCGTGACTGTCTGCATACCAATCCTTGGTATTTGTATGATTCATAAACACTGCGCAGAAACATCACCATCGGATAGAGGTATTCGAATCGAAAGTTAGTGAATGAATCCAACAACACGACCCCAATCCAAACAAGAAACAGTTTGAGCTGAAGAAGCGTGTCGCTGTAGGTAAACAAAAACACAGACGCTGATCTTATAAGGCAAGCTAAATTCTTATTAGTGCCCATCCAAAGAACACGTTTCTCCGACCATGTCAAGGAACATAGAATACATAAAGGTGGCAAACACAGTACAAGGAGTACACACCTTGCTTCTACCGGCTCAGTTATTTTGGTTTTCTTGACAGGTAGGCGCTTTATTCGACCACAGTCAATTAGCCTTCGTCTCATTGTCACTTGCTTCTAACTTGCCGGTTTATAGCATGACAACTATTCTAGTATCCAACCAGGTTTAAGTTAATTCTGTTTGGCGCCCTGTTGCACCAAGACAATGGCGTCTCGGGTAATTATAAATATAGTCTCGGGCGTGGGTATTAATAAATCATAATTATCCCGCGGGGTGGAACTCAAAATTTCTGAGCCATGTCGCAAGCTGTGTGCGTATTAGAAGGTAAAACAGTGCAAGGTACCGTCTTCTTTACAGAAAAAAGCGACGGTTCGACGCATGTGACTGGAAAGGTAACTGGCTTGACTCAAGGAGATCACGGCTTTCACATACACGAGTATGGCGATTACTCAAACGGTTAGTTACGAGCGTGCTCGTGGCTGTGATGTAAAACAAGCTCCTTCCATGAACAGGTTGCGTGAGTGCTGGAGCGCACTTCAATCCTTCCAAGAAGCAGCATGGCGGACCCAATGACGAAGAGAGGCACGCTGGCGACCTAGGGAACGTCACTGCAGACGAGAGTGGAGTGGCGACCGTAGACATCGTCGACAACCAGATTCCCTTAAGTGGATCGAATTCGATCATCGGAAGAAGTGTTGTGGTACGAGAAGCGCCATTTTTCTTACAAGCAGGTCGAATTATGCATATTGTTTCACACTCGTGATTGACAGGTTCATGCCGACCCGGACGATTTTGGCCGTGGAGGGTTTGACGACAGCAAAACAACCGGACACGCAGGAGCCAGATTGGCTTGTGGAGTGATTGGTATTGCCAAACCACAGCCGAAGCAGTAACTGTTGTAGGGCTACACTGCGCTGCTAGCTTGTACAACGTGTACCTACGCATATTTGCGAGCATGAAACAGTTTGTTATTTTACCAACAAGGTGGCCTGCACCTGGCTATTGGTGGTACTGGGAACCCATTGTTTGTGAAATCAAAGGTGGTGACCACGGTTTGGAAAATAGTGGTCTGGATAATCATTGTATACCTGGCCTGGCTGTGTGCTCACTCAGCTAGACTTAGGCAGCAAAACTGCCAAGCCAGTCACTTCCATATCCTCCCGTCTAGCTAGGTGGTACGGGGGAGTGCTGTGAGCTCCCCCATCGGGCTCCAGAGGTTTGGAGTATCGTGAGTTCCCCCATTGGGCCCCCTGGGGTGTGGTGAGCTCCCCTATTGGTTCTATGGGGTGTGGAGGAGTGGTCTGAGCCCTGAAGATATAGCATGCAAACACACTAGCAACAGATAGAATAGCTGCCTGGCATGTCCATTGGCATTAAAAAGATATGCATTGGCATTAAAGATATGCATATGTACTTTATTAATGAACACTGCCAGTGCAAGGACTATGTAACCTATTGCCTTGTATACTCAGTCAAAATTTATTTTCCTTGTACATATATATAACAGTTAACATGTACAGATGGGATTTTGCGCTGTACATATGCTACCAGGACAGTTTTATGAGGCTCCTTGCTAAGTAATGGTGGTACCGTGATCCTCAATTTCAAATCACGTGAACACGAAGCTTTTAATCACGCCCACATGGTTGGTTAAATTAATGTGCTTGCACTGATAGCCCATGAAGGCGACAAAAGTATGTTTTAGCCCGTCGGTATTAATTTATACCACTGACGAACCCAACTACCACTCGGAGTTGCATTTCTTTCAGTGCGGAATAGTCCAGCTCTGTCATACATGTAACCTAGCTCAACCACAACCATTTCTAAATTGCCTTCAACCGCCATGTGTGCGTACGAGATGTATTTGCTAATTACTATTTTATCACCGCATATGACAAGATTAAGAATCTATATCTCTGGTATGGATAATTATGGATGCTTGCCAGAAGCAGTGGCGTAGGAACTGTAGCGGCCATGGCCGCTACACTTTTCTGTGGATCTTATTATTATTTTGCCATGTAGCTCATGTTAGTATGCATCATGTATGTACAACAGCCGCTCGAGGGTCGATCCAGGGTATACATTTTTGCGATCGAACAGGAACTAGCTTTGATTGATATCAGTTGAAAAGTTGCGCGCTAGCAAATTGATCAACGTGCTAGCTCGGACCGCGTTTTGCAGCTGCCAGGTTAAATAGCTGCGATGAGCGAATTCTGTTCAGGCTCAGCTACCGAAATTACAGAATCAGAGAGCTTACCTGCCACTAATCCTCACTAACTACGAGCATTTTTGTTTCGGCATATATATCATACGCAGAGAAGCTAATTTTAGAACATTTCTGTCAACCCATTGAAATATAGCACTTTGATCACATAATTGCATTCTTTCATAAAAAGATTCAAGTCTACAGTGATTCATGAAAATCAGTTAAAGTAATCAGTCAAATTTCGTATGGCTTTGGAACATAAAAGTTGCGCAAATCGCAAAGCTTCTGGGGCCAATGGGGGAGCTTACAGCGCTCCCCATACCCCCTAGCTGAGCGGGAGGGGGCGGTGCCCCCTCCCGCACCCACCCCTCTCAGTCTGCGCCCCTCCCGTTTCAATTACATAGCCTAAGCCGCTACACTTTATAAGTCCTTCCTACGCCACTGAGAAGTATTCGACAAGCTAAAACGGTGTGATCGTTCACTCACGGACTTGTTTTCTGCCATGGTCGCGTGGGTGTTGTTTGCTAATTTGCAAGCCGGTTTGACCCCATTTCCCATTTACGTGACGTACAATGTGGATACGCACGTCAGAGGGGATATCTACACCATGCGCGCGCATACGTACGTATAAAAGCTTTTTAAAAAAATATGACTGTATATGTTCTATTTTGGAAACGAACTAAATCCGCTCAATGAAATCGATTCGATCCCACCTCAAACCGACGTCATCCACCCCTAATGTGTTCCAGGCCCACCTGTTACTAAATTTAATACAGTTCCATCTATTGCCTGCACAAGTTACACAGGCCCCTCTTACACCAAAGGTTTTTTGCATTTCAGTATTGGGTTGTTAGAAGATTCCAGGCTGTTGTGGTGTGTTCATCGTTGAGCCAGCCATGGGGGCCTTCTAACAGAGCTGAATCATACACATCATGCTTTTGCTTCATCCAACTGCTCACCCAACAAGTTGATAACGTTGGGGTTGTGCATGTGGAGTATTGCAGCAGGTTTTTCCTACATGGCACCCTTTTGTACATAGATTCTTGTTCCGAATCTAGTTCGACAGTTGCATGATTCACTACTTAAAGCAGGTGAGTTCACTTCAGCTGCATGTCCATTGGGAAATAAAATTCAATTATGATTATGTGAGTGTTGTCTGGTGAAACCTGGTGATTTTTGTGATTTGTCATTGACTGAAAATTCAGTGACAGTTCATTACTGAAAGCTGGTAAGTTCCCTTGAGCTGTAGAAACTGAATGAAAAAAAATTTATAACATAGGTATTGTTATTATTTAATGGTTAGGTAGTCTGTTGAATGAAAATATGAACAGCCTACCATTAAATATGAACAGACTGCCATATAAGTATGAACGGACTACCATATAAGTTGTCTACATGTATGTCCAGTTCGGCTCCATTTTGGACATAGATAACTTCTTGCTGTTTTTCAACAAGAGCTCCAACTGTACATGTAAAATGTTTCTTGTCCTTGCAATGTGCACTGTTATCATAATATGCACTGTCATCATATAGTACATGTACACTTTTTATATGCTTTGTGCTTTCTCAATATTTCTCAATGCCTTCCTTCGTACATCAACCATTGTAAATACAGTAATTGGATGTTAACTAGTACAGCAAAACAGTATATCTGTATGTTATCCTGGGCCAAGTCTTTACTATCTTGAGGTATATCAGCCTCATCAATTTCTTGTTGAACTCAATGGATGACCACCATACATTACGAAAAACGGTAAATGCTTAATAGAGTCCTGACATGACACACAGTATGAGAAAAGTATTGCATCAAGATAGATATCCCTGTTCAGAATCTATAAATTTTAACAATTGATGCTGCAATATGGTATGCACTAGTTAGGTTACACTGATTTAACCAGTGGGGGGGGGGGGGGGGGGGGGGGGGGGGTGCCGTCCGCTGTCGGCCGATTCAACTAGTGTGCGCGGTCCGCTGTTGACTGATTTAACCAGTGGGGGGGGGGGGGGGAGCCAACTACAGACATCACTGTACAAGCTTAAATCACAGGGGGGGGGGGGGGGGGGGGGGGGGGGGCACCTGCAGACTTCACTGTACAAGCTTAATTCACAGGTGGGGGCCACCTGCAGACTTCACTGTACAAGCTTAATTCACAGGTGGGGGCCACCTGCAGACTTCACTGTACAAGCTTAATTCACAGGGGGGGGGGGGCTAAGCACCATCCAGCCCTCCCTAGCTCCACCACTGACAATACTTCATCCCCTATCTGGAAAGACACTGTTTCATTGAGTTCATTACCTTTA
>OX442421.1:7406567-7451636 GCA_949361645.1 Spongilla lacustris | reverse complement strand
GTTCATTTGTATCATGTTACGCTATAACGAGGTCTCTACGATATGGTACCGGCATAATGCATAATGGAATTTCTCACAATCTGATTGGTCGATTGCAGGTACTATATTTTGCGTAGAGACCTCGTTAGCCTAATCGCGTCCTCTAAATGCCAGCAGGCGGGTATTCTACTGTAGAATACCCGCCCTCGGGCACTTAGAATACCCGCGGTCTGGGGACCAGAGAGATTTGAACGGAACACTGATGAAGTATTTCCTGTACAACAATTGAGTCGGGTCACCAGATGCGAGTCACGACGGCAAGTCTTCGCTAGGGTTTTTTTTGAACCCTCTCAACAAGTAAGTCAACAAATTTTCATATAACTTTTTTACCGTTGATACGGAAACCGCGCATGCGCAATAAAATTTTAACGGTACAGCATGTACGTACGTAAACATATCGACATGCGCGTTGCTATACTCTAAATCAGTTAGACACTGTTACCTTCGGGATCCACGTGATTTAGAATCCCTCGGGCCCTTAGTAGCGCCCTCGCTACGCTCAGGACGCTACAGCCCAGGGCCTCCAGTGTCTAACTATTATGTAAAGACTGTTGTTTGAGACGTTATAACTACTGATATTTACAACGCAGATTGGATCCAAATATGTCATTTTGGAACACAAATATTCCTCTTTCTAATGATATTAAATTTGATAAGTAAATTCCAATTTTGAAGTAAGTATGTTAGAACAGGTGTATATTATTGCAATAATAAACCATATGTCACACAATGGTAAAAAAGAGCCCGTGATTTTTCACGGGCCATGGAGTCAGTCTAGTGATTAATAATCATGCAGATTAACCTACTTGAGCAGAGGGTATTTTTGCGTACGATGTCTCACTGGCAGAGCCGTCGCCGCCCTATCAAAAGTGTTCCGGTTATTCTAGTAACCTAGCACCCAAGCTTGTCTCGTACCCAGACCCACATACGCAGTAGCGGATGGATTACATCACCGCTGCGTAGACACAGTACAATAGATCCGAGGAGAAACTTATTGCAAGGTTCGAGTGGGAACGAGTGAGCGTTATCTCTGTTGTGAGACTTGTGACGGATTTGTCTGAGCTTTCTAAGCCTTAGCGCTGACATTGTAGGTATGCAGAGGCTCTATCTAAATACGCTCGCTAAATCTACGCAGTTGATTCTACGGTACATTGGCCGCTATAGTGGGATCGGGTCAGGTGTTATTATTTATTTACTTTTTGCTAATAGCATTCATGACTATTACTGACTAAATTTTACTTACGTCATTAAAATATAATTGTTAATTAGGACACGGGCACAAATTTATAATTTGAGGGTGTCGTCCGCGATCCGCTCGGTCGTCCATCCCCGATGGATTCGCGACGTAATATTAAACTTACATCCGCAGTTCCGCCTCGAAATTCGAGTGCGACCAGACTGATCCAGTCAAACGTACCTTTGGTGGAGTATTTGAAAGGAAGCAACCCTGTGATAAAATTACAGCAGGTATGGCTTTGGAACATGTATCGTGTTCTCTGTCTTAAAGTTAAGTCTATCTTTACTGGGACATAGGCAGCACGTGATGGGAGGGAAGACGTAGTGAGAGCCTGGCTTGAGAGGCTGCCGAGAAGGTTTGGAAGCAACATCGAGATCTTAAACCAACGCGACGATGAGGGATACACGGCCCTCCATTATGCCGCGCGGTTTAACCGTCTCACCATTATGCAGATGCTCGTGACCAGTGGAGCAGGTAGGAGCGAGAAGTTAAGTCACGTGGGGTAGACCTGGGACAGAGTGGGCTCTACAGGGAACGTGCGGAAGTATATATGGGGGTGTCGCTCGTAGGAGTACGCTCACAGTCGGCTTGGACTTGGTTATGTGAAACATATTCCCGTGTTGCAGTTGTGCATTTTGCATTGTGCTGGTATAATCACGAAGACGCCTCCCCCCCCCCCGAAGTCTTTATTCGCAAAATAAACTGCAAGGTTGGAACTTTGCACAGTGAACGAAACAAGTAGCAATATGTGTATGTGCACCGTGTAAAAGTCATATGAGAACACATATGGACCAATAATAGCCTCTGTTAAAATGGAAGAAATTGTGTACTCGTAACTTAAACCACTAAGATGTTTCAAACACATTTATAAAGGCCATCCTATAATACTGAAATTTTTAAGAGAGAGAGAGAGAGAGAGAGAGAGAGAGAGAGAGAGAGAGAGAGAGAGAGAGAGAGAGAGAGAGAGAGAGAGAGAGAGAGAGAGAGAGAGAGAGAGAGAGAGTGTGTGTGTGGACGCTTTCATTGTAGTAGCTTGAACAAGACATCTGGTTAGGTCAGGTTATGTACCTATCAATGGTAACCCCACCCCCAGTGCGGGCACAGATGGGGGATTTGACGATTGCGGTTTTCAAATCCCCCACCCCTGAGGCATTCTAGTTGTTCAAATCCCTTACATACTATTTACAGGGGGGCAGCAGAAGAGACACCTGTGTAAAATTACCTGCATCATCATGAATAATTAAACAAATGGTAATATGTCAAATCCCCCACACCTGGTGCAAAAATCCCTGTCAATCCACACCCAAATGCCCCTTCTGTGCCCGCACTGAAGGCGGGGGGGGGGGAGGGGGGGGGGAGGGGAGGGGGGGGGGCATTGATAGTTGCATTAGGCAAACAAATGCCAACCTTTCCTGTATGTGGTGAGGTCATGTGGTCAGCATGAAGTCCCAGCACCCCATTAGTCAGCCATTACTCCTTGGTATGCATTTTGATCCCCATATCATGTGATTCCGTGATGTGATCCCTGTATACCAGTTAGTCCATTTGTATCATGTGATCTCCATATCGTGTGATCCCCATATAATGTGATCCCTATATCATGTGATCTCTGTATCATGTGATCCCTGTATACCAGTTAGTCCATTTGTATCATGTGATCTCCATATCGTGTGATCCCCATATAATGTGATCCCTATATCATGTGATCTCTGTATCATGTGATCCCTGTATACCAGTTAGTCCATTTGTATCATGTGATCTCCATATCGTGTGATCCCCATATAATGTGATCCCTATATCATGTGATCTCTGTATCATGTGATCCCTGTATACCAGTTAGTCCATTTGTATCATGTGATCTCCATATTGTGTGATCCCCATATAATGTGATCCCTATATCATGTGATCTCTGTATCATGTGATCCCTGTATACCAGTTAGTCCATTTGTATTATGTGATCCCCATATCGTGTGATCTCTGTATCATGTGATCCCTGTATTACCACTTAGTCCATTTGTATCATGTGATCCCAATATCGTGTGATCTCTGTATCATGTGATCCCTGTACTACTTAGTGTGATCCACATATACTGTGGTCCATAGATCCCACAGTTCTCTCTGGCGACAAGCAGACTGCTCTCCATTTGGCGGCTAAACACCTTCCTCGCTACCAGACAGAGGCAGCTGACACATCTGGCAATCCCCGCCTTGCTAGCAGCCGTGCGGTCATCCAGTACTTGGTTCACACCTGTCGGTGTGACGTGAACGTTAGGGACACCTATGGTCTCACCCCCCTCCACATTGCCTGTGCCAGAGGCAACCTGGCTGCAGTGGAAGTCCTTTTGGAGAGTGATGTCATTGACGTCAACTTGCCAGATAACAAGGGAGACAGTCCTCTACATGAAGCCTGTGTGTCAGGAAGTGTCCCCATCATTCAGAGGCTACTTCAAGCACCAAACATCAACATTTTAGCTCAAGATAACGAGAAGATGACCCCCTTACACATAGCCTGTCGAGAGGGTCATGCAGAAGTCGTGAATACCATATTTAAGTATGGAAGTAAATACACGACTGAGCTAGTTAATGCTGTTGATAACGAACTGAACACGCCCCTTCACCTTGCCTGTGAGAGTGGAGAGCCAGAGGTTGTGCGTGTGGTACTGGACCATGGCGCCGATGTTGGAGCAAAGAAGATCGAGGACAAGTCCCCTATGCATGTGGCAGCTGAGGGAGGGTACGTTGAGGTGGCCAGGATCCTCTTTGAGGCTGGAGGGGAGAGTACCTTGAGAGCCATTGATGACCACCTGAGCACACCTTTACATAATGCAGCTATGAACAACCATGTTGGTATGATCGAGTTCCTGCTAAGCAGGTATGTCAACTGTTAGAGCATGGTGTTGTGAAGTGCACGCAACTGTGGTTACCACAAGCTGAACTATGAGGGTGTGTGACATGCCCATATTTGGGAGTGCTCTAGTTCCTCATAGTGTAGGGGGGTGATGACATCACATGGTCATTGCAGCCTAATTGGAACTATACAATCTCAATTCATCATTTGATAAACCCTAAACCCTACCACCCTGTGATTTGATAACAACTCTCAAGTCCGACCCCCCCCCCCCCCCCCCCTAATATACACAGCCAATTTCTACAGACCTGAACCAGTACTTCTGCCGAAAGTACTGGTTCGGGTCTGAGCCAGGTACGTATTATTAAAATCAGGCACATATTAAAATATGTTAATAACTCAGGAGTTGACTCTTTCGGCAGAGTTACTGATTCAGATCAGTAGAAAAATTGGCCGTGATACACAGAATTACATCAAATATCCCCCCAATGTACCCTAACATGTGGAGCCCTATATAGCATGTACAGCCCTATATAGCATGTACAGCCCTATATAGCATGTACAGCCCTATATAGCATGTACAGCCCTATATAGCATGTACAGCCCTATATAGCATGTACAGCCCTATATAGCATGTACAGCCCTGTATAGCATATACAGCCCTATATAGCATGTACAGCCCTATATAGCATGTACAGCCCTGTATAGCATATACAGCCCTATATAGCATGTACAGCCCTATATAGCATGTACAGCCCTGTATAGCATGTACAGCCCTGTATAGCATGTACAGCCCTATATAGCATATACAGCCCTATATAGCATGTACAGCCCTATATAGCATGTACAGCCCTGTATAGCATATACAGCCCTATATAGCATGTACAGCCCTATATAGCATGTACAGCCCTGTATAGCATGTACAGCCCTGTATAGCATGTACAGCCCTATATAGCATGTGCAGCCCTATATAGCATGTACAGCCCTATATAGCATGTACAGCCCTGTATAGCATGTACAGCCCTATATAGCATGTACAGCCCTGTATAGCATACATGTGTACAGCCCTATAGAGTGTGGTAATGAAAAGAATGATGTCTATATGAAGGAAATCTTTTAGCCTGATGCTATACAGGGCTGTACATGCTATATAGGGCTGTACATGCTATATAGGGCTGTACATGCTATATAGGGCTGTACATGCTATATAGGGCTGTATGTGTAAGTTTCAAGATTGTACTCATCTCAGACCACAATGCACACTGCTATCCAGCCACTATTAGTTTCCATTTGTCTAAAGTATGTGTGTGTGTGTGTGTGTGTGTGTGTGTGTGTGTGTGCATGCATGTGTGTGTGCATATGTGTGCACATTGTGTGTGTGCATATGTGTGCACATTGTGTGTGTGCATATGTGTGCATGTGTGTGTGTGCATGCATGTGTGTGTGCATATGTGTGCATGTGTGTGTGTGTGCATGCATGTGTGTGCATATGTGTGCATGTGTGTGTGCATATGTGTGCATTGTGTGTGTATGTGTGTGTGTGTGCTTAGCTGTCACCTGTAACCACTTGTTTGTGCAAGCATCCCATCCAGCTGTGAAAAAAGGAGGGAGGGGTTGGGGAATGAGGGGTGTGGGTATTGGGAAGGGAGTAGTGGGGAGGGAGGGGTAGTGGGGAGGGTAGTGGGGAGGGTAGTGGGGAGGGAGGGGTAGTGGGGAGGGTAGTGGGGAGGGAGGGGTAGTGGGGAGGGAGGGGTAGTGGGGAGGGAGGGGTAGTGGGGAGGGGCACATCATCAGATTTTATTTTCTTCTTCTTAGTGGGGCAAACGTCAACTCCCGCGATGATGACTCTCACACTCCTCTGCTGACAGCGGCTAGCCTGGGAGAGGTGGAGGCCTTCAGGGCACTCATGGAGGACCCTCATGTGCAGTTGGATGCTGTTGACAAGAAAGGCAAGAGTGCTGTGTTCCTGGCCGCAGAAGAAGGACATACAGACATCCTGGAGGTTATTTACTAAACCAAACCGCTTTTTATTCATATGATTGTGCTGTGGTTACCTTGGTAACATGCATACACATAGTCGTCACGAGGTCTCCTATCCCCCCCCCCCCCCCCCCCCCCATAGTCATAGTCACCCTGGTTAGAGTATCTCTCTCTTCCTCCAGTGTCTCCTAAGCCATCCCATTGGAGCCAAACTGTGCTCCACTGCTGATGCTGCACAGAACACACCTCTGCACATTGCAGCCAGAGAAGGGAAACTGGACATTGTCTCCATCCTTCTCCGTGTAGGAGTCCAGGTGGATGCTCGTAATGAAGTGAACAAGACCCCAATCCATTTAGCAGCAGAGAATGGCCATGCTGCGTAAGCCAACTGTGTGACATGTTCTCTTCACACCTGGTCCCTGTGTCATCAGGGTGGTGGCAAGACTGATAGAACACGATCCAGACACAGCCAAGGATGAGGATGAGGACTCCAACACACCACTTCACTGTGCCTGCACCCATGGGCATGTCAATGTTGCTAAGGTGCTGCTTGAGGCCAATGCCAGGTTGGATGCAAGGTAACGCATTGAGAGGAGAACTTGTGGTGTTGTTGAACGTTACTCTCTGTGTGGCTTAGGAATGCATCCCTGTGGACCCCTGTAGACTGTGCCTCAGCTGGGGGTTGGCCAGAGATAGTGGAGCTGTTGGCTGATGCTCAGGTAGATGTGTGTACCACGGACAAACCCAACAAGGTTAGGAGCTTTAGGGTAACTGTGTCTTGATGTTGTTTTTCTAATTGGAGCCCCCTCTGTAGGTAACACCCCTCCACCTGGCATGCAGAGAAGGCAATGTGCAAGTAGTGGAGATCCTGATACAGAATGGAGCAAGTGTGGCTGCATTGAACCAGGATGGTTTGAACTGTCTGGAAGTGGCCATAGAGAACGGACAGACGTGAGTTTTGTTGCATGCGGTTGTGTAACCAAGTAGCCACCTCTCTGTTCTTATTTGCTCGCTGCTCACAATCGGAACATTTGATTTTTGCAAATGTACTTGATTTTGGAGGGGTTTTGACATTCTGATCGATTTTTAAACCATCAAGACACAGATGTCACCAGCACATTATCTTTTGCTGGTAGAATGTTTAATAACAATTACCTGTTAGATAGCTGTTTGTGGTTAATTTATAAACAAGTTTCCTTAACTGTTGTCAAGGGAGGGAGTCACTAATTAGGGTGTACTACACTGGACTTTCATATGCTTATACCCTACTTATACCCTACTTATATGCTCTTAGTCTTTATAAAGCTACCACTGTTAAATGTTGCATCATGTAAACATTTGGGGATGCAGGTGCAAATGAAAATGAGTGTTCTTTTTTTTTTTCAGGGATGTTGCCATGACAATAATAAAGAGTAACCAATGGGATCAAGCATTGCGTAACTCACATGGCTCTATCACACCATTGAGGGAATTGATTCTGAAGATGCCAGGTGTGTACAAAATGGTACTTGTCCCTGAGAAATGCAATGCAATTTCCATGTAGTAATATTTAAGCCTGTATAGTTTATAAAAGCCTACAGCATATCAGTATATTTAAAGTTTTGGCCTTCAGATGGGAATGTGAAATTAAAATTATGTCAACAGAGGTTGCCGAGGAGGTACTGAACAGATGTGTCAGCTCCAATGCTTCCAGAGATGGTCCCATCAATGTTAACAGCCCTGAATACTGTGTGCAGTTTATGTACGAGTTTTTGGATGACTACAGAGATCCTCCTTCCATCTGGGACAGGTGGGGCTTGTGCAGGGAAGAGCCGTTAAACAATTATGTCATGGTTTGTTTTGTACATGTAGGTTCAGAGGGCGTGGTCATGATGTACAGATTGATGCTGTTCGTTACTCAGCAAAGGGTAACGACGATGACAATGCTTCCATTATCAGCGTGGACAATAATGCGGACTCTGGGTACTCTACAACCTGGGGACCAGTTGGGTTCAGTCGCCTCCACCACCCTGTCCACCTCATGGTTAGCAAACACAATCGCATTTTATTTTGAGCACACCTGTCATTGTGTTGTGAGCACCTGTCATTGTTCTGTGAGCACCTGTCATTGTTCTGTGAGCACCTGTCATTGTTCTGTGAGCACCTGTCATTGTTCTGTGAGCACCTGTCATTGTTCTGTGAGCACCTTTCATTGTGATCTGTGAGCACCTGTCATTGTTCTGTGAGCACCTGTCATTGTGTTGTGAGCACCTGTCATTGTTCTGTGAGCACCTGTCATTGTTCTGTGAGCACCTGTCATTGTTCTACATGTATGAGCATCTGTCATTGTTCTGTGAGCACCTATCATTTTGTGAGCACCTGTCACGCACCTATTATGTTGTGAGCTCTTTGCTATGGTATGGGTTTTCATCCATGTTGGCAGACACTCAGTAGCTCTGTCAGACTGCTGACACATCCAGTGGTGGTCACTTTGCTGAACCTGAAGTGGAAAAAATTTGCATGTTACATGTTCTTGATCAACATTGTCATATACATGAGTTTCCTGACCATTCTCACATCCTACATGCTCTGCCTGCCAACGCCGTCAAGGGACATGTGTAAGTGACACAGCTAAGGATTTTGTTTTATTTTGTAATCCTTATTTCAAATATTATATAAACGTCTTAGGTGTTTCATTAGCTATATGCAACGGCACATCTCCAGAAGAGACTGTAACTGAATGTGGAGCATTATGTGAGTGTATGCAAGTATCCCTCATCACCCAACCTCACTGCTGATACCTTTCCACATAGGCAACATCACATGTCTTGGGTCCACTGATCCTGAGGGTTGCGAAGGTATTAATTCGGTGTCTAGGTCAAACACTTAGACAGACACACACACACAACACACACACACACACACACACACACACACACACACACACACACACACACACACACACACACACACACAATTTTTTCATCAGATGTCTGTGAGAGGAAGTGTCACTTTGTGCATGGAGCAGCTGTGGTTATCATCATCATATCCGTGGGACAGCTGCTGATCAAGGTCTTCCAGCTGTTCTCACTCAGCTTTGTCCGCTACTTCACCGACCTGTCCAGTCTTGTGGGGCCAGTGCTATACATTGGATCCATTATATTTTCCAGCATATTTGACACCCCATGTCTGTGTATCCCAGACTGGCAATGGCAAATAGGCGTGGTAACCATCTTTGCTGGTTGGGTGTCTCTACTGTTCTACTTGCGTCGGGTCCCCATCTTGGGGATATACATAGTAATGTTCTTCAACATATGTAAGAATTCCTTGAAGGTGTTGGTGGTGCTGTTCGGACTTGCAGTGGGGTTTGGGTTGGCCCTGCACATGCTATTCTATAATGATCAACAAGTGGGGGTAAGTGGGTGCGGTCATCTTGGTAATTGGTTGACACAACTGTTGTCTTAATTGTATAGAGAATACCGTACCCCGATCCATACCGCTCAATGTCTACAGTACTGTCACATCTTCAGTCGGAATTTGGGTACATTGGTCTGTTCAAATCGAACGGAATGTTCAAAAATGGTGACGACATTCAGTACAAGTACATGACCTTCATTGTGTGGGCGTTAGTGGTGATCTTTATTTCCATCTTGATGCCCAATATGATGGTAAGTACCGCACACACACCCCAATGAACTCTCATGATAACCCTCACTCTCCCCACAGATTGGTGTTGCCGTGGAAGATATCAAAGGTCAACAACATCAGGCAGCTGTTCAGAAGCTGGCCCTCAAGGTTAGTTTAAAAGCACTAAGGGACTCATGTGACCCCCAGCATTGATAAACAACCCCCCCCCCTCCAGGCGGAGTGGGTGTTGAGTGTCGAGGAACTACTGCCCGTGAAGCTGAGAAGGCGCATGATTGTGGGCAGGCGAGCCATCAAGCCCAACAAACCTGTTACATTCCTGGGGAAGCTGAAGAAGCTGCTTTGGAGGGACAATCTGCCCGAGGGTGTTGAAATGGAGTCTTCGTCATCCGTGGTAGGCCTTTGTTCTTAGTGAATTCTTTTTTAAATTTATTGCTTACAGAGCCTGTTTCAAGACATCCAATTGCACAACAAGCAGTTGTCAGATGACGTAATGGAGATGAAGAAAAAACTGAACAATTTCACAGCGGTGTTGTTGGAGATGGTGCAAAGGCAGGGACTCACACAAAGAATTCCGTTCTCCTCACATAGTGTGGTGTGACTTTTGATCCCAGAGCTTTTGAATTCGATGATTTACATGAAGGTGTGTATATAGCTGATTTGTTATTATTATTTAAAAAAATTAATTATGTTTGGGTATGAAAGCTGGTACTGGCTCATTCAAATAATCAATCAAGATCAAAACAACTAATTAAGCAATTCACAATTATCTCATATACACAACCAATTACTGATCCCTACAATGGTTTTGGACCAGACAAAACTCCCTGTGTGTGTGCAACCTGTGACATCAGTTCAGACAATTCGTTTAGCCTCCTCTTAAGTTCAGCCACATCGTCTGAAAGCTGCCTGCTTTGGTTATGGAGCTCTTGAAGTGGTGCCTAAGGTAGGACCAAAGGGAAGCTCGGTACATTACAAACACACAAAACAACTTACTGTCGATGGAGACGCAAAGACTGCTATATTCTCAGGTGGCTTTGGTAATGGCCTCAGAAGCCTCTCGCATATGTTAACTTTCCTGTTTGGAAGAATGACATGCTTGCCGACGATCAGACGTCTTCTGAGGGAGGCAGGCAAGAGTTCATCCATGCTCAGGATCCACTCCACCTGAGGGAGGGAGGGGGGGAGGGGGAGGGAGGAACAGTGAATGACCCCTTGCCGACAGCGCAAGCAAGGTAAGGTTTGTTAACACCTTTAGGGCCAGTTTCTTGAGTGAAGCTCCCTCCGATATCCCTCTGATGTCTTGAACAGCCAGAGCAACCTACAAGAGTTGATGAAACCCAGAACATAGAACAAATATGCTTTTTTTTTTGGGAGGGGGGGGGGGGGGGTTGGCAGCCACTTACCAAGAGATTGGTCATCAGGATGGGAAGCAGGATCACAAACAGTGCCCACATTGGGAAGGCCAGGTATTTGTAGGGCACGTCATCTGTGTCATTGTTTTGCTTGTAAAGTGTGTTGTATTCAAACTCCCCCATCATCATGATCATAACCTTGGAAATAGACCGGTATGGATCGGAGAACTGCAGCCGCTGGGAACAAGAACAATTGTATGGATCAAATACATGTAGTCCCCCCCCCCCCCCTCCTGCCCACTGGAACATACGTATTCGCTAGGGGTGTAAAAGATCATGTAGAAGGAGAGAGCAAACGCGATGATCAGCACAGCTAGGAGCATGACCACCTTGCAAAAGATGTAGAAGATGTCAAAAAACATGACAATGTACAGTCCCGTGACAGGGACCCTCCTCATCTGCAGAAGCAAGGTGATCCAGGACAGGAGGACCGTGCCAACACCTATCTGCCACTGCCAGCTGGGCACACAGAGGCAAGGGGCACTGAAAGTGGCAGAGAAGAGGATGGCTCCAATGTAAAGGACAGGTTCCACCACACTGGTTGGGTCGTCAAAATAGCAAAGTTGGAGTGAGAACAGCTGGAAGCCTTTGATGAGCAGCAGCACTACTGACATGGTGATGATGACAGCTGCTCCCACACGAGAGAAGTGGCATTTCCTGATGCATTCAACTGCAAAGACGTGTGTGAGTGGTGAAAGAACGCCATGCAGACCACACCCACACCCACACACCCACACCCACACACACACTACTGTTAATGGTGCGTACCTTTGCAGCTGTCAGGGTCTGAATAATTAATACAGGAGCCAGTGCCTGAGGATGGCAGGAGGTCAGACATGGTGCCCAGGAGGTGAGGTTATAACATGGTGCCCAGGAGGTCAGACATGGTGCCCAGGAGGTGAGGTTATAACATGGTGCCCAGGAGGTGAGGTTATAACATGGTGCCCAGGAGGTGAGGTTATAACATGGTGCCCAGGAGGTGAGGTTATAACATGGTGCCCAGGAGGTCAGACATGGTGCCCAGGAGGTGAGGTTATAACATGGTGCCCAGGAGGTGAGGTTATAACATGGTGCCCAGGAGGTGAGGGATGAAGGCTTACATATCTCTCCACAGTCGGTGATGACAACAGGAGACGAGCAGTTGAAAGAATCCATATTACTGCCTGCAAGATTAATACCCAGGATCTATGTGTGCCACAAATAACACACTCACATGCACACAATCACATGCACACACTCACATGCACACACTCACATGACAACACTCACATGACAACACTCACATGACAACACTCACATGCACACACACATGCACACACTCACATGAACACACTCACATGCACACACTCACATGCACACACTCACATGACAACACTCACATGCACACACTCACATGCACACACTCAATTACAAGGCCAGCAGCATACATGGGTCAACCTGTCACAACTCAAATGAAGTTCTGCAATACTGAACTTTTACCCATATTCATTTGAGTTGCATGCAACAAGTCAACCAGTGTATACAGGGGCCTTAATATGCACACCCACACACTCACATACACACATGTACACCCACACACACATGCACACCCACACACACGCACTTACACTCACACATGCACCCACACACTCACACAACACTCACACATGCACCCACATGCACACACTCACACATGCACACCCACACATGCACACACATACACACCCACACATACACACCCACACATGCACACCCACACATGCACACCCACACATGCACACCCACACATGCACACACTCACATGCACACCCACACATGCACACACACAACTCACACATGAACCTCGTAGGTTGGGGCAGGGAGAGGGCATAGGAGGTCAGGATCATCAGGTACACCACATACGATATGAATTTTGACCAGTACATATAGCGAGCATAGCGCCTCCACTTGAAGTCCATTAGGGTGTGCACCAATGGGTGCTTCAGAAGTTTAGTTCGCTCTCGTTCCACCTAATGCGAGTTTGGTATATAGAAACTCACGTAAAAGGTTAATTAAACTATGTTGTTAAACTGACCATGATAGCAAAGGCGTGGTGAGCACGACTGAACCCCATAGGTCCCCAGGTGGTGGAGTACCCCGTGCCCTCACTGATGTCCACACTTATGACAGAGGCATTGTCATCGTCATTTGCCTTTAAATCAAGGTCTTCAATAGCTTCGAGCTGCATGGCATAGCCACGCCCCCTGAGCCTGTAAGCAATAAATAAATAATGATACAAATTGCACCACCACTTATAAAAAGGCTTCTTGTTTGAGTTGCTATAACTTCTGAAGACTAAACGCTATTCACTGCCTATTTTCAGCACTTCATACTACACCATTTCTCTATGGTAAAATACAGTTTGGAGTCTTGCACTTGCTCCATGCCAGTATTATAACATCCGATAACTGACCAGGTTCACTAAGGATTCCTGCACACATACCTGTCCCAGATGGAAGGAGGATCTCTGAAGTCATCCAAAAACTCGTATATGAACTCCAAGCAGTATTCAGGGCTGTTAGCATGGATGGGACCATCCTTGGAGGCATTGGAGCTGACACATCTGTTCAGTGCCTCCTCAGCAACGTCTGTTGTGTTGTGAAGGGTTACCAAAACGTCACACTCCCATACAACAAATGTCCAGTCACTCAAACCTGGCATCTTGTAAATCAATTTCCTCAAAGGCGTATCGTGTCCACGGCAATTGCGCAGTGCCAAGTCCCATTGGTCACTCTTAATTATTGTCATGGCAACATCCCTAAAAAACAAAACAAAAAACTTCACAGAGTGCCACTAATGCTAACATTAAGAATGCTGCTATGCTGAAAAGTACATGTGCACAGCAAGCAACTTGCACACACATGAAGACAGAACAAAAAACCCTCACGTTTGTCCGTTCTCTATGGCCACTTCCAGACAGTTCAAACCATCCTGGTTCAATGCAGCCACACTTGCTCCATTCTGTATCAGGATCTCCACTACCTGCACATTGCCTTCTCTGCATGCCAGGTGGAGGGGTGTTACCTACAGAGGGGGCTCCAATTGGAATGTGACACAATTGTCCTAAGTCACTAACCTTGTTGGGTTTGTCGGAGGTACACACATCTGCCTGAGCATCAGCCAACAGCTCCACTATCTCTGGCCACCCCCCAGCTGAGGCACAGTCTACAGGGGTCCACAGGGATGCATTCCTAAGCCACACAGAGAGAGTAATGTTCAAAAACACAAGTACTCTAATGTTCAAAAACACAAGTACTCCTCTCAATGTGTTACCTTGCATCCAACCTGGCATTGGCCTCAAGCAGCACCTTAGCAACATTGACATGCCCATGGGTGCAGGCACAGTGAAGTGGTGTGTTGGAGTCCTCATCCTCATCCTTGGCTGTGTCTGGATCATGTTCTATCAGCCTTGCCACCACCCTGATGACACAGGGACCAGGTGTGAAGAGAACATGTCACACAGCTGGCTTACGCAGCATGGCCATTCTCTGCTGCTAAATGGATTGGGGTCTTGTTCACTTCATTACGAGCATCCACCTGGACTCCTACACGGAGAAGGATGGAGACAACGTCCAGTTTCCCTTCTCTGGCTGCGATGTGCAGAGGTGTGTTCTGTGCAGCATCAGCAGTGGAGCACAGTTTGACTCCAATGGGATGGCTTAGGAGACACTGGAGGGAGAGGGAGATACTCTAACCAGGGTGACTATGACTATGGGGGGGGGATAGGAGACCTGTGTATGCATGTTACCAAGGTAACCACAGCACAATCATATGAATAAAAAGCGGTTTGGTTTAGTAAATAACCTCCAGGATGTCTGTATGTCCTTCTTCTGCGGCCAGGAACACAGCACTCTTGCCTTTCTTGTCAACAGCATCCAACTGCACATGAGGGTCCTCCATGAGTGCCCTGAAGGCCTCCACCTCTCCCAGGCTAGCCGCTGTCAGCAGAGGAGTGTGAGAGTCGTCATCGAGTGCGTTGATGCTAGCCCCACTGAAAGCAAAAACTCAAATAAAATAACCAGGAAAAGCCCAAAAACCCACCAGAATGGAATAGGAAATTGAGCACTCCCCTCTGCCCCCCCCCCCCCCAATTAATGGATGTACAATATTTAGAAGTGGTTCCCAGTACATGTATATTGATTCTGCAATTACTTAATCATTCACAACAAGCCTTCAAAATTACTAAGTTTTTACCAGTACAGTAGAGTAGCAGTATACATTGCCAATCACCATACCTGCTTAGCAGGAACTCGATCATACCAACATGGTTGTTCTTAGCTGCATCATGTAAAGGTGTGCTCAGGTGGTCATCAATGGCTCTCAATGTACTCTCCCCTCCATCCTCAAAGAGGATCCTGGCCACCTCAACGTACCCTCCCTCAGCTGCCACATGCATGGGGGTTTCCCCGTTGATTCTCTTTGCTCCGACATCGGCGCCATGACCCAGTACCACACGCACAACCTCTGGCTCTCCACTCTCACAGGCAAGGTGAAGAGGCGTGTTCAGTTCGTTATCAACAGCATTAACTAGCTCAGTGGTGTATTTACTTCCATACTGAAATATGGTATTCACGACTTCTGCATGACCCTCTCGACAGGCTATGTGTAAGGGGGTCATCTTCTCGTTATCTTGAGCTAAAATGTTGATGTTTGGTGCTTGAAGTAGCCTCTGAATGATGGGGACACTTCCTGACACACAGGCTTCATGTAGAGGACTGTCTCCCTTGTCATCTGGCAAGTTGACGTTAATGCTATCACTCTCCAAAAGGACTTCCACTGCAGCCAGGTTGCCTCTGGCACAGGCAATGTGGAGAGGGGTGAGACCATAGGTGTCCCTAACGTTCACGTCACACTGACAGGTGTGAACCAAGTACTGGACGACCGCACGGCTGCTAGCAAAGCGGGGAGTAGTAGCGCGGGAGTCAGCTGCCTCTGTCTGGTAGCGAGGAAGGTGTTTAGCCGCCAAATGGAGAGCAGTCTGCTTGTCGCCAGAGAGAACCTTGGGATCTGGCCAAATTATTATATTTTTATAATGTTTAGTATATAGAACGTCTCACCTGCTCCGCTGTTTACGAGCATTTCAATGATGGAAAGACGGTTGAACCGTGCGGCATAGTGAAGGGCAGTGTATCCTTCTGCGTCTCGCTGGTTCAGAACTTCAATGTTGCCTCCAAACCTTCTGGGCAACCTGTCGAGCCAGGCTCTAACTACATCCTCTCTACCGTCACGTGCTGCCTGAGGTAACAGCGCCGGTTAAAGCAGGACTATAACCAAGCACACCCCACGGGCACCACCCTAATCAGGTCTCCAGCACGTTCGCTTACCTGTTGTAATTTAATAACAGGTTTGTTCTCTTTAACGTGGACAACTAGTGGAAGGGAAGGAAGCCGGAAGTGCTTAAACCCCCCTGCAAAACTGAACACCGAACTGGAGCCAACTTTAGTAGACATCTAAGTTCTTTCGTTTTGTTAAAAATAAAAATAAATCCTTCGCTCTCGTCCAAATGCTTTGCCTATAAGGATTATTCCATCGCGCTCGCCATGCCCACCTAAAAATCTATATAGTAGTCCCATATATGCAGTATTAGTATAATAATCATGAATATGATTACAAACGCGAACCCTCAACTGCGTCAGCTCTTTGTTACTTTCGAACCAGAACTGAAGGCAAAGACCGATCAGCAAAGACAGTCATTTTGGTCCGTCATTTTTAATGTTTTGTTCGAGTCGTCAGACCGTTTGAGCTCGTACTGTTCTCGTTCCTTGACCCATTTTTCTACATGGGCGTCTTAATTCTTTCTTCCTGGGTGAATATGACTCGGGATAGGAACGGTTTTAAAGAGCGCCATTTGACAATAGATGTATAATCTACCTGCCGACTGCCCCTTCAGGGGCTTGATGTCAGATATACAGATTTGGCATTGAGCTGCTTATATTTAAAAGTACAAATTACGTCATATTGAACTGTCAAACACAAGCGTTCCCACGCCCAAACTTATGGCCAAATGTGTCAGATAAAAAAAACCCATGTGCATATGCGGGTGGGCGGCTATTAGCAAAAATCAAAAGCCAAGGTCGTTTTTCGAGGCATGCTGGTATCAATGCCATCATACATAGGTCACTGGCAGCAATAAATGTACCATCAACACTTGAGCCCATCTGCCTATGCAGATCAGATGGCAAGTGACCTGATGGTTGTTCTATTGCCCCATGGAAGTCTGGCCAGTGTCTTGTTTGGGACTTTACTTGTGTGGACACCTTCGCAGCCTCATACATTTTTGATGCCACAAGGGAAGCTAGAGCTGTAGCCACAGCTGCTGAAGCCAGGAAGAAGGAGAAATATGCTCTGCTGTCCAAATCCCACCATTTTGTACCAATTGCAATTGAGACCTCAGGTGCCCTTGGCCCTGATGCTCTCAGTTTACTCACTGATATCAGCAGGCGTCAGCAGAGCATGACACATGATCACCAGTCCCTCCCATTCCTTCTCCAGAGAGTGTCCATTGTACTACAGCACGGCAATGCTGCCTCTGTATTGGGCACCACAAGTAGCGTGTAATTTATATAGTGTAACCCTGTGTATCCAGTACCATTTATATATTGTATAATTATAATTATACATGTTCAAATGAAACAATTATATGATGCAATCTTACGCCATTATTGTGCAATAGTATTGCGGCATGAGATGATGGCGCTGTACATCCAGACACGCTAGTCTGACGTAGCCACATCCTCACGCTTTGCAAAGCGCGAGGGTGTGGCTACGTCAGACTAGGGACACGCAGAGACGCTCAAGTTCACTGAACTTGAGCGTCTCGTTGTTGTTATTCGCAGAATGCCCACTATCATCGTAAGAATAGTGCTCATTTTGTTGTCTTCTAATTTTTCTCGTGGCTCTTTGTACAACGTTCCTATTGCCTCATTTACCGTATCTATCTGCGCATAACAATAGTATCGCCGCGTAATCCATACTGTGTCACGTGACCATAATTACCTCATATCGCCACACCCCTCGCACCCTCTGCTGTTGAGCAGTTGTGTGAACGGCGAGGTGAACGGGTTCCCGAAGCGTTCCGTGGAACCGTTCTGTAGTGTTGTGAACGGGGTGCAAAATCGTTTGCCCTTTCTGGTAATATACATCCATCATATCAGTTGTACGTATCATAGCATGAATTGCTCTAAATACTTTTCAAAACAGATGTCTGCTCATCGGTCCAGGAGCCCCCCCCCCCCCCCCCCCCCCCCCCGCAAAACTACTAGTATATCATTAAATATTCATGACTTTCGCTAGATTACATGATAAATGCCCAGACCACAGGATGTCGTTATGTGATCTATATATCAATTGGATATTTAAGTATGGATACCGTATATCGATCGTCATGCTGGTCAGTAAAGGTCCGGAAAGTCTGGAAGCAAGTAATTTTCAGTGACGTAGGTTGGAACCAGGGGGGCCGGGGCCCCCTAATCATAAGGTGCATTTATCTATTCTGCTGCTGAATATTTATTTACAATTATAAAGTGGAGACACAAAAGTTTAAAATTGCACTTGTGATTCCATCCAGTACACAGAAAATGAATTGTTTCCCCCAACTGCATATGCTATTATGAGTTTCTAATGATTTGTGGCAAACACACAGTCACAAGATGACAGGCTTAGGACTAAGTGGTATTCCCTGCCTGTGTGCCATTTGCATCAACAGCTCGGTTAAATCGTTCACCGTTCTCTTCATTTCTACCACGTTCTCAGCAATGTTCTTGTTGCGCTCCTGCACCCCCTGGTGCAAACTCTGATAGTGTGGCGGTATTTCAAAGTGGAGTCGGACAGATTTCATGTTCACACACACACACAAACAAACACACTTACTGGTACTAAAGGGGAGGACATTGGTTCCAGATTTTCATCCCTCCGCAGCAAATTTCCCAAGAATGTAACAGGTTGGTTGGGCTTGATGGCTCGCCTAGCTGCAATCATACGCCTTCTCAGCTTCACGGGCAGTAGTTCCTCGACACTCAACACCCACTCAACCTGCCCAAATACAACTGAAGCCAGGCCACAAATAAAGCTTAGCCGCTCATTTGGTTTACCTTTAGAGCAAGTTTCTTGAGGGCAGCCACTCGTGCTTTGCCCTTAATGTCCTCCACTGCAACACCAATCTACCACCAAAATAAATAAATACTTGAGAGCCAGAGCTCTGCATGTGTAAGTCACATGTACCTACCAGCAGGTTGGCCATTAAAATCGGAATGAAAATCATCAGTAACATCCACACAATGAAGGTCATGTACTTGTACTGAATGTCATCATCATTTTTGAACATTCCGTTCGATTTGAACAGACCAATGTACCCAAATTCCGACTGAAGATGCGACAGTACTGTAGACATTGAGCGGTATGGATCGGGGTACGGTATTCTCTATTGAAAAACGAGTCCAAAAGTACAGCATTAAGATAAAAATCCCCTCATTAACCACACACCCTCACCCCCTCGTGTTTAACATCAAAGAACAGCATGTGCAGTGATAGCCCAAAGCCAACCAGCAGGACAGCCAACAAACCCAACACCTTCAGGACGTTATGGAATATGTCGAAAAAAGTCACAACGTAAATCCCCGTGATTGGGAGTCGACGGAAATAAAGGAGAAGTGTTATCCACCCCACAAAGACGGTGAGTATGCCAATTTGCCACTGCCAGTCAGGGATACACAGGCAAGGGGTGTCAGAGATGGAGGCGAAGACAATCGAACCCAGTGCTGGTAATGGCTCAAGCCAATGGGACAGGTGATAGAAATATTGACCACGGAGCGAGAACAGCTGGAATGCCTTTATCAGCAGCTGCAGGGAAGCTATGACAACTATAACCACAGCTGTTCTATGCACAAAGTGGCACTCCCACAAACAGTCATCTACATGTACATGATGGAGGGAGAGAGAATGAAATGTGGGCCGTGGGGGAGGGGGGAGTTAACATTTGACCTCTACGCACAATCAATACAGTACCTTCGCAACCCTCAGGATCAGTGGACCCAAGACATGTGATGTTGCCTATGTGGAAAGGTATCAGAAGTGAGGTTGAGTGATGAGGGATACTTGCATACACTCACACAATGCTCCACATTCAGTTACAGTCTCTTCTGGAGATGTGCCGTTGCATATAGCTAACGAAACACCTAATAATTTTAGAAATACAACCTCTCAAAAAATTGGTCACCTGCTCATCATACACCCACATGCACCACACCATACACACCTCACTCACACACCCAGATGACCACACATTACAAACACACCTCACTCACACACCCACATGCACCACACATTACAAACACACCTCACTCACACACCCACATGCACCACACATTACAAACACACCTCACTCACACACCCAGATGACCACACATTACAAACACACCTCACTCACACACCCAGATGCACCACACATTACAAACACACCTCACTCACACACCCAGATGCACCACACATTACAAACACACCTCACTCACACACCCAGATGCACCACACATTACAAACACACCTCACTCACACACCCAGATGCACCACACATTACAAACACACCTCACTCACACAAGCTCCTTGATGGCTTTGGGAGGCTGAGGGCATAGGATGTGAGCACAGCCAGGAAACTCAAGTACATGACAAGGTTGACCAAGAAAACATAAAGAGCAAACGTTCTCCACTTCAGGTTCAGCAATGAGACCACCACTGGATGTGCCAGCAGTCTGATTGATCCACTGCTAGTCTGCAATGCAATTAATGGCAGACAGCTTCAATACAGTGCAATGAATGACAGGTGGTTCTGAACCTTTTGATACAGTACAACAAATGGCTGGGATATGGGTCAGTGAATGGCAGGTGACTCCTGTACAATGAATGGCAGGTGACTTAAAACAGCTATAATGAATGGCAAGTGACTCAGATACATGTATAGCAATAATGAATGGCAGGTGACTTAACAGCGAAAATGAATGGCAGGTGACTTAACAGCGAAAATGAATGGCAGGTGACTTAACAGCAATAATGAATGGCAGGTGACTTAACAGCAATAATGAATGGCAGGTGACTTAACAGCAATAATGAATGGCAGGTGACTTAACAGCAATAATGAATGGCAGGTGACTTAACAGCAATAATGAATGGCAGGTGACACAATGGAACTGCTCTGTCATACACACTAACCATGAGATTGAGAGGGTGGTGGAGGCGACTGAACCCAACTGGTCCCCAGGTTGTAGAGTACCCAGAGTCCCCATTCATGTCCACGCTGATAATGGAAGCATTGTCATCGTCGTTACCCTTTGCTGAGTAATGAACAGCATCAATCTGTACATCATGACCACGCCCTCTGAACCTACATGTACAAAACAAACCATGACATCATTGTTTAATGGCTCTTCCCTGCACAGGCCTCACCTGTCCCAGATGGAAGGAGGATCTCTGTAGTCATCCAAAAACTCGTACATAAACTCCACACAGTATTCAGGGCTGTTAATAGTAATGGAACCATCTCTGGAAGCATTGGAGCTAACACATCTGTTCAGTACCTCCTCGGCAACCTCTGTTGACATAAACAACAAATTCCAATACCGCAAGTACAGACAACTTACACACCAACCTGGCATCCTGCACAGCAGTCTCCGAAAAGGCGTATCGTGTCCATGGCAATTACGCAGTGCCTGTTCCCATTGGTCACTCTTGATTATTGTCATGGCAACATCCCTAAAAATAATAATAATAAAAACAAAAAGTAGTGCCACAACTAAAGATTACTGCTATGCAAACGGTACATACATGAAGGTAAAAAATAAAATTAAAAAAACTCACTTCTGTCCATTCTCTATGGCCACTTCCAGACAGTTCAAACCATCCTGGTTCAATGCAGCCACACTTGCTCCATTCTGTATCAGGATCTCCACTACTTGCACATTGCCTTCTCTGCATGCCAGGTGGAGGGGTGTTACCTACAGAGGGGGCTCCAATTAGAAAAACAACATCAAGACACAATTACGCTCAAGCTCCTAACCTTGTTGGGTTTGTCCGTGGTACACACATCTACCTGAGCATCAGCCAACAGCTCCACTATCTCTGGCCACCCCCCAGCTGAGGCACAGTCTACAGGGGTCCACAGGGATGCATTCCTAAGTCACACAGAAAGAGTAATGTTCAACAACACCACAAGTACTCCTCTCAAATGTGTTACCTTGCATCCAACCTGGCATTGGCCTCAAGCAGCACCTTAGCAACATTGACATGCCCATGGGTGCAGGCACAGTGAAGTGGTGTGTTGGAGTCCTCATCCTCATCCTTGGCTGTGTCTGGATCGTGTTCTATCAGCCTTGCCACCACCCTGATAACACAGGAACCAGGTGTGAAGAGAACATGTCACACAGCTGGCTTACGCAGCATGGCTATTCTCTGCTGCTAAATGGATTGGGGTCTTGTTCACTTCATTACGAGCATCCACCTGGACTCCTACATGGAGAAGGATGGAGACAACGTCCAGTTTTCCTTCTCTGGCTGCAATGTGCAGAGGTGTGTTCTGCGCAGCATCAGTAGTGGAGCACAGTTTGGCTCCAATGGGATGGCTTAGAAGACACTGGAGGGAGAGAGAGATACTCTAACCAGGGTGACTGGGGGGTGTGGGGAATAGGAGACCTCGTGATGACTATGTGTATGCATGTTACCAAGGTAACCACAGCACAATCATATGAACCTCACAACAGGGTTTGGTTTAGTAAATAATAACCTCCAGGATGTCTGTATGTCCTTCTTCTGCGGCCAGGAACACAGCACTCTTGCCTTTCTTGTCAACAGCATCCAACTGCACATGAGGGTCCTCCATGAGTGCCCTGAAGGCCTCCACCTCTCCCAGGCTAGCCGCTGTCAGCAGAGGAGTGTGAGAGTCGTCATCACGGGAGTTGACATTTGCCCCACTAGGATTACAGGAGATTACAGAGAGGTGTCATTTAGCATGTACCCACTATCCTTATGAAACCTGGTGATTCAAGTTTGATCAATTAGAAATAGCTACTGCATTGAAGCTGTTACTACTCTAAATTATACATACATGTACATTTGGACACGTATTCGTGATCAGGGTCTGACATACCAGTCTAGCAGGAACTCAATCATCCCAACATGGTTGTTCTTAGCTGCATCATGTAAAGGTGTGCTGAGGTGGTCATCAATGGCTCTCAATGTACTCTCCCCTCCAGCCTCAAAGAGGATCCTGGCCACCTCAACATACCCTCCCTCAGCTGCCACATGCATGGGGGTTTCCCCATTGATTCTCTTTGCTCCGACATCGGTGCCACGACCCAGTACCACATGCACAACCTCTGGCTCTCCACTCTCACAGGCAAGGTGAAAAGGCGTGTTCAGTTCGTTATCAACAGCATTAACTAGCTCAGTGGTGTATTTACTTCCATACTGAAATATGGTATTCACGACTTCTGCATGACCCTCTCGACAGGCTATGTGTAAGGGGGTCATCTTCTCGTTATCTTGAGCTAAAATGTTGATGTTTGGTGCTTGAAGTAGCCTCTGAATAATGGGGACACTTCCTGACACACAGGCTTCATGTAGAGGACTGTCTCCCTTGTTATCTGGCAAGTTGACGTTAATGTTACCACTCTCCAGAAGGACTTCCACTGCAGCCAGGTTGCCTCTGGCACAGGCAATGTGGAGGGGGGTGAGACCATAGGTGTCCCTAACGTTCACGTCACACTCACAGGTGTGAACCAAGTACTGGACGACCGCACGGCTGCTAGCGAAGCGGGTAGTAGTAGCGCGGGAGTCAGCTGCCTCTGTCTGGTAGCGGGGACGGTGCTTAGCTGCTAGATGAAGAGCGGTCTGCTTGTCTTTGGAGAGGGCCATGGGATCTGGCGTGCAGGGTGTTACGTGCTAATATTAATCAACATATTGTAAGGACCCCCATTTCTTCTCACCTGCTCCACTGCCCACGAGCATCTGCATGATGGCGAGACGGTTGAACCGCGTGGCGTAGTGAAGGGCAGTGCATCCCTCGTCGTCTCGTTCGTTTAAAACTTCCACGTTACCTCCAAATCTTCCTGACAGCCTCTCCAACCAGGACAGTACCACGTCCTCCCTTCCATCACGCGCTGCCTAAGTTAGGTTATTTGAAACAAGCAGCGGGCAATAAACAAATGTTTTCATCGTAATGATTGTATCGGTGCCCACACACCACCACTACTCTACCATTATGAATAATAATCATGTAAACATAAGCCATGTTTATTTATTTATTTTTATACCGTATGCGTAGCCATTTTAGGCCTATCATACTAGCCTTGTGTGACTCACTTGCTGTAGTTTGATGGCAGGTTTTTCGCCGCTGCCCTCATTGGTTGGTAATGAGACGTAGCTGTGCTCTGGATTTTGACGCCACTTTGTCCACATTGCCTTATTCGACTTGTTGGATATATGTCTTACATGTGCAGTACCAGAGATAATGTGTATGGGGGGTGATCACTGCCATAATTCGACACGCGCTCGCTTATCGTATTCGGGTCGCGCCATCTCGTATTCGGGTCGTGCCGTCTCGTATTCGGGTCGCGCCATCTCGTATTCGGGTCGTGCCGTCTCGTATTCGGGTCGTGCCGTCTCATATTTGGGTGGTGCCATCTCGTTACAGCTCCGTAACAGTACGTTAGGTAAGAACGTTCTGTTACAGCTCCGTTACAGACATGATATCTCTTAGCCGTTTATTGTCGTGATTGCATAATACCATTGCCATCGTTCCGTACCAGGCTACGGTTTGGATCCAGAGAATTTGTTTTGCTTGTATAGTATATATTAAATCAGCCGAGTGCCGGCAGTACGCTCAGCTTCCTTCCTCTCCGTGCATCTTCTAATTCGACAGTATGTAGGAACGGTACGTTCTGACCATGCAAGTCACATGCATATGACGACGATCTGTATAACTCAGCTCGTTTACCAATGGAAACAGTTACAGACATCAATGGTGTTCAGTTGGTAACTGTGTAGATATATTCATGCAGAGATCTAGTACATCTGGAGATGTCTAGGTATGTCCCAGCGTAATCACGAATGTCAAACGAATTCGTGTGTCAGTGAACACACAGTGCTGGCTAACAGCTGCAAGGGGAAAATGAGATCATGATAAAAGCTTGTAATAACCATTTTGTACAAGATTGCCACCTGCCATTGTCCCCTCTCCTCCCCAGACTTACTCAGATGTGTTAAACCTTAAATCCCCAGGTCCAAGTCCCTACGCATAGGACCAATATTGGAAAATTCTGCAGGTGTTTGGCATCCAATTCTGTACTGTTGTTTGATGTGTCTATCGCGCTAAATTTCAAATCTAATTTTTAAATCACACGCTTGGTTACATGATGCAAAAAAAATGCATGTGGTTCATAAAAATGCATTGGAGAATTTAATTCTCACAGAAAAAAGAAAACGTACAACAAGTATAACTTTTTTTGAATGTTTTTTGAAGCGTGATGTGTGTGCTACTTAAAACAGTCTATGGCAAGTGATTGGTTTTGCCATATTTACCAAAAACGCACTGTACGTTTTCAAGATTTTGTCCATTCTATTTGCTATTCCAGCAACAAGTGATTGACAAATACCTATCCTTCATACGTTTGTCGAGCTAGCAAATTCCAAATCTACAATGTACATTTTTATTTGCTTAGTGCTGTTTTCCGTTAACATGTTATTCTGCTCTTTGTAACATTATGTGTTGGTACTTGAAGTTGGTTTGCGATTTACCGAAAATGCATCTTTTAGCAATGCACTATTGACTGTAGTTGAGTCTGAATTGCAAGGAAGCACCAGTATTTTCTGAATTGATAACCATTTCTACAATACAATGAGATTTTGATTTGTTCTCTGCTTATGTGAGTTTGCTAAAAATTAATTTTTACTTGTGTCCTACGCGTAGGGCAACGGGGGATTAAAGGTAAAATATATCGCAGTACAATGCACTGCAAAGCTAGTGCTAGTATGAGGCTGCATAAACCAACTATCACATTAAAACTTTGTGTGGGAGGGCACATCCCCTCCCAAATCCTCCCCCTGCCTTGAAACTGTCCTAATTGAAATCCTAGATATTTTTCCTCATGAATTGCAAGTAGGTTTTGTAGACAATAGAAATAAATACACCCCTGTTCCACAGAAAAAAGAGATTACAAGCCCACAGCCTACTCAATCTGGCAAGGACATGCTGCAAACCTACTTGTGTGTTTGGGGTTGGTGGAACCAATGCTGCTTGCAGCTACGTATCTGGCTGCCAAGGTAACTGGGGGATGCAGGAACAGCAACTGTTGCCACAGCAGAGTAGTTACCACCTCCACTTGATCTATCCATTGTGAACACCAGGATGATCCCATTGGGTTCCCACAGCACCACTAGACATCCTCACTGATATATATGATTATGCATTGATGCAGCATAAAAACCGTCTCTGCGCTGAAGGAAGAGGGGAGAATAGGTGGTATAATAATACTTGCATATGCGTCTACAATACAACCCACACTACAATAGTACCGTCCAATCCTTTATATTAATCTGCATGCATGCTATACTGTACTATGGGTATTATTTGTTTGCACATCCCCACAATATTAGTACACAGAAAACCTACCATCCTCATATCCACCTTTATTGGTAGCCATTAGTGCACAATGAATGTGCTCAAGATGCCCAGCAGGTCACAACATACAATGTTATAGGTGGACTCAATTCCCTACACCAACACTGTTTGTGCGGGAGAGGAGGGGGTGAATAAGATGACATCACACAAGAGATTGCATACATTGTATGCTTCTACTCTGTCACACATGCACCATATACAAGGTTCATAACACAGCTTCCCCACACTGAACACCTGCTATCCTCATATCCACAGTCTGGCACACAAAAATTGTACCATGCAGGTGGTACATTTTTTGGTAGCCTAAATTACACTACTTGGTACACGCAAAACATTTACCAAGTTTGCCCACAACAGTGGATATGTGGTTTATATATACAATACAGTGTTATTAGGTCATATTGGTTTGCCTATAAGGTACACACCCATTTTGAAAGGGCCTACATGATCAAATTCGTGCATTGTTCTATTACTGAAACATCTTTAGAAACCTCAGTCATAATATACTTCGACCTTTTTAACCTCCAATCGCCCTAGGACTAACTAAAGTGCTGAAAATAACAAATGGCTGCTTTTAAAACTCTAACAATGTTTCGTCTTATTTAGTATTTAGTGCATGCTACTTGGTTTTCCATTATCTTTCATCTTGTGTCACAAGATGAAAGCATCCAGACATTGCACATCCATCAATTTGTGGGCATTACAGCGAAAAAGGGAAACAACTTCATCGTTGGTGATGCTGTTGTAGGAAAGATTTAAAATGAAATAAAATTAATCAGAATTGTTCTGGAAGTGTTGCACAGGTCATGGGAGCAGGTCACCAGTGTCGGAATCGCGTAAAGTGGTCGGATGGCACAACCACGGATGAAACAGTTCAGGGCATTGATAAATTCTAACCACTTATGTAAACAATTATCTTTTTCTACATAAGTGCCTTTGTGACCTTTTTTTTTTACATGCACAGCTGGCATCAATAGCTACCTTCCTATCTTTCAAATTCAGCTTAGGAACAGATAAGTACGTGCCAATATCAATTTGAAGCCTAGATTTTACTACCAATTATAAATGGACACTTTTTTCTCATTTTTTCTTGAAGCAATATTAAGTACCTAGTCTTGGTGTCCTATGTTCAAGATTGCTATATGTAATGCCAAGGTGCTATTGAACTGCATTGCGCTGAAGTACAACTCTTAAGAATCCTTACAAAGGCTATTATTAACCTCAATGCCTCATGTACAAACAATTCCTTTAGTGCTCGTAAAATAAGAAATGTTCAGCATATACATGTACAAGGACAAATGAGATCGGCTTGCATGTGATGCAATGACGGGGGGGGGGGGGGGGGGCACCTTACGATTAACGTAGCACTATTTTGGATCCTTGCATGTTGTACATGTCAATAGTGCCTTTTCCTCTGTGAAAACACTGGAGGCTCTAAACAGCCATGG
Organism: Spongilla lacustris; assembly: GCA_949361645.1. NCBI lineage: Eukaryota > Metazoa > Porifera > Demospongiae > Spongillida > Spongillidae > Spongilla > Spongilla lacustris. The sequence goes on along the minus strand of OX442421.1, from coordinate 7,423,366 downwards.
AGCAACTTAAGGTTTCTCTAAGCATTTATTAACCATGTGGGCTACAGGAGAGTCTGAGGATATGAATTGGTGATCACATTCTGCTTGAGGCAACAACTGTCCATACAGGCCAAGAAGAACCTCAAATTCATCATATGAAACTGCGGCTCCACAGCCAAGCATTCACCCATGTCACCATAAGAGGCAGCATGTCAAACGACCGCACATGATTGTGAAAACTTTAGTGTAATTGATATTGCACCAAGGTTCGCTGGCAATGGAATGTGACATGGTACACTGACTGTTGGTAGTATCACATGTTTGGAACCATTTTTTGGGATCTGCACTGTCGATGCCTATATGGCCTACAAATATGAGTCTGAGCAGGCTTTTTCAGATCCCAAAGATGTTGATAGCTTTATTGCATTCATTGGCAAACTGGGTCACCAGCTGATTCTTAATGAATTCCTAGAAGATGGGCGAACAGTTTGCCGACATTCAAATGAAGGGGAAGTCATTGAGGAGGCAACTATAATTCTATTTCTAGATGTACATGTATGTAAATGTATTATTTTTTCTTTGCATTTTAGGTCTATGACGGTCACACTACTCACCACTAATTATGTACAACCAATGTATCAGATGAAAACTGAATCAACACCTTATGTGCAACGAAAGTGCACAGCATGCCATTCGAAATGCTCCTACTGCTGTTGGTTGCAGTAATATTGCTGCAAACACAATAATGGTATTCAATAATCCGTGAAGAGAAAGGGTTAACCAATTCAAAGTATGTATTGTAATTACTATTTTATATCCATGTTTAACACTTTATATCCACGAGAGACACGGGGAAATTTTGGGGCATTTGTGAATATTGATAATTTCCTCCTATCGTTTTTTTGACTGGAAAAAAATATGATCAGAAAGCTCACTTATTTGTAAATAGTAATTTCTACCTTTTCTGCAATGGTGCTCTATAAATAACTCCCTGTTACATGAAAATATCGAATGGGTACGTGATGTGGTAAATGCCCTCGCATACACTTTTTTCAGGGTCATGTTTCCCACCACCTTGAGTATTACTGAATCAAAATTGCTGGGTTATACAACTATAGGAGGGTACATAAATTCCTTTTTCAAACAAGCCAAAGCTTCTATTGCACTCGATTTCAGCAGTAAGTTACAAGACATTTTCGCTCGCGGTAGACAGGGGGTGTGGTCCACTCATCCAAAGTGCCAGCGAAGGCAGGTTTTGCAAGTTATCCAAAGTGCCAGCGAAGGCAGGTTTTGCAAGTTCTACCATAACATACAGTCTGTACCTGTCTGGATAGAGTCATGGTATGTTATTTAGTAAAACAGGAAGAAAGATTCTTGAAGTCCGCCCACGCAAAAATTCACTCGCGGTAATGCCGTTTTCTTATTTCATTACCTTGTACTGCATATCACACTGACCGTGAGAGTTGATAACTTAGAGCCATAAATTTAAACCATTTTCACATAGTTTCATACAGTTTTATTGTAATGCTCTAGAAGCAATATGTTATTTTAAAAATCTGTACCTCTTACGCGATAACGCTAGAACCAATCAACTATGCAATGATGTTTGAAGCCAATGGTATGTCTGTTTGAGATACAAAAAAATGCAATATGCCTCATAACGGTACATGTAGTGAAATCTCCACTCAAAACCAAGCAATTCTATCTAGAGGGAATTAATCATTTTTCGGTTTGCCCCAAAATAGACTAAATTTCCCCCCGTTTCTCATGGATGCGTTGATAAATAACCCTACATTTGTGTATTAAAATCATGAAATGTAATTTGTTAATGGAAAGAGTGCTCATAAAACTCACAGTGCCAAGTAGAATTGGGTATGGCTAGCTCAAATATAAATTCTCCTCCTGAATGCTAATTTTACTCTTCATGTAAATGCAATCATTTTTTATATAGATGTCACTCAACATAATGTTTGAAGCACAATGTATGCCCCCTGAAATAGAGCACATATGGGTGTGAAGTTAAAAGCAAAAAAAAAAAAACTGATTCACTTTCTCCACTTATTTTACAAAAAAAAAACTCATTCTGCTACAGTAATATCGAAAAATAAATGAATTGTTAATGGTAGATTGAACAAACACCTACATGTAGCCTTGTAGGCAAAAAGTGCTGTTTTAGCCTACGTGTAGGCGTTTTATTGCAACCTATGGTCCTTGCATTCAATACCATATAAAATGTTGAACTTGAATAATGTAACATCATAGGGCTTCATTTTTAATTTGCTTTGGAGCTCATTCTACCATTGGCTCTTTAGATACACAATTAAGATGGAGGAGTGTACAAAAATTGCCTACAATCCTAATGAAAGGTAGGAAATCGTGTGTGTTTGGCAAAAAGAGTTAAAAATTATACATGTATCTGCCTAAAAAAGCGAAGAATGCTTCTTGTAAGTTTTTTTGCAAATCGGAACAACTCCAGCTAAATGAGGAGCATGTCCCAACAGCATACATAGCACTAGCAGCATGTTGGGGCTGCCGCCAATTTGCAAGTAGCCTTCTTTGGTAAATTGATCCTCATTATTTCAAACATTGGCTAAACTGTTTTTTCACTGTTTGGAAAACAAAAAGTGATTTGCAATGCCTACATGTATGCGTAGGTGACAATCTATCATTAAAGTGTTTTCTTCTTAACTACTATTTATCCAACTAAGATTGGAGACCATAAGTTGAAATATACAATGCTTATTTGAATTAATTTCGAAGTTGAAAAGTAGTAGTCCTAGATGTAGGACCACTAATGTTCTAGATCTAGGACCAATGCCTGGAGATTAACGGTTAGTTAGTGTGAGTTAAAAAAAAAAAGCAAATGTGCTAATGTTTCATGCAAGATACAACTCTCAGCCATTTTTAATGCACTCTATACACAGCCTTTCTCCATTATGTTTGTATACGCTGTGTACATTGGCCTATATATTATTATATGGGACAGTTTCCGAGAAAATGGCCCTTCGTTTATAATTATAAAATCTTATAATATTTGAATCGTAATAACTTCTGAACGGTTAAGGCTATCGACTTCCTATTGTCAACACTGCATACCACACCATTTCTCTACAGTAAAATACATTTTGGGGTCTTGCACTTGCTCCGTGCCAGTTTTGCAACGTCCGATACCCCACCAGGTTCAAACCCGCCATAACTTTCTGTAGGAGTAATTAATCGCTTCAAATTCGGTTTGTAGGTAGAGAGGTCCTATACCTATCTATTTGTTCTGTTCGTTAATTTTTATCCATCCGTTACGGAGATACAGTTGAACAAACTTTGTGCACATTTTCCCGCTCGATTCGCACCACTGATTTGGGCAAATTGCATTCTGCTCAATGTATGGAGAGGCGGGGATAATATCATTGGCGCGAATCAAGCGGGAAAAGGTGGACGTAGTTTGTTCAACTGTATCTCCGTAACAAATAGCATAAAAATTAACAAACAGAACATATAGGACCTCTCCACTTACAAACCGAATTTGAAGCGATTTGATTACTCCTACAGAAGGTTATGTTGGGTTTGAACCCGGTGGGGTATCGAACGTTGCAATACTGGCACGGAGCAAGTGCAAGATCCCAAAATGTATTTTACCGTAGAGAAATGGTGTGGTATGAAGTGTTCAAAATAGAAAGTCGATAGCCTTAACCGTTCGGAAGGTATTATGATTCAAAAGGAAAGCAATTTTATAAGATTTTATAATCATAAACGAAGGGCCATTTTTCCGGAAACTGTCCCATATGATGTATGTATTCCTTCACTCGCTGTATACCATTTAGTGAATCCAAGTCAAAGAGCTAACTATTGCCTTGGTGAGGACATGACCCATGCTGCATGGACAGTCTGGCCAGTATGTGCGCGTGGAGCTTTGAGCACCCCTTAGTAGAATTTACAGGGATTGAAATATACAGGCTGCTTTTTTCAGCACGCAGGTAGCCCAATACTTATACCTGCACTTGGTACAGGTGAACATTCTAGCGGTTAATATGCACGCAGCATAAACAATATGCATATGCGTAAGTAATAAGTTACATAGCTTGGTTAAAAAGTACTGATATGCATGTATGCAAGCACAAGTGAGTACCCACAAGAGTGCTGTCTTGTTAAGTTACTCGCAAGTGCTGTCTCGTTCACGTTTAGCAACTTTCGTCCACACACTTAATAATTCAAAGGTGGACCACATGCCATACACATCAAATTCATTTCGATACTCTTGAGGGAGAATATCACACAATTGCACAAATGATGATACCTCACACATGCATCATATACAATATATCACATAGCTTCCCCACACAGAACACTTACCATCCTCATATCCACAACAGTCCCACACACACAATCACTCAGTGGACATCAACTTGTGTTGTGTAGCCTGACTTTGATGCACACTGAAAGTTCACAATGCTGTATGTGGATCCCATGCCCTACACTGACATTCATCTCCTAAGGGGGGGGGGGGGGGGGGGGGGGGAGAGAGATTAGGATGATATCAGACCAGAGATAGCACACAATGATAGTTGCATATGCTTCTACCATGCATTCTACCATGCAACCCACATTGCTCATCAATGTCATACAGCCTCCCCAAACTGAAATAGAACACCTAACTTCCAAACAACACAGAAATGATGTAATCAACTATGTTGTTGCCAACAGCATTGCATGGGTAATGATCAGCAGAAGCTAAGCTCAGAAACCCTACTGCTACGTGTAGCACACTAATAGTGCAGCACATTACATAGTGAAATTAATGAAGGGAAATAATGCACGTAAATCAAGGTGATACCACGTGTCTTCCCTCCCGCTCTCTCTAGCTCTCCCCATTTCATCTTCCAGAACAACCACTGTCTCTTACATGCGCTTGACTTACGTCATAGCAAAGCCACATCCATATTGAGCCCAAATGTTGCATGTGATCAGATCCACAAACAAATCTGAGCCCCTTTCCTCGTCATCTGTTAATATTAAACACGTTAATACCAATTACGTCGCTGTGAGCTCGGGTTACATCATGAACTGTCTTAATGATGACTCCAAATTTCCACAACGGAGTATTTCTGCAGTGTTCAAATGCTTTTCGCACCCTGGTCTGCCAGGTCGGACTGCGAGCGTTTGTTGTTGACGCGACGCCATTTTAATACGCACACGTGGCTTTGTGGTCTACGGTGAATTCATTTGATACTGGTAAGTAGTTTCGGATAAATCGTTGAACAGTTCATGTCATGACTGATGTCAAACGTTAACAACTATGGAGCAAACTTGCTATTTAAAGTTTAGGCAAGTTTCGAAGCAATATAAGAAGATTTTTTTTAAAAAAGGCCTTGAATGAGCCAGTGTCATAGATTCATAGTCAGTAGTAGTAGTAGCTAAACGCTGGCCAATAATTCGCGCCAAGATAAATAATATCACAATCTACTTGCTACTTACACAGATTGATAATTAGTGCACAACCATGATGGAGGAACACTTTTTTGCTGAATGCACCTGAAATGGTACTGACCACTGTTGGAGTTTGTATTACATTGTATTCTGGTAACGGTAACCTACTTGTGCATATTAATATATTACATTTATTTCAAAGCTGGGAAACCTTTTATGCAACCCCAATATGATATGGGTATGAAGTGGTGGACTGGTGGTATTTTCAAATATTGTATCACACACTGTACTCAGCAAGTGGAGCTCTAGCTTGTTCTTTAAATTCTCACCAGTTGAAAGCATTACTTAGTACATACACGAGCATTTCATTAAAAATAAATATATAATGTATGGCTGAAATCTGATACGAGTGTCTGAAATATATTGAGATAAATAGGATCCATATAGTCTGAGTGTATATAGTAATGTCACATAAACACAATTTCACATTGTTTGTCGTGCCTGGCATACTTCAGGAATAAGGAAGGTTATTCCCAAACTTGGATGTTCTTTTACTACCCAAGCCTGTTCAGTGATACGAAGATAGAAATATTGCAACCTGTACCGCCTAAATCCCCCATGTTGCATGGAGTGTTAATTGGACAAGTGGCGAAGATGAACCTTAAGCTTACATGTAATTACTGATCAGTTACGGAAAGCACACACACGCATTGGAAGTAATTGCCACTTACTGTTACATCCTCTGACAGTGTTGATTGGTATATAGGTAATTCCCTGATCCATTAATCAGTTTGTTATTTAGCATAATCCATATGATTGATAAATTTAATAATCTATATTGCTTGTAAGCATCAGCTTTCCTTGACCAAAAATGTTGCCAGTATGTCCCATTCAAACGGTACTGAATAATATTATAAGAAACATTCGGATGCAGACATTTCACCGCCTGCCTTTACTTAGCATGATATGTGTCCCAATGATAGATTAATATGCCTTCTGCACTTCAGCTTATCGGCTAAAGATTAGCAAATTATAAAAAAGATTGTGAGCTGATTAACTAATAAAGATCTTGTTTGATAGTGCTTTTTTATTATTGAGACACGTACTTCAGTAATGAGCTTCATTATCATCACTGTTCAGCTGTGCAGATGTTATTAGTTTGGATGACATAATGAGAATGATGTAGGCAGCTGCAGGAAGAACAGTATAGGAAAACAATCGGGCGAGTCATCTTAGTATGGAATGTAGTTACATTCTATACGGGGGGGGGGGGGGGGACAATTTACCCTCATGAGCTACATGTATACAAGTTTTGTAACGTATAGATGTCAGTTAAATTCTGAACTAACTCGTAGGCCAAGGAATTAAATGTGTCCCAGGACAGTTTGCTCTTCGCCACGAATTGATGTGCCCTATGATTTCAATATGAACTGCCATAACATAAATTAATACATCAAGGACAGGAATGACCAGTATCACAATCAATGTTCTTGAGCTATATAGGTCAGTATTCATATTCAGTTTCATCACTTACATGAAGTACAAGACCACACACAATCCAATTCATTTGAGGCTCTTTCTAGAATATCCGTCACACAGTCCACAGTGGTACCACTCCTTGCATCCTGAACAGTCAATCATTTTCCTTTTGTCAATAGGCATTCAGAAAATTTCTATACTCAGTTGTTAATTCAGCTAGTTAACACTAACTCTTCTCTTCATTTTTCTCCACTGGAAACTTGCATGGAGAGAACTTGTTCTTCAAGGCCTCTTGATAAATTCTGACTAATTTCACTCTGCTGAAACATACAATGACCATGTTGCATTTATTAGCCGGGTGAGCTATAGCTGTTGCAAAATAAGCCAGGTCATTTTCCCCTTCTTGCTGTTAAACTTTTATCATTTTGATGCTAATCACTTTCCCTGGACATGCCAAAACAGCTGCCACCTGTCATGCATGCGAGCACCAGCTAGGCCAGTAAATTCTGACACCTTATTTATAAGCTAGGTTACCAGCAGTATGATCACTGTGGCAGGACTCCATGATTTGCTTCCTCTGGTGTTTGCTGAATCAGTATCACTTCCCCCCACATGCCTTTCTTTGCATGTCTTGTACTGCTTTTTAAAAACTTCCACTCTGACTCAGTAGTATTAAACACAATTATTCCGTAGTAGTCTACTTCACTAAGCATGCTTGCATTTAAATATTGCTCAGTTGTAACTCGTGCTACTGAACACTGACGTAAGCGAGTGTATTAACAAGTGGACGATCTATACCTGTTTGCTTTTCTTCGAGGGAAGGATTCTCTTTTCATTAGCGGCGCAGGCACTGTGCAAAAAGTTTGTTATACGATAGTGTATATTTATGAGGAATGCGCAAAATATACCCTGTGTAGTATATTTGAAGTGTACGACCGCGTATAATTGAGAATACGCAAGTGTCAAATACGTCACCGTTTATATAAGCACACCTTCAAAATATACGATAGTGTATTCTTAAGAGTATATTTGAATATACTGTACTACTGCGTATATTTCATTCCACTTTTACATAAGTATACCATAGGAGTGGTCAGTCCCGTACCCGGACCCACGTGAGGTAGGAAGGTGTGTAGGCATCGAAGTCGGAGTGCTACTTTGCTTCTATTAATGCTGCTGGACGTCAAAGGTTTGCTATATACATGTATGTCTGCTTGGTGTATATACGGCGGTAAATTTTGTGAGCGGTAGGCCGGGCCCATGGTGCATGGCTATGGCCTATGCTAACTCGCCAGTTGAGTTTGGTCATGATCACATCGGATCCCAGTAAATGCTACAATGGAAGCAGTAGAATGCCTACACAGTAGACCTCTATTGGACCCCTGTACAAATGTTTGTGTAGTACGATACAAAAGTGCTCCAATTAGAAATTTGGTTAACTAACCGTGCATGTGATTTGTAGATTTTAGGCGGGCTATTTCATGGTCGTGTTGAATCGCGCTGAGATCAGGGTTTTGATCGTTAAATGGCAATAGTTCGTCTTTCCAGAGTGTACAAGTTACCGGTATTATGTGTTGCAGTTGCTAAAGAATGAATTCACCTTTCTCTATTTGCACTAGGTTGGCAAGTGTCCTAAGTGTTCCCGTTCGGTTGAACAACCGAAATGATAGAACAACAGGCACAATGGAGCGCGATATAAAAAGGTATAGGCCTATTCATTTGTTGTGTTTTGCTAAGGTAACTTGCAGACTCCGACCGGACGGTACGGTAAGTGTTTAACCCGCACTGTTCCATTGTTTTAAGTCAAACATCGGAGATAGGAGACAAGAAAGGTAATCATATCACTTACCCGATAATGTATCTGTTGCTTTATATATAGAGTCATGTATAAACAGAACGAGGATATGATATGTGGTGAGTGAAATTTTTTTTTTTACGATATGAATTTATTATTCGTATTCTGTACAGGTGCCTTGGATCGAATATATGCAGATTGCCGCCTCGGACTGTTAGTTTGTTGTTTTGTTGTACATGTGCAAAATGATTAAAATTTTTAATTGACTAAACTGGATCGGGAACGAGGGGTGGGAGTGGTAGGAGGATAATATACGGAATATGAAGCACTAGTATACGGTGAGCGACAAAATGAATTCAACGGTTTGCTAAGCAACCACAAATGTCGCGTGATCGGTTATATTTGAATATACGCACCTGCGTATATGGTTCTATACGCTGGTGTGTATATTTAAGTTGTATAATCAAATATACGCTATAGAATACGCTATCGTATAACAAAGTTTTTGCACAGTGCTAGGGTACCTGTGGAGTGTGGACATCAGAAAACTCTCGTTCCTCGTTGTCATATGCATCTGTCCTCTCATCCATTTAAGCAGCTGTAGTATAAGTCACATGCAATATGTGAAAAGCCAGCTACGCTCCTTAATCCTTATCGCCTTTATCGGTGTAGTGATTCAAAACTTACACCACCTGGCTACGGACTATGTATACTTTGAAATCAAAATTTACGGCACAATGTCGGACCACTTACTCCGTTGGGGGACAATTTACTCCGGAGTAAAACGTCCGGTTAGGACAATTTACTCCGGAGTAAAACGTCCGGTTAGGACAATTTACTCCGGAGTAAAATGTCCGGTTAGGACAATTTACTCCGGAGTAAAATGTCCGGTTAGGATAATTTACTCCGACGGACACTTTCCTCCGTGACAGCACTATATGTCAAAGCATGTGTACATAAAAGAGGTGTATCGAGCCTACATTTCAGCGATTTCAGAATGGAATAATATAAAAATTGAGATTTCTTTGTGAATGAGGAATAATTATTTAAAAAAAAAAAACTTGTCTCCATGTTTTTGGTCTTATAATGATCGTCCTGGACCAAAAATTTGGTGCAATTAAATAATTCATTTTAGATACTCCCCCCCAAAAAAAAATATTTTGTAATGTCATAGCTATATCCCATGGGCATCACATTTGACTTGACTGGTAGGTATGAGTCTCAATTCACCTTTAGCAAGCATGGAGGTACTTCTATAGAGTACTAACTTGAGATGTCAAGCATGCACTTCTAGCTGCTAGATTTACTGCACTTTAAGCTGCTATAGGATGGAGTATAAAAGACTGCGAAACAAGGGTCTAACAATAATAAAGCCCTATATTTAGCAAGTTGTAGTTTATAATAAGCTTCATATAGAATAATTTTGAAAACACCAACTTTCTAAAGAATGCTTTTGTACTTACTTGTATATGTTATCAGTTGGGAACAATTCCATGCAAAAAGATCCATCAACAATAAAAATGTAGAATTGATTCTTCTCAATTGAGCTGGGTCCATGCATAGATCCTGTTCAGTTATAATTATGCCAACATGATCTCGAGCCATTGTCCGTTTCTCTTTGTCATGTGCATTGTTTCTAGACGTGTAGTTTACTTATTGCTAAGATTGTGTGTTCAATTTATGTGTGCATTTCCATTGTACCTTAATGGTGTCATTGTGAGGCCTTTTCATAATCACCCTCAATTATACAATGTATTCACTTGTTTTTTCACCCGGCACAATTGTCTAGTAACAGTTTGCAAAGCTGACATTTATATTTAATCACCAATTCACTTATCTGTCAACAAATTTATCACTGCAAAGCTGACAAATGCAATGCTATGGTTGTCAAGAGGATGAACGTAAGTCGTGCTGTACACCATCTACTATGGAAGGTACTGTGTCAAACCGAGTCATAATCATTATTTTATTGTTTGGAAGCAGAAAGTGGACCATTCCATATACATATTCAAATCCTCCTGCAATGTATACATGTATAAGATAATACATTATGCACGTATACGATGCAAAGTAATCATACGCATGTAACACGGGATGTAAGATATCTATTTTATTATGCATATTTTAATTTAAACAATGATACTGCATGTTAATATTACATACATTTGCATGCGAAGCAGGGTCACTGAATATTATATATAGGACTGTATGTTTTTCAGTGTATCATGGCCCTTGCTTTCGCACTGACCAGTGTCAAATTCATCATATGCATGTGGGAGTCGGACAACAAAGACCTCACAGCAAATCTGGTGCATGGCCTAAGTGAAGTATATGTTGAGCCTTGATCACATGTAGGTTGCATATATCTACACAGTGCCATTGGGATACAAACCCTGCAGGTTGTAAGCTCGCTTCAATTCTAGTCACATCTCAAAAGTTTTACTTTGCCGGGTGTTTATTCCACATACAATTTAATATTTTTGCTGCATGCATTATCAGCTAGCAGCTAGAAGTACAGTTCATCCTAGCAGCTTGAAGTGCAGTGCATCCTAGTAGCTGGACTGAAGTGCATCTCAGAAGTATACCTCCATGCATGCTGCAAGGGACTGATCAAGGTTTTTTGAATTTGAATTTATGAATGAGACTCATACCTCAGAGTATACCAGTCAAGAGAATTAGTCACAATGGGATCTATAGCTATGACATTAAAAGTGCTATTTGGGGGTAGTATCTAAAATGGATCATTTAATTAGAGACCAACAAATTGGCGATTGTGGTCTAGGGTTTGATGATGGAGCAGCAATCAATCTCTGTACACGGACAACAAAGTGACATTTTAATCATGTTTTCAGTAATAATTATTTATTATGATGTATATTGAACTTTGTGTACTATTACATGTATTGTGGATTCTAAAAAAATTTTTTTACAAACCAAGAGACCAAAAAAATAGTGACTAGTTAAGAATAAATCATCATTCACATGCAGAGAAATCTCAGTTTTTGAATTATTTCATTCGACAATCGCTGAAATGTAGGCATGCATGTATTGCCTTGATTACTCCTTCCCATATTTAGCCTCCTCATTCATCAGTGTTTTCAATAGTGCAACCACTGGCACTATAGTCGAGGAAGCTTCAGATATCTTACTGTATTTGTATTCTACAAGAAGCCATTATTTCATACAAGGTAGATAGATTTGGTGTCTCCATTTATTGTTAATATGTTCTTTTGTATCCATATATTTAATTTCTGGTGGTGTTTCGGAAATATTGAGCGATCACTCAAGGGAATTGAATTGTAGCTAGTGCTGCCGCGATATGGTTCTTTGCCGATATCGTCTATATCGCGATATTTCATTGTCGAATTATTTGTCAATAATCCCAGTTTTCAAGTTGAAGCTGCGTTGTTGGTGACACAAGAACCAACACATAAACCGTCCTCAGTATCATGCTGTGGGGCTGCATGCAGGGGAGAGGGAGGGAATCTCCACAACCATGAACTTTTACGTGACAATATTTCATGCAGGAAATAATACGGTGAAAAAAAAAGTTTCATTCATGCACATGCATTTTCTTTCTCCACAATCTACTAGTAACAAATTGCACATTTCAACATTCACTTACAATCTACTACTAACAAATTGCAAAGCTGTCATGTACAAGTCAATTCGATGGTTAAAACTGTGGTCAAGAGGATGAACAGTTTCCTGCAAGTCATGTAATACACCATCTGGTAAAGGAGCTATAGATTGAATACAAGGTACTGTGACTTCATAATCATCATCGTTTCTGGAAACAGCAAGTGGACCATTCCAGTTGATACCATAAGTATTCAAATCCTCCTGCAAAACAATATATAATTCACATAATCATGTGTGTAACTATATGTACCAAATTTATTTCCCTTCAAGTCATATCTGTATACAGTATAGCTGGGGTAAGCATATTATTGTGCGGGCAAGTCTTAGTAACTAGCTATTAGGCATACAATATATTACCTGTATGGTGTTGATAGCAACACCATAGAGTAAAGTCATATAGTTTCGGCATGCAGCTTCAGAGCTCTGCAGCTGCATGCCGAAACTATATGACTTTAGAGTGTACATTCAAATAAAATTCTACATTCATCAATCAAGGCCATGCTACATGCTGATGCGGGACAGTAGAAAGGACTTCATAGCAAGTCAGGTAGCCTAACGTTGAAATGAAGTATTTCAGTCAAGTCTTGACCACAGGCATTGCCTGCAAGTTATAAGATTGCTGCACATATGCTGAGTTCTGCTAACAAACACACAATTATTAGGTAGGTGTGAAACATCAGACACCTATAAGCTATCTGGTTTATACAGTGTTGTGTGCTTGTGTCTTGTTTTTAGTGATTTAAAAATGTATGCACAATTTTTCCAATATCAAAAATGCAATACCTCAGGTATGTTTTCTGTATTGGATTCCCCACTGATCCATAACTGGCATGGTGAAAGGTTGCCTTCAGAACTTAGAAGATGCTGATTCCATGCCTCCTTAAATACTTGTAAGCTATTATCGATACGACTTAAAAATACATAATGGAGACAACAGACATTCATTTTCACAATCTAGCAGCCCCTCCTCTTCCATGGTATACAACAGATTGTGTGCACAGTGTAAACACATCTCTCCATAACCTCTCAATACGCTGATTGTGGACACTCTGACCAGTAATAAAGCTACCTGGTCCATGTCATGGATGTTGTAGCATTAGTTGAACAATTTCTGTATTTTCTCCACCTCTGTCTGCATGGATTCCGGTTGGTAGCCCAAATTCTCTTACAGATGCAAGAAACAACTGCAGAACTGTGTCTGCTCGATTGTTATTGGAGCAATGTAGGTATATGATTCGACGACTATAGCCATCAATGCCTCCATGAATAACAAACCACCAGCTGAAAATCAATGATATCTACATTATAATTATATACAACATTTGGACATTCTACTAAATTGTGGCATTACATGTAGGATCACAATAATTTATTATTTTGATGTCCACCAAGTTTGGTTAAACTACCAAAACAATGCAGATTGCAATATTGGAAACTTGGACGACCTGGCAAAACTCCAAGTTATAGAATTTTTTAAGAAAGGCAAGAAAGAGAAATGATACTTTTAAAGATATTCTATTTCAAAAGTGCCACTTTTGCATGTGTATATAATATTTATATATCACTGCATTATACCAGGCAAGTGCCATCATAAATCTAATGAGACCTCTGCTAAGGATGCTATCAAGGTGTTTGTATATGTACAAATATGTATAACTCAGTTAACACCACATGTTATTGTGCAGTTACATGTACATATGTTACTGCACAGTTGTGTACACATGAACCTGTAAGGATGGGTGTGACGTCCTAGTCAAAATGTTCCTCCTCCCTCCATGCTAGCAGGCTGAACTCTCTCCATCCCCCTGCGCCTCAAGTACAGCAGTGTGCGCCAGAACATCACTTATGACTGTGGCAGTGGTGTTGATGACTTCATCAAGATGACTCCAGGCAGCTAATAGTGCCACCTTTCAGTTTGGAACAAAGGTACATGTACATCCAGTCATGTACATACATGAAAATTAAAACTCCAAATTTTATTATTGTCCTGTTTTCATCCCTCCCCCTCATGACTCCTCCCTCTTGTGGTCCCTTCCCTCCCTCTCTACCATTCTTGACCCCTCCCTACATCTCTCAACCACTCCCTACCATCAGACGTCTGTAGAGGATTGCTGGCTAGCTCCAGGAAGATGGTTAGATGCCATCAGACGTATTGCTGTGATGGAACTCATTTTGCAGTTGCTTGCATATACATGCAACTAAAAAAAATTTAATGACACACAAAAATGTTAAGTCACTTAGGTGTTCACAAACCCCTAACATATGTACTGTCACACAAACACATCTGTGTCGTCGTCAGGCATTCACCGGGTATAACAGAGAAGTATACTAGAACACGAGATTACTAGGCCTAATATTATTGTAGGTGGCATGGGATGTGTCTGGTTGTATACATGATCTGCATGGTACCGGTCTTATTGTTAAATTAGAAGATCGATGCAAAGTGAGCAGAGGTCCAAAGGACACGTCACTCTCGGGTTCTCATTGGTGCATGAGCTTAACGACAGTACCCTACGCATGTGTCAGTATGTACTATGGTCAGAACGTACCGTTCTTACGTACTGTCGAATCACGGAGAGGAGAGGAAGCTGAGCGTACAGCCGGCGCTCATAAGCATGGCTGATTATATACAAGTAAAACAAATTCTCTGGATCCAAACCATAGCCTGGTACGGAACGATGGCAATGGTATTATGCAATCACAAATAAACGGCTAAGAGATATCATGTCTGTAACGGAGCTGTAACAGAACGTTCTTACCTAACGTACTGTTACGGAGCTGTAACGAGATGGCACCACCCAAATACGAAATGGCACCACCCAAATACGAGACGGCACGACCCGAATACGAGATGGCACGACCCGAATACGAGACGGCACGACCCGAATACGAGACGGCACGACCCGAATACGAGATGGCGCGACCCGAATACGAAAAGCGAGCGCGTGTCGAATTATGGCAGTGTTCACCCCCCATAGATGTGCACGTATTACAGTATTTACGCGGGCCCGGGGCCCCAAGTAGGCAATTACATGTATACGTATCCGCGAAACATTATTAATTGTCTTTAGTTATATAACTGCATGGGATCCGGGAAACCTCAAATCAATTATACAAGCAATCAAGGCCGTAGACAAGGGGGGGGGGGGGGGGGGGGGGGGGGGAGGGTTTGAGCCCCCCCCCCAAACGTTTCCTTGAGAGTAAATATTAAAATGTTGACCGTATCTCGTATAATTAGAATTAACTACTTACAGCTGTAACTAATTCATTGATAGCGACGACGGACGACGTACTATGTCACTCTTGAAGTTGCATGATACTGCACATCCACCAAGATCAAACGTATCTGCTTGATATCCACGAATTTGTGGGTCGTAATGCCAGAGATAATATACAGCCGTCACAGTCACGGTATTATTGGAGTTTTTGTTGATTTAGTTTGTATGGCTGAATTAAGACTTGTAAGTGTTGTAAATTGCACACATACATGTATGCAATTTTGATTCTTGTATAAGTTGTATCCGGCATTGTACTAGAGTCTAACTAAAATATATAGCAATAGCTGATGTCGTGAAAGAACTTCTGTCTTGTTTTTAAATTGTTTTCTTTATACAACGCCTGTCTTCATGTGTTTAACTGAATTGCTTTCATTATATAAATTCGGTCGTGTTTAAATCATAAATTAGCTATTCTTATAATTAATACATTAAACATCTGATGCCGTGAAAGAACTTCTGTCTTGGTTTTAAATTGCTTTCATTATATAACTTCCAAATTATCAATTAGAACTTTTGTTCTGTGTTAAAATTGTTTTCAGTATAAATTTGTCTGCCTTAACGGTTGCGATTTCGGTGAGAATCGTTTTCTCTTTAATTACCAGTGGTTGTCAAACGCTAATGGTTGCGATTTCGGTGAGGATCGACTTCTCTTTTTAATTATACACGCTATGATTACCAGTGGTTGTCAAAATCAAATCTCCTTTCTGTCAGGGAATTGAGTCCGCCTCCTCCCCCGGACTGTATTCCCTGGATGTACAATACTTTACACGGACCGTGTTCCCTAGGGAGTTGGGTCCGGGGGGGGGGGGGGGGGGGGGGGGGGGGGGGGGACCGTATTCCCTAAGGGAATACGGTCCGCCGGACCGAAAATTGGGCCGGACCGTATACCCTATGACACCGGCATTAGACGTGTCACAGCAAAAAAAACGCATCAAATCAATTATTGATTTCGCAACAGATTTCTAATCAATTGTTAAATCAACGCATGATTTCACAGCAAAATCAAGTGCGCTTGATTTGCGATTGATTTTACTGTGAAATCAATTGTGAATCAATAATTGATTTGACGCTGCTGTGTTTGGCGGCCATAGGTGAAAAGGCAATGAACCTACACATGCAGCATAGTATTGAACATATGACATTAAAAAAAAAAAGTTGCTTATGCATAAAAAGCGAATCAGTTCAGTTAATGTTCTCAGTGCTGA
>OX442421.1:7270390-7406367 GCA_949361645.1 Spongilla lacustris | reverse complement strand
CGGGTGGTTCCCTAGGTAGTGCGGGTTGGTGGCTCTGCATTGCATCTGTTGGTTTTGCAGGGCTGCTGTCTGGACTTGCAATGGCCCATATGTGGGGGGCGGGGCCGGTGGTGATTTAGCGGCTGTTTACTTCCTACAACCACCATCGTCAGTGGTATGACCGCCGTCACTACCGTTCTCGATCTCCCCATCCTCATCGAAAGTATCTTGAATATCTCGTCGTAACCGTACCGGCTCGAACTCGTCCGCCGATTGAACCTCTTACGAGCTTGTCTTCAGTGGACGTCGCTATGCATATCGTTTATCTATACACAGAAGATAACGAATATCAACTGTAACAGGGACGATAGATTAAATACTTACCCACTCCAGCTAGCTAGCTAGCGCAGTATATATAGGTGTGGCTATAAGTTATCCAAGTCTCAGCCCACAGGAAGTATTTGCATATTCATGATTTGGTATGGAAGCAGTTCACGCACGTACAACGGCGCGATTCGAGCGGGAAACTTGTACCAACTTTGCGCCGCTGTATCTCCGCAACGGATGACATAAAAATTAACGAACAGAACAAATCGATAGGTATATGACCTCTCTACCTACAAACCGAATTTGAAGCGAATTGATTACTCCTACCTAAAGTTATGGTGGGTTTGAACCCGCTGGGGTATCGAACGTTGCAATACTGGCACGGAGCATATGCAAGGCCCCAAAATGTATTTTATTATAGAGCAATGGTGTAGTATGATGTGTTGAAAATAGAAAGTTAATATCATGTATTGTTCTGGAGTTATAGCGATTCAAACGCGAGGCATTTTTATAACTTTATATTTATATATGCGAAGTATCATTTTCTCGGAAACTGTCCCATATATATATATGGGACAGTTTCCGAGAAAATGATACTTCGCATATATAAATATAAAGTTATAAAAATGCCTCGTGTTTGAATCGCTATAACTCCCGAACGATAAATGATATTAACTTCCTATTTTCAACACTTCATACTACACCATTGCTCTATGGTAAAATACATTTTGGGGCCTTGCACTTGCTCCGTGCCAGTATTGCAACGTTCGATACCCCACCGGGTTCAAACCCACCATAACTTTAGGTAGGAGTAATCAATTTGCTTCAAATTCGGTTTGTAGGTGGAGAGGTCCTATACCTATCGATTTGTTCTGTTCGTTAATTTTTATGTCATCCGTTACGGAGATACAGCGGCGCAAAGTTGGTACACGTTTCCCGCTCGAATCGCGCCGTTGTACGTGCGTGAACCGCTTCCATACCAAATTACATGAATATGCAACTACTTCCTGTGGGCTGAGATTTGGATAACTTATAGCCACACCTATATATACTGCGCTAGCTAGCTAGCTGGGTAAGTATTTAATCTATCGTCCCTGTCACAGTTGATATTCGTTATCTTCTGTGTAGATAAACGATATGCATGGCGACGTCCACTGAAGACACGCTCGTAAGAGGTTCAATCGGCGGACGAGTTCGAGCCGGTACGGATACGACGATCGATATTCAAGATACATTCGATGAGGATGGAGAGATCGAGAACGGTAGTGACGGCGGTCATACCACTGAAGATGGTGGTTGTAGGAAGTAAACAGCCACTAAATCACTAAAGAGCCATCGGCCCCGTTCCCCACATATGGGCCCTCACTACTACATTGCAAGTCCAGACAGCAGCCCTGCAAAACCAACAGATGCAATGCAGAGCCACCAACCCGCACTACCTATGGAACCACCCGCCCATATCAGACCCTACAAAGGAGCTACCAACTAACCAATGGGGTCAGCCTCCACAGTACAAGTAGAGATACTTATACTAACCCTCTCGCTGCAAATGAAGTTGGCAGCCCTCACAATTCCAGGGTAGCCATGAACTGCATGTACATGTACCAAGGGAAGCCACACATGCCCCCTCCCAACACTACCAGTGGAACTACATGTATTAGTCCTCACTGCAAATGGCCTTACATGTACATGTAAGCAGAACCCCATTGGTCCAGCCCCCTCCCCACCCCCACTATTGATTATTCTCTGCAAGTTCAAGGGGCCAATGGAGCCATCCCCACACAGCAAAACCACCAGTCCCCATCACTACAGCCTTGCAAACTTACAAAATAATACCTCCACACTGCAAGTAGTGGAGCCACCAGCCCTCTCAAGAATGGGGTTCCAGACCCTGCACTGCCAGTAGGGGAGCCCTCACAAGCAGGGGTCAATAGATGCCAGTGGAGATGCCGCCCTCACACTACATGTAGTCCCCATAAAGTACTGTACGTACACCCGCCCCTCTCCAAACAGTGGAACCATAAGCCCTCACTGCAAGTGCTCCACACACTGAGACCAGCCACCTGGACCAATGGGGTCAGCTCCCACACTGCAAGTGGACAGTATCATTGGACCCATTAATGCAAGTGAACTTAAAAGCCCACACTGCATTCCAGTTAGCACCAGTGGAGCCATATTCCAGATGGAGTTATCAGACTGCCAGCAGGGAAGCCACCAGCTGCTAAACTCCCCGGGGTCATTGGTGGGTCCCACAATAATGCATACTGGTGCATGGAGACGTCAGGCCTCACACTGAAAGTGGAAATGGCACCCCGCACAATTTTAGAGAGCCACAAACTGGAGCCACACATGCCCCCACTATCTATGGAACCATTCACCCTCACTTAGCAGGCCCCACATATGACACTCTATCTCCCACTACCTATTCTTCACTGCAAGTTTCAGCAGCCTTCTCAGCCTTCTCACTACAAGTGCAGTCCATACCAGTGACCATTCACTGCAAGTTCAAGGGGCCAATGGTCACACACCAAAACCACCATCCCCCATTGATCACTGCAAGTGAACTCAACAACCGCACGATGCAAGTGAATTTCCATTAAATGTAAATGCCTCCACACGGCAATTAGTGGAGCCACCAGCTCTGTTACAGATGGGGTTACCAGACCCTGCATTTGGTCAATGCCAGCAGGGGTGCCCACACAAGCTGGGGTCAGTAGGTATATGATGCCAGTGGAGATGCCAACCCTCACACTACAACCCATGAACTACATGTACTGTGCGTACACCTGCCCATCTCCAAACACTACCAATGGAACCATTAGGCCTTCTGCCCTGCACTACCTGTCCTTCACTGCACGTTGAGTCAACATACGGCCCAGGGACCAATGGCGTCAGCTCCCTCACTGCAAGCGGACAGTATCATTGGAATCACTAATGCAAGTGAACTTAATAGCCCCACACTGCAGGTCCGGTTAGCACCAGCGGTTATCGGTCTGTCAGCAAAGGAGCCACCAGCTGCCAAACAACCCAGGGTCATTGGGGCCCCAGAATAATCATGCTGGTGGAAACTCACAACAGTGGAATTGGAATTGGTACCCCCACAATATTAGGGGAACCATGAACTGGAGCCCCCTGCTATCCATGGAACCATTAGCCCTCACTTAGCAGGAGTACCTCCCACTACATGTACCTATCCTTCACTGCATGTTTCATCAGTCAAGATTACCAGCCGTATCACTACAAGTGCACCATACCCGTGAACATTTACCGCAGGTTCAAGGGGCCAATGTGACCACTGGAGCCATTCTCACACATTAGAACCACCATCCCCCATAACTGCAAGTGAACTTAACAGCCGCACAAAACAAGTGAACTTACATTTAATGCCTACACACTGCTACTAGTAGAGCCACCAGCTCTCTCACTGATGGGGTTACCAGACCTGCACTGCCCACATAAGCTGGGGTCAATATGTATATGCCAGTGGAGATGCCAGCCATCGCACTACAAGTAGTCCCTGCAAATGCACTGAACATACACCCGCCCCTCTCCAAACACTACCATTTGAACCATTAGTCCTCACTGCAACTACCCTACACACTGGGACCCGCCCCCACGGCCTTCCTGCCCCTTCACTGCATGTTGAGTTAATGGCCCAGGGGTCAGCTCCCTCACTACAAGCGGACTTACACATTATTGCAAGTGAACTTAATAGCCCCACACAACAAGTCCAGTAAGCACCTGTCCAGCGATGGAGCCACCAGCTGCTAAAACCCTTTGCAGGGTCGTTGGGGGCCCCCCACAATAATGCATGCTGGTGGAGACTCCAGCTCTCACACGGCAATAGGAATTCGGCACCCCACACAATATTAGGGGAGCCATCAACTGGAGTCACACATGCCCATGGAACCATTAGCCCTCACTTAGCAGCCCCCACATACGGGGCTAGCCCCCACGGCCCTGTCTCTCACTACCTATCCTTTACTGCAAGTTGTATCCGAGATCCAGGAGTGAACGTGCAATGCCATCCCTCACTCACTAGCCCTCTCACTGCAAACACACAATACCAGTGGAACCAGACTCACCCAGCACCCACCCTCAACAGCCCTCTTACGTATGGAGTAATCAGACTGCCAGCAGGGGAGCCACCAGCTGCCACATTACCAGTCCTCACAAAACTAGACCCCATCATGAGGGAGTGGAACCACACATGCAATGGAGCCATTAGCTCTCACTGCATGTGGACTTACATGGTGTAGGCCCCAAACACTAGGGCCAGCCACAATGGCCCCCTATCCACTTAACCCCACACAGTACAACCACCAGCTCCTCACTGCAAATGGAACCACCAGACCCACTACCTGTGAAACCATTAACCCCCTACCTGTGAAACTGGTCATTAACCCCCACACTACAAGAGGACTTACACTGTCAGGAGAACCATCAACTACTAGTGGAGCTACCAGCCCGCATTGGACAAATGGGAACACCATGCACCACTGAAGCAGCCTCCGTTTGTAGAGTGTGCATGTATACGTTTTGAACACATTTTGTGTTGTAGATCTGAACTAAATGTTTGTGCATGTACCGAGGCATGTACAGAGTTATTTTATCTGGGGTGGAAGTGAAGCCCATGCTGTTAGTGGTGAATATAGTTACCAGCCCTATCGGTACTGATTGCGGGTGGTCTGCACCCGTGGTTGGTTTATATAAACAAGCAGAAGGCTTTTTGAAAAGAAAAAGCCTATACATGTACAAGTTGCATTGCAAAACTTGTAAGTGCCACTTAGAATGTCACATAAATTGCATGCGCAGTCACAGCTATAATTTGGCACGGTGAAGACATTGGAATTCATGACCACCAACTTCACTTGTGTGGTCATGAATTCTGATGTCTTCACCGTGCCACACATCCAAAATGGCACTTACATGTTTTGCTACGTGTACCTCAACAATGTAAAGCACTACATGTAGTTCCCAGCTGTAAGGGGTTTCATTCTTTTTTTTTTTTTTTCTTCCAAAAAGCTCTCTGCTTGTGTATATAAACCAACCACGGGTGCAGACCACCCGCAATCAGTACCGATAGGGCTGGTAACTATATTCACCACTAACAGCATGGGCTTCACTTCCACCCCAGATAAAATAACTCTGTACATGCCTCGGTACATGCACAAACATTTAGTTCAGATCTACAACACAAAATGTGTTCAAAACGTATACATGCACACTCTACAAACGGAGGCTGCTTCAGTGGTGCATGGTGTTCCCATTTGTCCAATGCGGGCTGGTAGCTCCACTAGTAGTTGATGGTTCTCCTGACAGTGTAAATCCTCTTGTAGTGTGGGGGTTAATGACCAGTTTCACAGGTAGGGGGTTAATGGTTTCACAGGTAGTGGGTCTGGTGGTTCCATTTGCAGTGAGGAGCTGGTGGTTGTACTGTGTGAGGTTAAGCAGATAGGGGGCCATTGTGGCTGGCCCCAGTGTTTGGGGCCTGCACCATGTAAGCTAGTCCACATGCAGTGAGAGCTAATGGCTCCATTGCATGTGTGGTTCCACTCCTCATGATGGGGTCTAGTTTTGTGAGGACCGGTAATGTGGCAGCTGGTGGCTCTACTAGTAGCAGTGTGTAGGCATTAAATGTAAGTTCACTTGTCTTGTGCGGCTGTTAAGTTCACTTGCAGTTACGGGGGATGGTGGTTCTAATGTGTGAGAATGGCTCCAATGGTCACATTGGCCCCTTGAACCTGCGGTAAATGTTCATGGGTATGGTGCACTTGTAGTGATACGGCTGGTAATCTTGGCTGATGAAACATGCAGTGAAGGATAGGTACATGTAGTGGGAGGTACTCCTGCTAAGTGAGGGCTAATGGTTCCATGGATAGCAGGGGGCTCCAGTTCATGGTTCCCCTAATATTGTGGGGGTACCAATTCCAATTCCACTGTTGTGAGTTTCCACCAGCATGATTATTCTGGGGCCCCAATGACCCTGGGGTGTTTGGCAGCTGGTGGCTCCTTTGCTGACAGACCGCGGAGAACCACTGGTGCTAACGGGACCTGTAATGTGGGGCTATTAAGTTCACTTGCATTAGTGATTCCAATGATACTGTCCGCTTGCAGTGAGGGAGCTGACGCCATTGGTCCCTGGGCCGTATGTTGACTCAACGTGCAGTGAAGGACAGGTAGTGCAGGGCAGGAGGCCTAATGGTTCCATTGGTAGTGTTTGGAGATGGGCAGGTGTACGCACAGTACATGTAGTTCATGGGTTGTAGTGTGAGGGTTGGCATCTCCACTGGCATCATATACCTACTGACCCCAGCTTGTGTGGGCACCCCTGCTGGCATTGACCAAATGCAGGGTCTGGTAACCCCATCTGTAACAGAGCTGGTGGCTCCACTAATTGCCGTGTGGAGGCATTTACATTTAATGGAAATTCACTTGCATCGTGCAGTTGTTGAGTTCACTTGCAGTGATCAATGGGGGATGGTGGTTTTGATGTGTGACCATTGGCCCCTTGAACTTGCAGTGAATGGTCACTGGTATGGACTGCACTTGTAGTGAGAAGGCTGAGAAGGCTGCTGAAACTTGCAGTGAAGAATAGGTAGTGGGAGATAGGGTGTCATATGTGGGGGCTGCTAAGTGAGGGTGAATGGTTCCATACATAGTGGGGGCATGTGTGGCTCCAGTTTGTGGCTCTCTAAAATTGTGCGGGGTGCCATTTCCACTTGCAGTGTGAGGCCTGACGTCTCCATGCACCAGTATGCATTATTGTGGGACCCCCCAATGACCCCGGGGAGTTTAGCAGCTGGTGGCTTCCCTGCTGGCAGTCTGATAACTCCATCTGGAATATGGCTCCACTGGTGCTAACTGGAATGCAGTGTGGGCTTTTAAGTTCACTTGCATTAATGGGTCCAATGATACTGTCCACTTGCAGTGTGGGAGCTGACCCCATTGGTCCAGGTGGCTGGTCTCAGTGTGTGGAGCACTTGCAGTGAGGGCTTATGGTTCCACTGTTTGGAGAGGGGCGGGTGTACGTACAGTACTTTATGGGGACTACATGTAGTGTGAGGGCGGCATCTCCACTGGCATCTATTGACCCCTGCTTGTGAGGGCTCCCCTACTGGCAGTGCAGGGTCTGGAACCCCATTCTTGAGAGGGCTGGTGGCTCCACTACTTGCAGTGTGGAGGTATTATTTTGTAAGTTTGCAAGGCTGTAGTGATGGGGACTGGTGGTTTTGCTGTGTGGGGATGGCTCCATTGGCCCCTTGAACTTGCAGAGAATAATCAATAGTGGACCGCCGTCACTACCGTTCTCCATCTCCCCATCCTCATCGAATGTATCTTGAATATCGATCGTCGTATCCGTACCGGCTCGAACTCGTCCGCCGATTGAACCTCTTACGAGCTTGTTTTCAGTGGACGTCGCCATGCATATCGTTTATCTACACAGAAGATAACGAATATCAACTGTGACAGGGACGATAGATTAAATACTTACCCAGCTAGCTAGCTAGCGCAGTATACATAGGTGTGGCTATAAGTTATCCAAGCCTCAGCCCACAGGAAGTAGTTGCATATTCATGATTTGGTATGGAAGCGGTTCACGCACGTACAACGGCGCGATTCGAGCGGGAAACGTGTACCAACTTTGCGCCGCTGTATCTCCGTAACGGATGACATAAAAATTAACGAACAGAACAAATCGATAGGTATAGGACCTCTCTACCTACAAACCGAATTTGAAGCAAATTGATTACTCCTACCTAAAGTTATGGTGGGTTTGAACCCGGTGGGGTATCGAACGTTGCAATACTGGCACGGAGCAAGTGCAAGGCCCCAAAATGTATTTTACCATAGAGCAATGGTGTAGTATGAAGTGTTGAAAATAGGAAGTTAATATCATTTATCGTTCAGGAGTTATAGCGATTCAAACACGAGGCATTTTTATAACTTTATATTTATATATGCGAAGTATCATTTTCTCGGAAACTGTCCCATATATATATATATATGGGACAGTTTCCGAGAAAATGTCGTTTCGCATATATATATATAATGTTATAAAAATGCTTCTCTTTTGAATCGCTATATCTTCCGAACGGTTAACGCTATCAACTTCCTATTTTCAACACTACATACTACACCATTTCCCTATGGCAAAATATATTTTGGAGTCTTGCAATTGCTCCGTGCCAGTATTGCAACGTTCGATACCCCACCGGGTTCAAACCCGCCATAACTTTCTGTAGGGATAATCAAATCGCTTCAAATTCGGTTTGTAGGTAGAGAGGTCCTATACCTATCGATTTGTTCTGTTCGTTAATTTTTATTTCATCCGTTACGGAGATACAGCGGCGCAAAGTTGGTACACGTTTCCCGCTCGAATCGCGCCGTTATACGTGCGAGGCCCGCTTCCAGTCATCAAAGCACATGAATATGCAACTACTTCCTGTGGGCCGATACTTGGATAACTTATAGCCACACCCATACTGCGCTAGCTAGATCTGATGGGTAAGTATTTAATGTATTGTCCCTGTCACAGTTTTTATTCGTTATCTCCTATTTAGATAACGGATCTGGCAAAAACAGCACGCTCGCAAGAGTATCAGTCGGCGGACGAGTTCGAGCGGTACGGATACGACGATCGATATTCAAGATACATTCGACGAGGTGGGGAGATTGAGAACGGTAGTGACGGCGATTATACTACTGACGATGGTGGTTGTAGGGAGTAAGCAGCTCCTAAACGACTAAGAGCCAGCAGCCCTAGTCTCGTACCCAGACCCTGATTCCCACAGCTGCTGATGGACACCAGCCCCACCCCCACATATGCCTCACTGCATTGCAAGTCCAGACAGCAGCCCCGCATAACAAACAGCAAACACCACCAACCCGCACTACCTATGGAACCACCTGCCCATATCAGACCCTACACACGAGCCAATGGGGTCAGCCTCCACAATACCAGTGGAGCCACTACTATCCCTCTCGCTGCAATTGCCCCCACAATTTCAATCAATGGAAGCCACACATCCCAATGGACTTACAGCAGAACCTAGCTGACTGTGTCCGGCAGTGTGGCCAGGATGTCACTTGTGTGTCACAGCTGTACCAGGACTGGGATGCTTTCTTGGGCCAGTGGTTTGGTCCTCTGGTTGGCCCAGGACACTACCGCACATTTGAGTTTGATCAAGACCACCCTGGTGTCATGAGGATGGAGACCTTGCCATCAGACACAAACCCCACCGAGGTAACCATGCTGAGGGCTGGAGTGGCCATAAAGGACATTAGGCTTATCAGAGCCAAGTGATGCCACCTGTTATTACCCCCAGTGGATTGTCCCTGACGCGATCACTGTACCTGTACGAGAAGGTGAGGGAATATACGTACGTGACCCCAAGAAACGGGACAAGGTGTGTCCAAAGCCTTCACAAAGCTCAGAGGCCAACTCTTCCTATCCATGCGGTAATGCTTCATCCCGTGCAGTAGCAGAACTCACTTACCTACTGTTGAGGGTCATGAGTCTGCAGATTGACACTCACAGCGAATTGTAATAGCTGTGTTTCTGGCAGGAGAAAATGCAGACCCAGGTCTGAACTAATCCTTGCCTACCAATGCATTGTACATTTATGTGGCAAGAAGTATGCCAGTAGCCAGGCCTTGTCCCTGCACAAAAAAAACACTCACAAGCAGCCTGCTGTTCCAGGTGATGAACACAGATTCCAGTGTTGACAAAGGAAGCCAGGGTCCACCCAAGCGCAGGCTGCGAGACGTACGCTACAATCTGAAATTGACAGACCATTTTCCTGTTCGGTGTAAGGCAAGATGTACGGCACCCCAGCCGCACTGTATACTTACAACAAGACCAACAATGTTAAGAATGTCCAGTGCATGGAGCAGTTGTGGATGGAGTTATCAGACTGCCAGCAAAAGAGCAATCAGGTGCAAAAAAATCCTACAGGGTCATTGGGGCACCCACAATAATGCAGCTCTTACACTGCGATAGGAATCTGCACGCCCCACAATATTTGGGGAGCCATCAACTGGATTCACACATGCCCAATTTGCCCCATGGCCCTATCTCCCACTACCTATCCTCCTTTACTGCAAGTTATATCCGAGGCACAGGCCATCCCCTACTCAATAGCACTCTCAGTCCCCACACAACCAGCCCTCCCACCCACCCCTAAGCACCCCTGTTACATATGGTGTAATCATACTACCAACAGGCCGGAGAGCTTCCAGCTGCCACATTACCAGGGATGAATGGGGTCGTCACAAAACTAGACCTCAGCATGTGGAGTGGAACCTTGAACTGGAGCCAGCTCCAAACACTGGGGCCAGCCACAATGGCCCCCTATCTTAGCCCCACACAGTTCCTCACTGCAAATGCAAATGAAGCCACTACCTATGAAACCATTAACCAAGAGGACTTACTGTAGGAGTTACCAGCTCACATTGGACAAATGGGGATACCACCACTGGAGCAGCCTCCATTTGTAGAGTGTACATGCCTATATTTTTCTCTTCACACATTTTGTGTTGTACATGTAGATCTGAACTACTTTGACATGTACAGAGTAAATTTTATCTGGTGTGAAGCCATGCTGTTAGTGGTGAATATAGTTACCTGCCCTATCGGTACTGATTGCGGTGGGTCTGCACCCGTGGTAGGTGTATATAGACAACCAAGGCTTGCAGAGGGCGTTTTGCCTACTGGGAACTACTGTACGCGAGTAGCGAAACATGGAAGTGCCATTTTGAATGTCACATAAATTGCATGCACGGTCACTGGTGCAATGTGGCACGGTGAAGACATCAGAATTCATGACCACACAAGTGGAGTTAATAGACCCTACAACTTTAATGGATTCATCAACTACCTAGCCCTAGGCTGGTGTTTCTGCAAAAATGTATGCATGTGCTATACCGGGTACCGGTAGTGTATTATCATTCCATGTGTTGCTATTCGCGTACAGTAGTAGTTCCCAGTAGGCAAAACGCCCTCTAGATCTGCAAGCCTCGGTTGTCTATATACACCTACCACGGGTGCAGACCTACCGCAATCAGTACCGATAAGGGCAGGTAACTATATTCACCAAAAACAGCATGGCTTCACACCAGATAAAATTTATTCTGTTAGTCTCTTACAGTAGTTCAGATCTACATGTACAACACAAAATATGTGAAGAGAAAAATATAGGCATGTACACTCTACAAATGGAGGCTGCTCCAGTGGTGGTATCCCCATTTGTCCAATGTGAGCTGGTAACTCCACGATGGTTCCCTACTAGTAAGTCCTCTTGTAGTGTGGGTGTTAATGGTTTCATAGGTAGTGGCTTCATTTGCTTTGCAGTGTGGAGCTGTGTGGGGCTAGGATAGGGGGCCATTGTGGCTGCCCCAGTGTTTGGGGCCAGCTCCAGTTCAAGGTTCTACTCCACATGATGGGGTCTAGTTTTGTGACGACCCCATTCAACCCTGGTAAAGTGGCAGCTGGCAGCTCCCCAGTTGGCAGTCTGATTACACCATATGCAAGAGGGGTGTTTAGGGGTGGGTGCATGGGTGGGAGGGCTGGTTGTGTTGGGACTGAGAGTGCTATTGAGTACGGGATGGCCTGCGCCTCGGATACAACTTGCAGTACAGGAGGATAGGTAGTGGGAGATAGGGCCAGGGGGCAAATTGGGCATGTGTGAATCCAGTTGATGGCTCCCCAAATATTGTGGGGCGTGCCGATTCCTATCGCAGTGTGAGAGCTGCATTATTGTGGGTGCCCCCAATGACCCTGTAGGATATCTTAGCACCTGGTTGCTCAGTCTGATAACTCCATCCGCAACTGCTCCATGCACTGGACATTCTGACCACCTGCAGTGAGGGAGCCAATCTGATTGGACCCTGGTCATTACAGGGTGTAAATGGGACCATGGATTTGATTCTATAACAGAATCAAGTACAGGGTGTAAATGCGTGGATCATGCATTTGACCCCACAACAGACACAAGTACAGGGTGTAAATGGGACCACCGTCGTCACTAGTCTCGTACCCAGACCCAGATTTTCACAACATCAGATAACCATTACGTGAAAAGTAAAAAACCCTTAACGACACAGATGTATGGCGTACAGGTACAGATAACCCCTTGATGACACAGATGTATGGTGCACAGAGGTAACCCTTTAACGACACAGATGCTCAGTGTACAGGTGAGCCCTTAACGACACAGATGTATGGTGTACAGGTAATTAACCCCTTAACAACACGTACATAAGGTATACAGAGGTACGACACAGATGTATGGTGTACAGGTAACCCCTTGATGACACAGATGTATGGTGTACACACAAGAGGTAACCCCTTAACAACACATACATAAGGTGTATAGAGGTAACCCCTTAACGACACAGATGTATGGTGTACAGTCAGGTGATACCCTAACAACCCATACATGTACATACATGTAGAGGTAACATCTTAACGACACAGATGTATGGTACACGCATACATGTAGGTAACCCCTTGATGACACAAATGTATGGTGTACAGGTGATACCTTAACAACACTTACACAAAGTGTACAGAGTTAACCCCTTAATGACACAGATGTATGGTATACAGGTAACCCCTTGATGACACAGATGTATGGTGTACAGGTAACCCCTTGATGACACAGATGCATGGTATACAAAGTTAACCCCTTAACAACACAGATGTATGGTGTACACTGCAGAGGTGACCTTAAACAAGCATGCATCTCACAATA
The DNA here is from genome assembly GCA_949361645.1 of Spongilla lacustris. NCBI lineage: Eukaryota > Metazoa > Porifera > Demospongiae > Spongillida > Spongillidae > Spongilla > Spongilla lacustris. The sequence continues at coordinate 7,393,306 of OX442421.1, read as the reverse complement.
TGGTTCATTTGTTATGAACCATTGTTGGTCTTGTTGTAAGTATACAGTGCGGCTGGGGTGCCGTACGTCTTGCCTTACACTGAACAGGAAAATGGTCTGTCAATTTCAGATTGTAGCGTACGCCTCGCGGCCTGCCCTTGGGTGGACCCTGGCTTCCTTTGTCAACACTGGAATCCGTGTTCATCACCTGGAACAGTAGGCTGCTTGTGAGTGTTTTTTTTGTGCAGGGACAAGGCCTGGCTACTGGCATACTTCTTGCCACATAAATGTACAATGCATTGGTAGGCAAGGATTAGTTCAGACCTGGGTCTGCATTTTCTCCTGCCAGAAACACAGCTATTGCAATTCGCTGTGAGTGTCAATCTGCAGACTCATGACCCTCAACAGTAGGTAAGTGAGTTCTGCTACTGCATGGGATGAAGCACTACCTCATGGATAGGAAGAGTTGGCCTCTGAGCTTTGTGAAGGCTTTGGACACACCTTGTCCCGTTTCTTGGGGTCACGTACGTATATTCCCTCACCTTCTCGTACAGGTACAGTGATCGCGTCAGGGACAATCCACTGGGGGTAATAACAGGTGGCATCACTTGGCTCTGATAAGCCTAATGTCCTTTATGGCCACTCCAGCCCTCAGCATGGTTACCTCGGTGGGGTTTGTGTCTGATGGCAAGGTCTCCATCCTCATGACACCAGGGTGGTCTTGATCAAACTCAAATGTGCGGTAGTGTCCTGGGCCAACCAGAGGACCAAACCACTGGCCCAAGAAAGCATCCCAGTCCTGGTACAGCTGTGACACACAAGTGACATCCTGGCCACACTGCCGGACACAGTCAGCTAGGTTCTGCTGTAAGTCCATTGGGATGTGTGGCTTCCATTGATTGAAATTGTGGGGGCAATTGCAGCGAGAGGGATAGTAGTGGCTCCACTGGTATTGTGGAGGCTGACCCCATTGGCTCGTGTGTAGGGTCTGATATGGGCAGGTGGTTCCATAGGTAGTGCGGGTTGGTGGTGTTTGCTGTTTGTTATGCGGGGCTGCTGTCTGGACTTGCAATGCAGTGAGGCATATGTGGGGGTGGGGCTGGTGTCCATCAGCAGCTGTGGGAATCAGGGTCTGGGTACGAGACTAGGGCTGCTGGCTCTTAGTCGTTTAGGAGCTGCTTACTCCCTACAACCACCATCGTCAGTAGTATAATCGCCGTCACTACCGTTCTCAATCTCCCCACCTCGTCGAATGTATCTTGAATATCGATCGTCGTATCCGTACCGCTCGAACTCGTCCGCCGACTGATACTCTTGCGAGCGTGCTGTTTTTGCCAGATCCGTTATCTAAATAGGAGATAACGAATAAAAACTGTGACAGGGACAATACATTAAATACTTACCCATCAGATCTAGCTAGCGCAGTATGGGTGTGGCTATAAGTTATCCAAGTATCGGCCCACAGGAAGTAGTTGCATATTCATGTGCTTTGATGACTGGAAGCGGGCCTCGCACGTATAACGGCGCGATTCGAGCGGGAAACGTGTACCAACTTTGCGCCGCTGTATCTCCGTAACGGATAAAATAAAAATTAACGAACAGAACAAATCGATAGGTATAGGACCTCTCTACCTACAAACCGAATTTGAAGCGATTTGATTATCCCTACAGAAAGTTATGGTGGGTTTGAACCCGGTGGGGTATCGAACGTTGCAATACTGGCACGGAGCAATTGCAAGACTCCAAAATATATTTTGCCATAGGGAAATGGTGTGGTATGTAGTGTTGAAAATAGGAAGTTGATAGCGTTAACCGTTCGGAAGATATAGCGATTCAAAAGAGAAGCATTTTTATAACATTATATATATATATGCGAAACGACATTTTCTCGGAAACTGTCCCATATATATATATATATGGGACAGTTTCCGCGAAAATGTCCGAGTTTTATAACATTATAATCTTATAAAAATACTTCTTGTTTGAATCGCTATATCTTCCGAACGCTAAACGCTATCAACTTCCTATTTTCGAAAGTTCATATTGCACCATTTTTCTATGATAAATTACATTTTGGAGTCTTGCACTTGCTCCATGCCAGTATTGCAACGTTCGATACCCGACCAGGTTCAAACCCGCCATAACTTTAGGTAGGAGTAATCAAATCGCTTCAAATTCGGTTTGTAGGTATAGAGGTCCTATACTTATCGATTTGTTCTGTTCGTTAATTTTTATGCCATCCGTTACGGAGATACAGTTGAACAAACTACGTCCACTTTATCCCGCTCGATTCCTGCCAATGATTTTGGCAAATCGCGTCCCGCTCAATGTATGGGGAGGCGGTTGTTATATCATAGGCGCGAAACGAGCGGGAAAAAGTGCACGTAGTTTGTTCAACTGTATCTCCGTAACGGATGGCATAAAAATTAGCGAACAGTACAAATCGATAGGTATAGGACCTCTGTACCTACAAACCAAATTTGAAGCGATTTGATTACTCCTACCCAAAGTTATGACGGGTTTGAACCCGGTCGGGTATCGAACGTTGCAATACTGGCATGGAGCAAGTGCAAGACTCCAAAATGTAATTTATCATAGCGAAATGGTGTAGTATGAACTTTTGAAAATAGAAATTCGATACCGTTTAGCGTTCGGAAGATATAGCGACTCAAACAAGAAGCATTTTTATAAGATTATAATGTTATAAAACTCGGACATTTTCGCGGAAACTGTCCCATATATAATATGGGACAGTTTCCGAGAAAATGGCCCTTCGTTTATAACTATAAAATCTTATAAAATTGCTTTGCATTTGAATCGTAATAACTTCCGAACGGTTAAGACTATCGACTTCCTATTTTCAACACTTCATACAACACCATTTCTCTACGGTAAAATATATTTTGGGGTCTTGAACTTGCCCCGTGCCAGTATTGCAACGTCCGATACCCCACCGGATTCAAACCCAACATAACTTTTTGTAGGAGTAATGAAATCGCTTCAAATTCGGTTTGTAGGTGGAGAGGTCCTATACCTATCTGGTTGTTCTGTTCGTTAATTTTTATGCCATCCGTTACGGAGATACAGTTGAACAAACTACGTGCACGTTTTCCCGCTTGATTCGCGCCAATGTTATAATCCCCGCCTCCCCATACATTGAGCGGAACGCAATTTGCCCAAATCATTGGCGCGAATCGAGCGCGAAAGCGTGCACGTAGTTTGTTCAACTGTATCTCCGTAACGGATGGCATAAAGATTAACGAACAGAACAACCAGATAGGTATAGGACCTCTCCACCTACAAACCGAATTTGAAGCGATTTGATTACTCCTACAGAAAGTTATGGCAGGTTTGAACCCACAGGGGTATCGGACGTTGCAATACTGGCACGGAGCAAGTGCGGGGCCCCGGGAGGTATTTTGCCATAGAGAAATGGTGTGGTATGAAGTGTTGAAAATAGGAAGTTGATAGCGTTAACCGTTCGGAAGATATAGCAATTCAAAAGAGAAGCATTTTTACAACATTTTATATATATATACGAAGGGCCATTTTGTCGGAAACTGTCCCATATATATATATATATCACATGTTCAGTACATAGTACCCTGTCAACAGGATGAAGATCTTCATCAAGAATGAATATCTCCACACATGCACTAAAATGTCTGGTCATCCCTATTGAAACAAAAATCATTAAATCTCTGCTTCACACCTTTACACAAATGAGGGGCTGGTATCATAACATGAACAGATATGTCTGAAGATGTCACATGGTTCCCTATTGAATATAGGAATGAAACTGACATTTTTGAGGAGTACAGTTCAAAAAATTGGCATGGTTTACTAATGGGTAGCAGTATACTTGGCAGCTGGTGGCCTGATTTTTAAATGTGTATAATGGTGCAATTTATGACCGTACATAATAGGCAACAAGAACCCTTTCATACGGTCTTTGTGTAGAACTAGTTGAAGAAACAATAGCAATCACCACAATACCAACTCAGTTAGAGAATAACCAGTTGAATCTGAGTGATTGTATCAATAACTTTAAAGGGAGCAGAAATGAAACAGGGAGCAAGCTGTATATGAATAAATATCTTTTGTTAGGGATGCAATATATGGTGCATGTGGCTTGAAAAATGTTAGTTCATTTCAGACATGTACAAAATCAATACAATCAGTTATGTTCTTTGCAATGCATGGCCAAGTACTGTGTATCAAACCACTGAAGTTATATATGTTATGTACTGTGGTACTGTTAAACCAGCATTCTCAGATTGTGGCACTACATTCATTGGGGAGGAGTTTTCAAGCATACTGACATGCATGGCATTGAGAACTGATTCAAGACAATCAAAAGAGTATGAAGACAATGTACGTGTAAAGAACTGATCATGTCCAGTCTTACCTGGGCTGTACTATAGAAAACATATATGGCAGTAAGTTGGAGCTGACCTGTTTGAACTGAATGGAGCTATATACATGTACCTAGCTGCATGTTAGCGACTGATTATTTATCTAGCTCAGATAGCCAAACTGCTGTCATTGCTCACCTAAAGATGATTTTTTTTTGGTTCAGCATTCCTGAGGTTGCCGTTAGCAACAATGCATGAATGGACGCAATTTGCATCTAATTGCTGTCTAGTACAATTTTGAGCACGTCACCAGCAGTCCGAGGTATCCGCAGGGTAGTAAAAGAGCAGTGCAGATGATGGATGACACTGACCTAATTGAGCTATAGTTTAGGACGACTCCAAGGCCCTGGTTTGGACAGTCAGTCTTGCATTTTGTTTGATGATATGGTTATAAGGCTTTTCCACACTGAATGATCAATTCCAGGCTGGGAAAGCATTGAACTCACTGGGATTTTGATTGAACCGACCCTCGCAAAGCCCAGCCTGCATGGACGTTTGTAACTTTTTACTGTGCTCACAAAAACAGACTCCGAGGTCAATAGCTCGCATTTAGTGCCAGTACCAGAGCCGGTACCTGAGGAAGGAAAATCCCTGCACCCTACCTCATAATAACGCCACGATCAATCCTTTCCCGGCCGGTTGATATCGAAACATAATTTATTTGTGTATGATTGCTTGTGCTGCGCATGAGCGTATGGTAAGTTTTCGCCAGTGACTATGGTGAGTCTGGGACCGAGATCACGACGCGACTTGCATGTGTGCGCCTCAATTAGAAGTCATGTAATATTATACTATTTTATACTTACCAGATGGCGCACAGGACAGACTTCAAGACTCGTAGTTATAATCACAGACCATGCTGCATGCACCCAGAAGCAAAGAACAACGTACACCACATGTATTACAACAGTTGACTGAGTACATGTAGACACACGCGCGCGCGCGCACATGCACACACTAGTCTAACGCACTTATCGATCGAGCTAGCTCAAGGTACCAACCTCAGAGGCGGCCCCAGCACTTATAGAGAGGGGGGGGGGGGGGGGGGGGGGGGGGCCCAAGTATGCAGGGGCGCCAAAAGGGGTGGGGCATTTTGGATGCTAACTTATAATAATCATTTTGGTACATAATGCACATGTAAAAATACATTTACATTTACTCTAAAATAAGATTTGACAACTCTACTTTTCTTGGGTGCATTTTCAAAAACAGTTCAACTGCTGTGTCGTAATTAACTGCGTGACCATAATGTATATTCATGAGTGCCAGTGATGATAAGCGAGTGCAACTCATAGATGATCGAAGCCAGTTGCGCAGACGGCGCAGTGTGAAGAAACTCATTTCACAGGTGCAGCTTGTAATAGAGAGTGTGCAACCTATCTTAAGGAGGCAAAATATATTTGGAAAGCGCTCTTCATCGCACTGTTGAAGCGCTGCACCAAGGGAATCGGGACGCTCTTCAAGAGAGCATTGTGCCCATTTTCGCTTCCAAAGCGTTATTTCTTGATCCAAAAGGTATTTGTCCACCAGGTCCTTCTCATACAGCGATACAAAATCGTTCAAATCGTGTTCGCCATCAACCGCTATTGTGGGTACCAGGTATAAAACGTTGGATGCATGCAGTTCTGGATAGAGATGAAAATCGTGAATCCAGTTCGGAAATAATGCAATCTAGCAAAGGAATAGCAAGAGTCCCGCGGTAATATTCTGCTGGACTGTCTGCTGGGTGATTCTCCCTATGATAATCATAAACAGCGTATTCAGTGAAAAGGTTTATACATATACACATGCATGCAATTACCTGTGACTTTGTCTTTGTGCAATTCTAGGCATCAGCGGTTCTACTCCAATCAATGCGCCTAAACGTTCAGCCTGGTCGTATATTTTACTAAATTCCTCAACAACTCCAGATCTAATAGCATGAAAGTCAGCCTTGACAGCCTCAATATCCTTGAATGCTTTCACAATGTCAATTGCTTTTCCTTGAAGGCATTCTGTTATCATAGCCAGTGGATGAAGTAACCGGTAAAGTGCAACTACACCAATGATGGTTCCAAAATTGCATAGGGCATGCAAGTGAGAAGTAGCATCGTTTTTTGCTGAAGGTTCACATCCAGTTCTAAAACTTTCTGGATATAGCTCACAGTCTTGGCATGTCCCATTAACTATTTCTAGGGCTTTCACAATAAAAGGTAAACCCAGATAGAAATGTTTATAAGCCTTGTCACGCTCTGCCCAACGGGTCTTACACAGACCTATATACTATTACTTTTCGCTGGCTGACGCTGTGATCCTGAGTCCCTATTTCCACAACATACTCCATTAATTTCTCTCTCTTTGGAGAGTATTTAAAGAATATTGCCAAGCTTGTCATTTGTGTTATGACCATTTGTATATGGTATTTTCTTTACAGGCTGCTACAATTGAGAGGTTTAAAACATGTGATGTACAGTGTGTATATATAATAATGCCTTTGGATTAATCTCCAGAACTCTCCCTGATAAACCCTTTTTAACAGCTGACATATTGGATGCACCATCATAACATTGGCCCCTCAAATCTTCAAGATGAAGGTCATTTTTTTGGTAAAAATCTCGAACAGCTTCAAAAAGAACTTCTCCACAGTTATTCTTTCCACGTGAATAAACTCAATGAACTCTTCTCTGATCTGTTTTTTGGCATCCACAAACCGAACACAAAGAGACATGATTTCATCATTGGATGAAGTAACCTCATCACATAGTATAGTGTGAATCTTTGCTTCCTTGATCTCATTCAACAGATCGTGCTGAATGATACTTTTCCCAATAACTTCGATCATTTCATTTTGACTGCGATGGTGAATGTAAGTTACATTTCTAAGCAATGGTTTTGATATATGATCTTGTAATATAGTATCTTCTGCAGCAAACATTTTAATCAGGGCAAGAAAATTCCCAGGATTATCATCAGGAGATCCAGAATCTTCAATGTGACATCGCAAAGCAATACCCTGTTTTCCACAAAAGTGTATTACTTGTGCTATTCGTTTCAAAACATGTAATATCGAGATTTTAAGTCACAATCAATCTGTGCTTTAATGGTTGACTCTGGCTTTTCAAATCGCTGTTTGATGCATTCAGCAACAAAGCATGCCTCTTTGTGGTATACTAGCTCAGCAGCATTGTGACACTGTTGCTTTTCATGCATCCTTTTGTAATTTTGGCAACCTATATTTATAAACTGTGACAACTGGATGGCATCTGTTCTTGAGGCCTTTTTTGTTAGTATCAATTGGTACAAAGAGGGAGCATGGTAAACAAAATATGCTGTTTGATGATGAGCTGTATACGTAACCATTACTAAGCATTGATATACAGCACTTTCTGGTATGTCCAGCTTTTTGTACCAATGGAAATTTGTAGTCCTCTTTAGGCCTTATGTGATGTGTCAAAATATAGTATTTGTCATAATCACTAAGAGTTCTTAAGCTTTTTTCACACTGCTGCCATGCCAAACCTTCAGCACTAACACTTGCATTTTCATGGTACAGAATTCGGGCAATATCGTACGGTTCTGGTGTTGTTTTGAAGAAAGACTGGGAAGGCATGCTGCAAATGGGTGTTGCAGTTGAAGCAAAGCTTGATGATTCAAAAGGCAGAAGTGTACAAGGCAGGGATGCAAATGAAATGGAGGCGGAAGACATGGATGTAGATGGCACGGATGTAGATGGCACGGATGTAGATGGCACGGATGTAGATGGCACGGATGTAGATGGCACGGATGTAGATGGCACGGATGTAGATGGCACGGATGTAGATGGCACGGATGTAGATGGCACGGATGTAGATGGCACGGATGTAGATGGCATTGGTGAAGAAGGCATGGGTGAAGAAGGCGTGGGTGTAGAAGGCGTGGGTGTAGAAGGCATGTGTTCAGGAGAGATGGGTATGGTTGTGGCTGTTGAAGAAAGTATATAGCCATTATAGGAGGAGTGAAGAATAACGGTAATGCTGAAATGGAAAGTAGTTGTTGCAATGCTCACCTGTTTTATAAGACGTGGACTGCAAAGAATTGCTTGAAATGGAAGGCTGTGGTTGTTCCGTTGAAGAAATTGGTACAAGGAAAGATTTTATGCTTGGTATACGGATTGTGCACTTGAGATTAATTGACGTTGCAACTTGGCTTGTCTGTTCTCTGCTCCACTTCGTTTTCGCTTTTGGCTCGACATTGCTTGAGGCTCGATCAGATGATCCAATACAAAGTAGCAGCTGGCACTATTTACGCTTACATAGCATGCGCGCGCCGGCGAAACGAGTGCACGTGCGCTATCTATACATATACATATAGTACATAAAGTTATAACACGTACTGCTACATGATATCGCGTACGCGTATATTACATCATCCCGCTTCGAAGGGGGGGGGGGGGGGGGGGGGGGGGGGGGGGGGGGGGGGGGCAAGGCCCCCTGGGCCCCCCCCCTGGGGCCGCCTATGAACCTGAACGACTGCACTGTGCTACATGGATCTCGTGATTTAACGTATGTGATATTGATATGCCCTCCTGCAGCTGGGGGGCGAGACATTAATGGCATACGGTATTATACGCCATCTTTACAGAATAGTGCTTGGATAGATCGCGATTTGTGGGGGATTATTGCGATTATAGTTGCGATTAAGAATATTGCGATTTTTCCCCCCCGCGTACAGAAAATTTACTAGCTCCCGTTCTATCAGTTTAGCATTCCTTTTACATTTGACGGTGCATGCTTGTTGTACAGGTCCTTTGGAGCTTGGCCCGAAATTGCAAAGCTCTAATTCTTTTTTTCTGCATGGTCCGCCAATATACACTTTTCTGTCGTTTGAGGAACGAATTAGACAGAAAATATGCTCCTATACGAATGCAGTTTGAGAGTAGCCAACAGTGATGGTGCTAATATGTGCAGGGAGTATGATGCAAGGTCATGTGGATAGGTGTCAATATGATGCAAGGTCAGGTGGATAGGTGTCGATATGCAAGGTCAAGGGGCAGTTAAGGCCTCATGGCGAGCTGTTGATGAGTAGTGTATTTGCGTGCGCATAGTAGCCATGTGGTCTGGTAGTATAAGAGAGGGATTTCGGGGGTACGTAAACAATCTAGGCATTGTGTGCACGTTACTGTGGTGGCAACTTCCCCGTTACTGGCAACTTCGACAAAATGGCAACTCTGACGGATCCGACTGCTGGCGAGGGCGAAGATCGTCGTCGGGAGCGGGCGCCTGATACGGGGCGCAGCGGTGAGCAGATCTCTCTATTGCTGGCGGAACTTTCGGGGCTCAAGAAAGCGGTTGTCGAGCGGCAGAATGAAATGGAGAAGATGATATCGCGAAGAACACGCGAACGCCAACATTCTTTTCTTCGACAAGGTAATCAGTCCCAGTACGATTTTACAGACACCGTTCGTGGGCAGGTGCAAGACGCACTGAGCGATCTGGAACGCGGGGGTTCAGAAGAGGCGGCCATCCTTTCGCTACAGAAAGCCGTAGAAATGTTGGCTGGGGGGTGGTGGCAGAATACGAAGCCGACGAGTTGGCTGTGGATTCAGACGATGAGAAAAGGATATACAGGGCGGAAAAGGAGGCGGAAAAGAAGTGGCTAAAGAAGAGGAAGAGGCAGGACGACCAGGTGGACGGCGCGCGAGGAGGAACTGGAACTACGCAACCCCGTGCTACCGCCAATGTTGGTGCGTCACTCAGGACCGGTCCATGTTTTGGATGTGGTGAGTGGGGTCACCTGAAGCGCAACTGCCCCCGATCGGTTCGCGGTGCCATGCCTCCAACCATGCCCTCAGCGCCTGTGCATATACCCCCCACATCGCATGCTGTTGTGTAAAGTATCATTTGCTTTGGTGGTCAGATTGTTGTTCACAAAAAAAAAAAAAAAAAAAAAAAGTTTGAATAGCATATGCAGCGTCAGATTAATGGGGCCATAGTGGCCTGGTGTGGTATGGGGCCATAGTGGCCTGGTGTGGTATGGGGCCATAGTGGCCTGGTGTGGTATGGGGCCATAGTGGCCTGGTGTGGTATGGGGCCATAGTGGCCTGGTGGTATGGGGCCATAGTGCCCTATTGTGGTCATAGTTGATTTGGTGGGGCTGTAGTGGCCTGTTTGGCTGGGGCCATAGTGGCCTGTGCCTATTTGGTGTGGGGCCATAGTGGGCTGGTTATGTGCAGGGCTAGTCAGTTTGGCCTGAATCTCTGGTGCTATAGAGGCCTATGACGCTTAGTATCAGAGCATTGTGTGGTTGTGGTATCATGCCTTCTCACTCCTTTCTTTGTTACTCTAGTTGGTAATGACAGTGACGTGCACAACAGATGCGGCACCAATTATATGTCAAGTGGGTTGGGTGAAGCGTGCATGATATAGGAGATACACTTTTCTGTCGTTTGAGGAACGAATTATACAGAAAATATGCTCCTATACGAATGCAGTTTGAGAGTAGCCAACAGTGATGGTGCTAATATGTGCAGGGAGTATGATGCAAGGTCATGTGGATAGGTGTCGATATGATGCAAGGTCAGGTGGATAGGTGTCGATATGCAAGGTCAAGGGGCAGTAAAGGCCTCATGGCGAGCTGTTGATGAGTAGTGTATTTGCGTGCGCATAGTAGCCATGTGGTCTGGTAGTATAAGAGAGGGATTTCGGGGGTACGTAAACAATCTAGGCATTGTGTGCACGTTACTGTGGTGGCAACTTCCCCCCCCCCCCCCCCCCCCCCCCCCCCCCCCCTTAACTCAACCTATGGTGGGTTGTGGGGTCTTTACACATGCAGGTTCAAAGTTGGAGGTACGAGAGTCAGCCTGGTACAAAAAGATGAGGCAGACCAGCCACAAGGAATCAAGTGGTCCTGTTGCTATTATGTTGTTTATTTTGGGTGTTAGGCAGAGCAGTATTAACATGGTTTTTTCCTCACTAAGTGAGGTTTTTTCCCTTGAGGTGGTATGGGTCTACCACCTCAAAATTAGGTTAAATCTAGTTATAGGTAGCTGGCCCCTGCTCTGCGTAGGTAGGTAGATCTATGTGTATGATGGCAGTGGTACGTTGTAGAGTTGGTAATGACAGTGACGTGCACAACAGATGCGGCACCAATTATATGTCAAGTGGGTTGGGTGAAGCGAGCATGATATAGGAGTAGCGCGTCAAAGCAAATTTATAAGCTATTAATTGGATTGCGATACGCCGCCAGCCCGCCACGCTTGCATGGTTACGATAACGTTGGTAACCCGACCAAACTCGACCTAGCGTGGCTAAAAAATGCGTCTAGGACGTATAAAAGATGGTTCAAACGTCCTTAACATGTATCTCAGCCACGCTAGGCACATGTGCATTGCGGCGTATTGCTATCCATGCAATATAGCTTCACATTGACGCACTAACTTGAGACCATGGAAAAAGAATAAGAGCTTGGCAATTTTGCGCCAAGCTCCAAAGGACCTGTATAACGAGCGTGCACCGTCAAAATGTAAAAGGGATGCTAAACTGGCAGTACGGGAATAAATTTATTTTCTGTACACCACAATGCACCCCCAGGATGACGTCCGGTATACTATAAAAGCGAGCTCTGAAGAACCGTCATTAACTATACCCTATATAATTATGTAGGCTTGTAGGTCAGTTATAATATGTAGATATGAAATACAAAGTAAAATATGCACACATGTATACAAGGCTAATATAACCTTGTAATGAAATGTTATGTACGGATGTTTCCTTTTGAAACTGTAAAAACTCCATATGCACAGCATTCATTCATAGATATACTATCAGTCAGGGCTGGTTCATTCAAAACAAGGAAATTATTAGTCCAAAACCCTGTTTCACAGCTCTTCACAAATGAGGGGTTGACATCATAACGTGAACTGGTAACAGATTCTCCGCTGTCTGGAGATGTCTCTGTCTTAATTTCATCACATGGTTCCCTGTGGAATATAGGAACGAAGCATTTGGGATGAGTATTATAGTTCTTCATACAAATATAGCATGACGCAGCTAGGGAATTAATCTGCATGAGTGATCATTTACCCTTGCCAATAGCCTTAAAGGGTAAGACTGTACTGTACATGTTATATGTTGACAGGAAGGGAAACGATGGTAAGAGAATAAATATATTTTATTCACGGGTTAGTGGGGTTACCTATAGGTAATTGACATTCGATTTTTTATTTGGCGTATACGACTTGGCCCCACACATTCTGAATTTCTACTCCATTGGTATATTCGTTAGGTACTGTAACGAACTAACCTGATGGAGAAGTGTTAACTACCCTACAGTCGATTGATCATGTGCATCTCATGTCTCTAGAACATTCTGTGATATACTTGATACATAGGTGTGCTTGTACTGCCATTTCATAATTAAAGGACAACCTGTTACATTGGCGTAGTCGGCAGGATGGCTAGCCGACCTCTGATCGTGCCTGAGGTATTCTGCGGCGATGGCAGTTGGGGACAATGGATCTATCATTTTGAGAGCGTAGCGAAAATCAACAAATGGGACGATGACCACAAACTGCAGTGGTTAAAGGCCCTTTTGACTGGTAGGGCGCAAACGGCGCTGCAAAGATTCCCTACGACGATGTCCAGTCAGTATAAAGATACTAAGAAAGCCTTGCAGGAGAGGTTTGAGCCATCCTGCGTAAGGAATCGTTATCAAGCAGAGTTTCAGACGGTAAAGAAGAAGAAGGAGGAAGAATGGGCGGACTTTGCGGACAGGCTCCGAATACTGGCTGACAAAGCTTTCGAATTCGAAGACAAAGCTAAGGAGCAGCTCGCGTTAAACGTTTTCTTGGCGCAGCTAGACGATCCACAGGTCGCGTTTAGCGTGAGGCAGAAACGACCGACAACGCTGGATGAAGCAGTAAGCGCCACACTCGAAATAGAATGCTATGCAGCCTATGCTGACACCAAGCTTGCCGCGGCCGTGGACGCTGCGTCGCGATGCTCGAATCAGCTAACAGAAAGCTGCACGTCGATGGCAGAAACGTTAAAGAAGTTAGTGGAAAGGTTAGAGATGTTGGAAGCAGCGACACAACCGGTGAAATACGCCGCTAGCTTTGGTGATCGGGAGAAGCAAAAGAAGAACGCTGAACGTCTATGTTGGAATTGCGGGCGTCCGGGTCACATTGCCCGTTTCTGTTATTCATCATCATCCAGGCAGACACGATGATAATTTCAACTGTGTTACACGACTCGTTTTTCTTGTATGGCAAAGTACAAGGGACGGGCGTCAGATTTTTGATCGATACCGGAGCCGCGGTTTCCCTACTTCACAGTAGCGAATGGCGTTAAATCGGAGGAGAGCTGGAAGCTTGGGCAGGACCCCGTCTTGTCGGAGTGGATGGTTCGGCTCTACGAGTGCTTGGACGTGCAGTGATTAAAGTAACAGTCGAATTGTCTAGGTCAGTCACGACGGAAGTGTTAATCATAGAGAATCTGACTACGGATGGCATTCTGGGCAGGGTTGCCGAAGGCCAGTCCGGCCTGCCAGGTCGGCCTGCCAGGCCGGACATTTAGCTTGGCCTGGCAGGCCGGACCGTGACCTGACAGGCCGGCAGGCCGGGATCCGCCCACTTATTATAATAAATTATTAATTCATTTCGCGATGTCTATAGCTATATATGGGACAGTTTCTTCCTATGTTTTATAACATTATAAAATAATCGTGTTATAACATTTGAATTGCTGTATCTGCCGAACAATAATAAAGGCTATATCGACTTCCTATTTTCAACACTTCATGCTACACCATTGCCCTATGGTAAAATATATTTTTGTGTCTTGCACTTTCTCAGTACCATCATTGAAAGGTTCAATACCCCACCAGGTTCAAACCCAACATAACTTTCTGTAGGAGTAATCAAATCGCTTCAAATTCGGTTTGTAGGTAGAATGCCTATCGAATTTTTATGCCATCTGTTACGGAGATATAGTTGAACAAACTATACGTGCCGCTCGATACGCGGCAATGATATAATCACCACCTCCCATACTTTGAGCGGGACGCGATTTGCCCAAATCATCGGCGCGAATCGAGCGGGAAAATGTGCACGTACGTAGTTTGTTCCACTATATCTCCTTAATGGATGGCATAAAAATTAACGAACAGAACAAATCAATAGGTATAGGACCTCTCCACCTACAAACCGAATTCGAAGCGATTTGATTACTCCTACAGATACAGAAACTGAGTCTGAGATACATATAACATGCAGTGATGCAAACAGCGCGCTTGCTATCTAAATACTTGTAATTATGTGCTTCAGCATGACACACGCCTCCAAACGTTGAGGGAGAAGGTTCCATCTCTGGCGCTGTTGAATCAGCTTAGCTCGCGAAAACACCCACTCGGATGGAGCTGAAGAAGTATGAATTTTTAATAAATTATTTAATAACATCAATTTATCCGACCTGGCAGGCCGGCCTGGCAGGCCGGGGCTGTCAGGCCGGCCGGTCACAGGCCGGACCCCGGCCTGACTTTCGGCAACCCTGATTCTGGGTATGGACTTCCTTCAACGCAACCGACGCACTATCGACATTCCCGGGAGGAAGCTTACACTGACGGATGAAGCCATCATTCCACTGTACACTAAAGCTTCAACTACTTATGACGTCCGGCTGGTAGAGACTACTACAATCCCTCCTCGGTTTGAAATGGAAGTCACTGGGAAATCTTCTACCCTTTCTCCAGGACTGTGGTTTTTAGAAGGGCACCATTTCAACGGTCAGTCAGTAGTCGTTGCAAGGGCACTTATGGAATCTCGGGGCACCATTCCCGTGCGTTTGCTGAACACCAGTAATGAGGACATCACTCTTCATCGAGATACAAAAGTGGGCAATCTCCACGAGATAGATGAATGGCAAATAGGAGCTGTCACAGCAACCTCAGCACACCATGCAACTGACAAGGTAAAGCAAGACAGGCTACTTCTTTGGCGCAATCCAATCCCAGCATTTCAGTTAAGCAGAAAGAGGATCTTGCATGCTGCACTACTACAGCAGTATGCCGACATCTTTGCTGCTCCAGGGATAAGTTGGGACGCACTACCAAGCTTCGGCATTACATGAATACAGGTACAGCACCACCAATTCGGCAACATCTCCGTAGAACTCCCCCAGCCCAGAGAACAGCGGCCAAAGAACTTCTCAAAGAAATGATGCACAATGATGTCGTACAACCATCTAGCAGTGGGTGGGCATTGCCTATAGTACTGGCAAAGAAAAAGGATGGTTCGGTGCGATTTTATGTAGACTACCGTAAGTTAAACCAAGTCACCCACAAGGATGCCTACCCTCTCCCATGGATTGACGACACTCTGGAAATGCTGTCAGAATCACAACTGTTTTCAACCCTTGACTTAGCAAGCGGTTACTGGCAAGTGGAGCCGGTAGAGGAGGACCATGCCAAGACAGCATTCTGCATGACTGAGGGGTTATATGAATTTAAAGTCATGCCATTTGGCCTTTGCAATGCTCCAGCAACATTCCAGAGACATATGGATGTGGTTCTGTGTGGCCTTCAGTGGACCACTTGCTTAGTCTACCTCGATGACATCATTGTCATGGGCCGAACATTTGAGGAACATCTATGTAATCTGGAGAATGTGTTTTCTTGAATACGTGATGCAGGGTTGAAAATCAAAGTGGAAAAGTGTTCCTTTTTACAGGAGAGAGTGAAATATCTAGGTCACATAGTATCCAAGAATGGACCCAGACAAAATATCCAAGGTTCAGCTGTGGCCCACACCACGGTGTGTTAAGGAGGTGCAGCAGTTCCTGGGACTTGCCAATTATTATCGCCGGTTCATCCAGAATTTTGCCAAAGTTGCAGGCCCACTACACAGGCTCACTGAACGTTCCGCTACTCCATTCCTGTGGACTGATCAATGCCAAAAGTCCTTTGACCTGCTCCGCTAGCTCTTATCATCACCTCCAATTCTCAGCTACCCAGATTTCTCTAGGGCCTTCATCCTGGACACAGATGCCAGCAATGATGGAATTGGCGCTGTTCTGTCCCAAGTAGACAACCAAGGTCGAGAACGTGTAGTTGCATACGGAAGTCATCTATTGTCCAAGGCTGAACGAAATTACTGTGCCACAAGAAAAAAATTGCTGGCAGTGGTTGCATTCATTATACATTTTCGCCCATACCTCTTGGGACACCGTTTCCAGCTATGTACTGACCATGCACCCTTGCAGTGGCTATATTGTATCAAGGAGCCTGAAGGTCGAGTAGCCCGGTGGTTAGAAAAGCTCCAAGAGTTTGACTTTGAAGTCACCCACCGAAGAGGGCTACGACATGTTAATGCAGATGCTTTATCTCGACTCCCATGCACCCAGTGTGGCATCAGTGAGGAAGGGGAAAATGACAATGATGTTGCAGCACTGCAGCTGTCAGGGCTACATATTGATGATGTCTTGCAGAAGCAATCAGAAGATCAGGAGTGGAAGTGTCTGATTGAAGCAAAGATATGAATAAATCCGGGACGTATTCTTTGAGGAAGGGGACATATGTAACGGACTAACCGGATGGAGAAGTGTTAACTACCCAAACTCTCCCCTCTGCCCCCATCCCTCACAAGAAGGACAGGCTCAACAGCTACAAGAGGGTGTGTGACTCCCCAGGTGTGGGCTCCCAGAGGGGCAGCATGTCCCACCTGAGGCACCACCCCCTCTCCCAGACATCCAGACAAGGAACTAAAGTGTTAGTTGAAGCAGTGAAAGGAGCTGATGTCTTTGATCCAGCACAACATATAGAGACACTTTGGGCTGCTAGAAAACACCATGTTAACACGAAGGAAGAGACTTACCAATCTGTACTTGACAATATTTTAATGCAGTTCACATCAAAGCGAAAAGAGCCATTAAAAGAGCTATTTCCGGCAAAACATCAGCATTGTTATCAGTCCTTCCAATCACTACCTGCCACTTTGACCTGTCTCCAGCTCAATTTAGAGATGGGTTGGCGGTTCGCTATATGCATGACCCAACAGACCTACCTTCAAAGTGTGATGGCTGTGGAGCCTCATTAACATTGCAACATGCTCTTGTCTGTAAGGTTGGTGGCCTAGTTATCCAGAGACATAATGAGATCAGAGATTACATTGGAGATATTGCCACACAGGTGTGGACACAGGTCGTCAGAGAGCCAATTGTTAGAGAGGCAGAAACACAAGTAGGTGACTCAGGATTGAGGCTGGATTTGGGAGTACGTGGTGTTTGGCAACCTCAAGCAGAGGCACTATTTGACTTCAAGGTTATTGATACAGATGCCCCATCCTATACAGCAATCGCTTGCCAGAATCAGTTATTGAATTGGGAGCTCAGGACAAAATGAGGATTTACAAGCAAGCAGTGGAAGCTTGTAGAGATACTTTTACACCCTTTGTGACTTCAGTTGATGGACTTCTTCATTGGGAAACAGAGCACTTCCTGAAGAGAATGGCCACATGTGTTGCAAGCAAATGGAAAAAGTCTTATGCACAAACATGTGGCTACATCAGAGCAAGGATTTCGTTTGCCATCATCAGAGCAGCCAGCCTATGCCTAAAGGGTTCCAGAGTAAAGTGGAGAAGTGGCCTGGGCTTTGAGGGTGGGGCCTCTCTTTACTCAATCATGCATTGAAGTAGTCTGAACCATTTATTAGTTAATATATGTATGATTGCTGTATGTGTGTGTTAATATTATATATTATACAGCGGAAGTTGCTAATGAGACAAGCGTAGTCATGTTTTTCAATTTTTGGGGGTCAGCAACTTCCGGTAGCTTGAAAGTCTGCACCTTAACCCCTTAATTCACAAATCAAACCAAATTGCATATTAATTGCTTTGCAAATACCAACTGTTACTATAGAGTACAACTTATTTTGCATCACTAGTTGTGAAATGGTTTGGACTCAGACTGGAGCACAGGGAGACATCCACCATTATAAAGATGGCTGATCAGTAGTAATCTGCCCAACTGGTACTTATGCGCAGGTGTGCTTGTCAACTCATATGGAAAAGTACTTAGTGAGGCTAGGTTAGTTACAAGAGCGACTTCCGTCAAAATTCATTCGTTACGCTTGGCACAGTATTACATGTAAAGGTCATGCTCCAATAATGAATATACAATGCCTGTACGCATGTGTGCTTGTTGTAAAATTCTAACCACAGAGAAGATAGTGCAAGCTAGCTATAAGTACATGCACCTGTACCTGTATGATAATATATATATCCTGCCCCCCCCCCCCCCCCCCCCCCCCCGGCCCAGACTGTGTGTGAATCTAATTTGATAGTCAGCCACAAAACATGCAAGTACACAAACTACATGTACATGTATATTGCTGTATGTATATTGCTGTGTGTGTGTGTGTGTGTGTGTGTGTGTGTGTGATCGCAAGGTTAAAATAAGAATATGAAGGTGAAACTTATGAAGGCTAATAGTCACTTGAAGTGAAACTTAAGCTTGACAAGGTAGCGCATCTTAACCTATTTAGGGAAAGGGGAGGGGAAGAAGGATCATGTGATGATTACCAAACTCCGCCTCACAACCTACCTGTCTGGTATCATAGACAACAAATTCTGTGGGAAAGATTGAGGGAGGGGAAAAACAGCTCATTTGCACAGCAAGTGTCTATGACTATCCCCAGCAAGGATGGTAAACACCTCATCTGCTGTTGGTAGTGGAAATGTCTTTGTGCATAACTGAGGATTTATAGGCCTACAAGCTATGATAAAGTATTCCTTCCGGATCCTCATCCATGCTATGAAGGCCCTGGGCTACTTTGCTCTATAGATGAAGAGTCCTTGGCTGATGCATTTAAGCAGATGGAAGTTGAGGAGAAGAGACAACCACTCCCAACAATCACCACACACCTATAGGACCATTTCAGTTTCACTGACTATGCCCCTGCCATGTGGCAGCGTGCAATGTCCATTGTCATGCATGCAGGGTTGCAAAGAAGCTAACCGGAGGCTTGTTTTTTAGAGGTAGGGTAGATTCTTCCCAGAAAACAGTGGATTTTTTCTGGGTCACCAATATTCAGCCAAGAGGAGAAAGGGTGAAGGGAATCCTTGCAGCTCCAGATCCCCTAAATAAGTCTGAACTAAAATCCTTCATCTCAGAACATGATATAATATTATTATTAATCATGGCTCATTTTCTAGAGTATGTGTAGAGAACTGAGGTGGAACTGAGAACAGAAACCTGTCAGTGTGGACACAACAGTGTCCTTTCTACAACTTGGCCTGGTCCATCGATCTCTTTTCCTTGAGAAACCTACAGTGGATAGAAAAAACCTACCGTACGTATGCATGGACACCAGGACAAATACCAATCTGATTCCTGGCATTTCATGTATTTTGGGGATGAGCTATGCATAATTTTTGTCCATTACAACGCACTGCATATTAATAGTCGCATTGATAAGAAGCGTGCTAACAGGATCCATCATTTGATACTATCGTCACCTGGGGGCCCTTTGACCTTCCTTTACAATATATGATATAATTTTAAACATAAAAATGAAAATGAAATTATTAAAAATAATAACATGATAAATTAATGTGATAATAAGCTGCAGGTACAAAACAACACGCTAAATGTGTTTGAATATGTTTATCGCATATTTCATATTTACCGCACACAGATGTCATCTTTACATCTGTACAGTGCAAATGTCATCCCCTCACCATTACATGATCAGGATAGTTCGACTCAACTGACACTTCTCATGGCCATCTGATTCAATTTAGTAGGGGCCCAGGCCACCACCACACCTTGTGTGAATGAACACTCAAGACCACACCTGGTAGTGTCCACATCAACTTGATGGATATGTGCAGGACATGAGTTCTCAGTCCAAGGGCCCTCAGGTTGGAGGTGGTGGTGATGTGGAGGTGGTGATATTGTGGAGTGGCAAGAATTGTTTGATGAGGTGTTGATTGATTACAAGGACAAATCGATGAGGCTCCACCTCCTCATAAGTAACTTATTGAAAGCCAGGTGAAAATATCTTTTAGAGGCACAAGAGGAAAGCATGTGGTTGACAATAACAGTAACAATATCCATCAATTGCTCCTTGAATTTGGTGCAAGTCAAAAGCAGGAAACAATGATGATGTTGGTGGTGTGAGTTTGCGGCTTGGCTTATGCAACAATCTGTGCACCGTCATAGACAATTATTTGATGATCTAGTTAGACAATAGCTTTGTGTAATGATTCTTTGACAATCCGGTTAGAAGTTTACAGTATAGCTCCCTAAATCCACTTTTGTGCCCACTTTTAAATAAATACATGCAAACCATTGCATCACCACTCTGCCCTGCCATCTTGGGCATTAGATTACATCACACCATTACATCACCACTCTGTCCTGCCATCTTGGGCATTAGACATCACACCACTACATCACCACTCTGCCCTGCCATCTTGGGCATTAGATTACATCACCACTCTGCCCTGCCATCTTGGGCATTAGACATCACCACTCTGCCCTGCCATCTTGGGCATTAGACATCACACCATTACATCACCACTCTGCCCTGCCATATTGGGCAAGTTGTGCCAACAGGCTGCTACAGCAGCCCTTGCAGCTCATCAGATGCTCACAAGGTCCACTCCAATGGAGCCAAATGCCAGGAGTTGGGCTCATGACACCATCGATCACCAGGCTGTGACTATTCACCAGTCCTCCCCCAAGCCACTAGTTATGGCTAAGATTTATGGCTGGCTGAATATAGCCATCAAAGGTGATGGAGAAAATAGTGCACTTCCACCCAACTGATGCTTATACATGCTTGTTAACACATACAGAAAAGTAGCATTTCACAAGGCTGGGTTTTACAAGAGCAACTTTCATTGAATTCATTCTTTATACTTGGCAAGTATTAAAGCAACAAGATAGATGATGTCACCACTGAGAAAGGATCCATGATTACACAATGAACGACAGTAACAGTTATAATTCACATAGCAGTACATCTGCCAGCCTTCTTTTCTTCCTCAATGTCCTTAATCTGAAAACCAAACACATGTATTTAAATCATTATTGTAATACCAGCAAACATTTTACCTTTGCTAGAACAGCACTGACCAAGGTATCAAATGCCTGAAAAGCAAAAGTATGGTGTGGTGAGTGACACAATATACACCCACACACCACTTACCTCATCTACACTTGCGATGTCACTCTTAGGACTGATTTCTCTGAAGGAGATTCCGAGGCTTGATGCCAAATGTTGCCCCCTCACTTTGCTGATAACCCTCTCAGAGTCAAGATCACTCTTGTTCCCTACCAGCAGTACTTCAGCATCAGGACATTTCTGAAGGATATGATAATCGCAGATATACAAATTGCCACCAGTTGGCATTTGATTATGCTGGGTAGTTATTTATAACTACTTTGACATGCACATGAATCCATCAATATCACTTCTTATCAAGTGCTCCCCAAGGCTGTGCCCAGTTTGGAGTTAACCACACTAGTTTAAAGATTACCTCCTATACGAATCGGGTTGAGCAATTCCCAGCAGTGTCTTATTAATTATGCCATTGGTCATGGTGACTTCCAACATGCCCCTCCTCTTATAGCCTTGCTCTCCTTTTATGGTGCTCAAACCACAAGCAGGCAAAGGTACACATTACATTGATGTCTGAGAGGATGTGGTGTGAGAATATGATTTATTTTTTTCTGAACAAATGCTATTCATCCAAAGTAGCAGAGAAGAAATTACTGATCAGCAGCCTCTCAGTATACGATTAGTTTATTTATGCAGCAGTTTTTTGGACTAAAGCAAGACTACAATCAATAATACAGTCTCTATCTACAGAATTAAACATTACATTGCAAACAATAAATAAATAAGGTAAGGCCACAGCAGCATGCATTATGTTGCATACATGTCCATGCATGTGGAGTGACTGAAACAATTCATTGATTCAGTGGTATAGTATTAAACTTTATCATAGCTTAACCGCTTTAACTAACGTTTCTTTATAACTATATGAGTTACTTCATTTGCAGGCCAAAAGCTTGCCTGCCGATGTATTGTAGAATCAATTGGACTTTAGCGAGCTGTTTGGATAGAGCAGTTGAATGCCTATACAATGTAGTAAACTGCTGATGCTTTGAAAGCCGCAGTCAAGAGAGAAAACGCTAACTCAAGTTTCTCCTTCCAGATCTGATAAGATAATATTCACTAGGATAAGAGGTTTATTGCATTGTATCTTCGTCACAATGTTGGCGATTATGCTAAAGCACTAGAACCAACAAGTTTGAAACTTACTGCCAAGTTTTATGATTTTTGTAAAGGGAGTTACACAAATTTCAATCTTTAACTAACTTAGCTTTGTGGCTGATCTATTGATGTATTAAGCAGTCGTCATTGTGGCCAGAAACCACTGAAGTATTCTTCAGAGAGTAAACAGGCAACCCCCCCCCCCCCCCCCCCCCCCCCAAACAGGCCCCATCTGTATATGGGACAGTGTCCAGCAAAATCGGTTATCACTATAAAAATTGCACGTTGTACTAAACAATACATCTTCGCGACGGTACTACCTTTTCTTTTCAAATTTCGTACACTTGTTCCCACACCATTTCTCTGTGTGAAAATCGATTTTTGTGATCTACACCTTTTCCGTGCCGTGGATACAACAATTGTTAACCCCGCGGGTTAGACCACGTACGAGTGTTGAAAACGCGTAAAATTCGGAGTGTGCATAGAGGAGTCCTGTAGCTATTGATTTGTTCTGTTCGTTACTTTCTGAATCATCCGTTACGGAGATACAGTTGAGCAAACAACAGGCACATTTTCCCGCTTGATTCGCGCCAATGTTATAATCACCGCCTTCCCATTCACTGAGCGGGACGTGATTTGCCAAAATCATTGGCGCGAATCAAGCGGGAAAACGTGCCCGTAGTTTGTTCAACTGTATCTCCGTAACGGATGATATAGAAATTAACGAACAGAACAAACCAATAGTTACAGGACTCCTCTATGTGCAAACCGAATTTGACGCATTTTCAACTCTCGTACGTGGAGAAATGAGGATTTCTAACCCGAGGGGTTAACGATTGTTGTATCCACGGCACGGAAAATGTGTAGATCACAAAAATCGATTTTCACACAGAGAAATGGTGTGGGAACAAGTGTACGAAATTTGAAAGGAAAACGTAGTACCGTTGCGAAGATGTGTTGCTTAGTACAACGTGCAATTTTTATAGTTATAAAATTATAACCCCACAAGCCCGGACACTGTCCCATATTATCACAGATATGGCATTCCCAGACACACTCGAGTTAGATAAAAATGAGTGAAACAAGATATAAAAATTTAATAGATGATGTAGACACTAAAAAAGTAAAACAAGGAATTATGGGATTATTTAGCAAATCTACCTGCCTGAAATCACTAAATGTAGGTTTGTAAATTAATGAATGTATGATCTCCATAATTCCTTGTTTCTTTTAACTAAATTGGTGTCTAGCACTATATACAAATCCTACATCACCAAATTTATATTTTTAAATTAATTTTATATATCTTGTTTCACTCATTTTTATGTGGCATGATGTATGTAATAACATAGAGGTGTGGCCTGGTGGGGCTAGTTAATGTGTTGTGCACTCGTTTAGTTTAATTTCATTATATCAGTCTTGTTATATCCCATAGAGGACCATCCTGAGCAGGATCCTGTTCCTCTGACTCCTCATGATCAGTGTAAGGAAGTTTAAAGGGGGTTTTGCACCCATCTGATTGAGATCTACATGTACCAGATCATCCACAAATTAACTGATAGGCCAGATACTGATGGCTTGCTGTGATCAGGACCTTTGAGTATTTGAGTTGAACTTGCACTTTGACATCTTTGACGGACAGCAGCCAGCTCCAAAAAACGCGAACAAAGATCACGAATCTGATACGATGAGGGCGTGAATCATTGAGCATGAGAGATCAATGGCGTCCTTGTCGATTTGCTAAAGAAAACACTTTTTCATGCATAAGGTTAGATTTAAATGCGCTTCACGGGGGAGGTCCCACACCCACACCCTTATAGTACATGTCAGCAGCAGCTGTGACTTTTTTTTCCTTTTGGCTTTACAGAACGATATTCTTGAACTTTGACGACATATTGATACGCACTGTACATGTAATGACTGAAACTTTGTAACTATTAATAATGATAATCAGTTTTTGATTCTGCTCAGCAATAGTGCATGTGGGATTGGGTGTTCTGCTAATCGTATTCACGAAACTTCAAATCCTACATAGAACCTAGGTAGGTTCCAATTCTTAAATACATGTGTGCGCCACTGTGACATCACTGTGACATGTATAATTGCAGTTGTTGCGGGGTTTGAAGCATAGAATGTGAAAGCTTCTGGGGCAGAACCCCAGACTACACACAGTCCTGACTGGAACCCTGATGAAGGCAATATACTGGAATATCCAATTGGTGCTCCCTAGCCCTGCAAACCCAGTTATTGTTAACACATCAATAATGATATGGACATAAGGCCTATCACTGGTTTGCAATGGACATTGCATCTGAACAGCTAACCAGACCGGAAGGAAGGATATGCAACATCATAACAAACCATAAGTTTTCTCATTATTTTCTGATCCCCAGATTTATGATGACAGGACTTTACTGTAGACACCCAAAGGCCTATTAGTGCAGGCCCCTCCCCTCTTACTATTGTAGTTGGTCATACAAATAATATGAACTGGTCCCCAGGCTGTACCTCACCTTCTTAATCACCTCCAACCAGTATGGCAAGCTGTCAAAAGACCTCTGATTGGTGATGTCATACACCAATATGATCCCCTAGAAGAAAAAGGTGACATATTATAGGGGCACCAGAACTGGAAGGGGGAGGGGCAATGATCAAAGAATTGAATTACTTATAGTGTAGGTACATGTATTGGACCACACACCCCAGTCTACATCCAAAGTACACCATGTGTAGCCATGCACGTGGATCCACCTTAACTGGTAGTTGGGGCTCCAGCCTATACTGGCACACCAAGTTTCATTTATGTCATGGAATGGTGTCACGTGCACCTATTGGCCCAAGCAGCCCACTAGTACTTCAGAGTGCATCTCTGGTCCACAGGGGTGCAATGGGATGAGAGTGAGCCTATCATATAATCACATCTTTCATGGAGGTGGGAGCTAAGCATGGTGGGCCATGCAGTAAGTGTAGTGCCAGTCACTCTGTTAAATATATTGCATGGAGCTGTACCAGTGAACTCCAAGCAGTCACCACCCCTGGAGAGCAAGCCAAGAGGTCTATATATGCTACCGTTACCATGGCACCATTGCCACGCCCAGATGTTAATAAGAATACTTCCCCTAAGCATTTAGACAATAAATGCTTCCCTGCAGTACTGTGCAGCCATGATTGAAGGTTACATATATCATCCAAACAGTGTAGGTCCTGTCATACAGGTCGGACAACTCGAGAAGTTCCCCAAATGCATGCTACTCAAGTATCTCCCGAACCATTCACAGCCAAACAGTTCCATAAACACTTCCTGGTAAAGGGGAAGGAACTATTATAACAACTAAAAAATATTCAGTTGAAGCCTCGTACTAAAGAGGCTACGAGGATTTGAAGTTTATGAATAATTCTAATTAATTATTCAAATCTTTGCGTAGTAACCAATCGCTCACCCATACTGGTAATAAAGCGCTATGCTATGAAGTACAACAAGTATGTGTCATACCAATATTATTTAAATGGTTTGGCTGTGAACCTGTACAGAGTTATAAACGGTTATAGCATAGGTTGTTCACTATAATTAGGCACAGGCTATAACTTGCTTGGCCGCATAACCACAACCACAATAATTAAAATTCATTGACATGTGTATTTAATTGACACAGTGGAGTTACTTCTTTGTCGCGATTTCACGAGTGTATACATGGCATGTAAGTAATTGATCAGCATCAAATAACACAACCGATCGCAAGCAGTGGAGACATTGCAAGTCGTGTTCAATTCAGTATGCCAATGATGTGCAATCATATTAACTGCATGCAAAATAGCACAGGTTCGTCGTATGATGGCCGTGCAGCGTATCAAATACAACATATAGTATGACAGTGGCATTGAATTCAGCCAGGGCAATGTTATCCTTTCATCAAATCTGTACAGGCATGTGTGTTGCATATGTTTGATATCATTCTAGCTAGTAGTCACTATATATGTGCCACCACAAATTAAATAATCATCACACGCGCTATGCGCTGCAATAACATCTAAGGTTGTTAGCTCATTAACTTTAATTCTCCATATCTATTGGCTCTTTTATGCAATCTTCATCATTCTTTGTGGCATTATTACAATATCATTATAGTATCCGTAATAAATTTTGTGTGTCTGTGCGTTACCTCCAACACCCTGATCTAACTCGGGTTAGTAGGTGTAATACTTCGGCCTATAACACCACTGCGGATTGAAATTAACAGTTCTAAATCAGTTTAGAGTTTAAAGAAATCGTGTATGAACCATCGCTGAGTGTTTGTGTACTATATGAAGTCTGATGGCGGTGCTCAAGCAGTGATATGAAAACGTTATTTATCGCTGCTTTGTCGTCTATTTATCATAACATGAAGATTAAACGAGCGCTATTTGTTTAAATTTTATAGGTACAACTATTTATAACACCCAACAAGCCTGTGCAATCAAATTGAGCACTGAACATTCGGTGCAAAAAAGTAATTCATGAACAATTTTGGGGTACTTCTTGGGTTGTCCGACTTGTATGACCACAGTAAGGTCACATGACCACAGTAAGGTCACATGACCACAGTAAGGTCACATGACCACAGTAAGGTCACATGACCATAGGAGGTCACATGACCACAGTAAGGTCACATGACCACAGGCTGATTGTGGCAGTTGCGTAGTGCAGTGCCATGAACACCAGACCAATGGAGAGCTGTTGCCAATGGTAACATAGTTGCCAACCATCCCAGAACATCCTGGACAGTCCCGTATTACCCGTTGTCTCTGAAGGGTCCCAGACGGCCCATTGTCCCAGAGTTCTAGCACAGATACGTTCTAGCTGGGCGTGGCCCGACCTTAGCATGGTGTATGCCACACTAAGGTCGGGCCACGCCCAACTAAATCGTTCAGTCACACCCCTAATTTGTTAGACTGCACTGAAATTCCATCATAAATAGTTTAGAGACATATGATAATAGTACCACAGAGCCCCCTCGCACCTAGAGTGAAGGCTGCATAATTGACAGCTGTCCCTGCATAGGTGAGTACTTCACTTCTAGTCCCAGAATTATTTGGCTACTATGTGGCAAGCCTTATGGTTGCTGTATGTACACATTGCTATAGTCACACAGTGTACACACTGCCAGGATTCATATTACTCAGCACACTCAGGTCCTTAGCTGCCCTTGTTATTACAACCCAGGGCCTTCAGCCTCATTACTCCTGTCATAGTACCTAACAATTATATATTATGTTTACCTACACATTCAATATGCCAACTGTTTATAATGATACTGACCGTCACGCACTTCCTCCTAAGCAATTCACAAGTGTCGCCCCAAAATTTCTTTTGACCAGGAGTGTCCCTTATATGAGGAGGGAGAGAAGGAAGTGATGTCATAGGTGGATATAGCAGGGGCCATGTCAGGTGACGTACAAGAGGAAGGAACCACCATGAAGGTATGCAGTATGAGTTTAGATGTGGAGGAGAGGGAAGGTGGTGTGGGAGGAGAGGGAAGGTGGTGTGGGAGGAGAGGGAAGGTGGTATGGGAGGACGGGGAAGGTGGTGTGGGAGGAGAGGGAAGGTGGTGTGGGAGGAGAGGGAAGGTGGTGTGGGAGGAAAGGGAAGGTGGTGTGGGAGGAGAGGGAAGGTGGTGTGGGAGGAGAGGGAAGGTGGTGTGGGAGGAGAGGGAAGGTGGTATGGGAGGACGGGGAAGGTGGTGTAGGAGGAGAGGGAAGGTGGTGTGGGAGGAGAGGGAAGGTGGTGTGGGAGGAGAGGGAAGGTGGTGTGGGAGGAAAGGGAAGGTGGTGTGGGAGGAGAGGGAAGGTGGTGTGGGAGGAGAGGGAAGGTGGTGTGGGAGGAGGGAGAAGGTGGTGTGGGAGGAGAGGGAAGGTGGTGTGGGAGGAGAGGGAAGGTGGTGTGGGAGGAGAGGGAAGGTGGTGTGAGAGGAGAGGGAAGGTGGTGTGGGAGGAACATGGGGTAAAGACAGTCTGACTCACCATATCTGTAGCTTAACTTTCTTCCGTTGTCGTACAAGTGTCCTTGGCATATAATCAACTTCTGTGGTTGAATGAATTTGTGACTTAAATGTAAACACAACCTCCATCATATCAACAAGTGAGTGATGCAATGAAAAGATTGTCCTTCCCTAGTCTCGTGCCCAGACCCAATGCATCGCAGCTGCGGATGAATTACATTACCGCTACGCTTGCATAGGACATTCGCGTACAATGTTTGTGCCGTGCAGGGCCCAATGTTTACAAGTTAATGTCAGGTTATAAACACACTGTCATGTGACACTTGAATGAATACTGGTGGCTGCTGTGCCTATGGTGTGCTCTAAACAGAGTAGGGAAAAGTAAACGGAGCTCTGTCTTACCAGTCGTTATCCATTGAAGCGTTTAAGGCCCGGGAGGTTAGAAGGTGTTTATACCGCCGTGTTTCTACAAGGCCCAAAACGGCTACTTGGCTTAGACTCTCAAGCATATGCGGTTGTACTAACTACGAACGCGCTCCAAACAACAGCACCAATCTTCAGCCACGCTAACAAAGCTTTCTTTCTTTGCTTCGCGAGTTGATTGATAATGACATCATTCTTATTACCAGCAAAACATAAAAGTCACGCGTTTTTAAGTATATTCATCATAAACACGAAATTTGATTGGTTGCGTTACAAATCCTGCTCCCTGTGCACAAACATTGTACGCGATGTCTCTAGACCCTATGCAAGCGTAGCGGTAATGTAATTCATCCGCAGCTGCGATGCATTGGGTCTGGGCACGAGACTAGTCCTTCCCAGGGTGCATAATGAAATACATTAATTAAATTATTCATCTGTTGGCCAGGTCACATGCACACAAATCAGGAACATTGCTATGAATATATTTTCTGCACTCCCTAGGCACTTCCCTTGTCTCCTCAAACCCAGACCTCTGTACCCACAACGTCACAAGCAATCCTCTGAGGTGTGGTCACACTTTTAATTAAGGAAAAGATACATGAGTCATTTGCTGATAAAAGCTGATAAAGCTTAGTGCTACAACCCCTGGGACAGTACCACCTCAATCAAAACATTGTCCTTTTGAAGGCTTTGATGCAGAGGATGAAGAATTTGCAGAACTGGATCATAATAGTTATCAATCAACAGGTACACGACCTAAATGTTTAATTCCTGAGGTACGACAGGTGAACGCTACTGCTCCTATGGATACAATACATGGTGGAGATTGCATGATTCACATTCACATTTTCTAAGCTTGCAAGAAAGAGCTCTCCTCTTGGTAGCTGGTACTCATCTCTCCCTGGTGACAGGACTCCCTCTTCCCCAGGACGCTCCTAGTGCTCATCCCCACTTGGTAGAATCTTCTCTTCCCTGACATCCCATTCTGTGGTAGAACATTTTCCCTTCCCGATGCATGAAGGCTCTGGTGGCAAAGACTCTTCTCCCTGCCTGGTGGCAGTACCTCTCTGCTTACCATGTGTCCTGACCTTTCAGGCCACACCCCGGCCTGAGAGGTCGGGACACACCCCTTACATACATGTGATTAGATTGATCGTTATGGCAGTCAAGTTACATGCGATTTGGCAATGCATGTCAGCAGAATGGCAACTAATTATTCAACACACATGCATTGTGCTTAGTAAGCATTCATTACACATATTGAGGGATATGATAAGCTTGGCTTTTGAGAATACCCACTCAGATGGTGCAGATGAGGCAAGGGATTGCCATGCAATCAGGGTGGGACAGCTCTAGTGGGAGGAGGCAGACAAAGCACTGGTGAAGAGACTCACGGTAGATGAGCAGAATACACCACCGCAAAGGATTAAGACAAGACAGCTCAGAGGTTGCCACCACAAAGAGGAGAAACAGGTGAGAGAAAAATCCCATAGGGGAGAAAAGCCCACCACTGTGGAGGTCCAGAGGAACACTCCTACTGCCTGGGAAGTACAGTGAAGTCCTACCACCAGTGACAGGTAGAGAGACACCAGCTTCTGAGGTCAACAGACAGGAAAGACCAGCATGGGAAGAGCAGGGAGCTACAACTCGAGGAAGAGTCTAAGACTCAAAGCGTAGAAGGGAAAGGGTGGGGAGAGGGTAGTGTCCCTGCTGAGAAGAAAGTGTTCCTGCTGTCACTGGAGGAGAGGAGTGTTCATACAGCCACCCACAAAGAAGAGGAGAGTGTTACTGTTCAGGAGATAACATAATCCAGCTGCTGTCAGCGAGGAGCGAGTGCTGCTAGCTGCATGCCAGGAAGGGAAGGGACATCTGGCTGCCAGGGAAAGGAGAATCATACTACAGGGTAGAAAGTTGGCACCACTGGCGGAGCCAGGATTTTATTGTAGGGGGGGCCAACTTAAGGCTGATTCAACCAATGAGGGGGGAGAGGGGGGGGGGGGGGGTGCTGTCCGGTGTCGGCCGATTCAACCAGTCCGGGGGGGGGGGGGGGGTGCTGTCCGCTGTCGGCCGATTCAACTAGTATGCGCGGTCCGCTGTTCACCGATTTAACCAGTGGGAGGTGGGGATGGGGGCCAGGGAGGGCCAACTGCAGACGTTACTGTACAAGCTTAAATCCCAGGAGGGGCCAACTGCTGACTTCACTGTACAAGCTTAAATCCCAGGAGGGGCCAACTGCTGACTTCACTGTACAAGCTTAAATCCCAGGAGGGGCCAACTGCTGACTTCACTGTACAAGCTTAAATCACAGGGGGGTAGGGGGGGGGGGGGGGGGGGCCAAGCCCCCTTCAGCCCCCTCCCCTAGCTCCGCCACTGGTTGGCACTAGAGGCATGGATCCAAGCTGAACTGACCCTGGTCCCGAACTGACCCTGGCCCCAGAACTACTGTAGATGGTGCCCATTGGTGGTTTGTGTTAGTCGTCACAGCGTCGTGTAGGCCTATATACCTCGGCTCGAGCTGGCTGGTGACCACTCCACAACGTGCAGGGACAATGGACCGCCGCGATGTTGCAACACATCTATGCGCGGACACCTCAAGATATTACATCACACACACGCGCGCGCGCGCACACACACACACACACACACACACACACACACACACACACACACACACACACACACACACACACACACACACACACACACACGCACACACACACACACACGCACACACACGCACACGCACACGCACACTACATGCATATCAAGGCGGGGTAGGCCTACATGGTTATGCTCGATCGTTTAATACTGTACTACAAATGCGCGCTTTTACCTTTTGTTGATTTTAAAGTACTAGAGAACGCATCCTCAGTGTAGCGAACCGATATCTGTGACTTTCCTATTCCACTGTCACCAAGGAGTACAAGTCCGAGTAAAACGTCAAAATCCATTATGAATTTTATATATGAAACGTATTGATCGATCAATATCGCTAGTCTGGGGACCCGACTGATGGTTGTACTACTTATCAGTCTGGGGACAATTGTGCATCCGATCCTTGGCAACAGTAGCATGGAAAACCATCTCTACCTTCTAGCATGAATCTCATTAACAAAGCCTACATGGGGCGCGGTGATAGACGCGATACACTTAGCAGCTGAAAAAACTAGGGTTTAGACAAGGATTATTAACATTACAATCCTTGGTTTAGAGAACTGAAGAAGATTCAGACTGGAGTCATTCCTTGCCGCTCGGATATAGTCTGGCGTAGCCCACCCTCGCGCTTTGCGCGAGGGTGTGGCTACGTCAGACTAGCTCGCGGATCGGATAGTGATCCTCCTCGGACAGTTCCTGATCAAGCTATGCTGCCAACAATAAGCTTGACAGAGTCTGGCATATCAGGAGCCTTTTTACACGTGGTATGTCTGACTCTGTGAACTGCTACCTTACGCAAATTCGTTTATAAATTACGCAACGACAGTTAAATTTGTGAAATGTAGCTACCCTATACCAAACATCTCATTTCAGTCTTGATATGGCATGGCATTTACAGGCGACACACGCGCGATATCCTATACAAGGGGGCAACAATCATTTCTACTTGCAAAAACAGCAGCATACTGACTCATACTCGTGCACATTTATCAATTCATCCTTTGACTCCAGTCACAATTTGAATGTCTGAATACTGACTGCATCAGGAAAATGTTCACAGGACTTGTGATACCAACCTTTACGTACGGTACATTGGGCCATGTGCTGTTCTGTTTCAGCCGGCTGGCATATGCATGTGACATGTAGAATTCAGTAATACATATATGTGTTCAGTTTTGGACCTTCCTGGCTTTATTGACTTCGATGGGAATGGCCGGTACAATCTGTTTTTTTTAGATAAGCATTCAACAAACTGTGACCATATATATTCACGAGTAGCTAGGTTGTTGCCGTATGCCAAATCAGTAGCAAACGCTATACTGAAAGTACAGAAGCTCTGTCTTGAAGTTGCACCTTATGGATTTTCAATGTTATTCTTTGATTACCAGTGCGAAGCAAGGAAGCTATTTTTTTTTTTTTTTTTGTGTCAGTAGATACTGAACTGTATACGCTGTCGTAAATGTTTACACAGTCAGAAGGTATGCGTTTGACTGCAATCCATGCAGTGATTTCCATTGACATGAAGTATTTGAATGAAGTTAGTCACTGGGTAGGATAGATTCTGGCCTAATAAACAGTCGTACAATCCTGCCAAAGATGGGAACTGGCTCTTAATCATTTTTAAAGCAGCATTTATGTGGATGTCTCCTAACCATTTACCTTCTTTAATAGCTAGCTTTATCTATAGGTTTTCAGCAGATGTAGTTGAAGCCTTCTTTTGGCCTTTATCTTAGTAGATTTATCAAGTTTTGTGATACCAGTTATTTCACAGTCTGACTCCATTTGATTGGCACATGATTGGGTTTAGGGTGGCAATGACTGCTGCAATTAATATAAATCCAGCGGCTCTACATGCACAATGCTTATCTTTACATCCTTTCTTTCAAATACATTTCAATTTGTCTCTTCCTGTCTAAGCAGCTTCTCTAAGTGATATGGTAGGCAATTTGGAATGGTCCTTTATGTACAGACCCCTTAAATGGCATTAACTCACCACTTGGATAGATAAATACATCATATATGCATAAACGCTATGTGGCTAAGTAATAAAATCCACACCCCATATACAAAGCAGTAAAAGTAGTTTGACTCTACCCATGTCAAGAAAGTTACACATACACATGTACAACATTTACTAATAACTTACTGTAGCTGGTAAAGATCACGTTTAACTTCAGTAACATAGCACAGCAAACCTGGCATATCAGTTGATGACCGTTCATTTTTTGGTACCCGCACCGTAACACTATCTCCAGCGCAATATAGGTATTGCACTGATGTCACTTGCGCTTGGCATACTGGGTCTTCACTTCATCCATTTTTGCGATACTCTATCAGCTGCCTCTCGTATGTTTACATGACGAGTACTGACAGTGAGAGCTGTAGCAGTGGACAGCGGAGGTTTACATGTGCTTACAAACAGGAGAAACTGATGAACGAGCACGAATTGATCGTATAACACTGAGGAGAGGTAATTGGAGGACTGTGAGACGGTGACTGAAAAGCCGGGAGGCACTGATGAACGAGTATGAGTCATGAGTTGATGGTTTAACAGGAGAGGTGATCAGTGAAGGAGTGTGAGATGGTGACTGAACAGGAGATGCTGAAGTATGAGTTGGAGATTGAACAGAAAACACTGACAAAGAAGTAGGACTGTTTACAGAGTTGCTACGATGTTTTAGGAATCAATTAATGATGTGTTTGGCAACAGTTGAAGGAGATGCATTTTCACTGACATTGTCTACATCTAGAGAACGTGATGAAAAAATATTCAGTGCTGAATTGTCTCATATATGTACACACATGTAAGGTTTATATATGTACATATTGTACTTACCATTCATCAGATCAGCCACTTCTTCCTCCATGATACATGATCTCTTTCCTTTAGGAAGCACTGCAAATGGTGTAGTTTGGGGAGGCTGACCATAAACCATGCACTTCATACGGATTTTTCTTCAGCTAGAGTGTGGCATAGTTGTGCATGTGTTTAGGTTATCTGCATGTGTAAGGAAATGGTCTATATTACATTTGCATTTGTCTCATAACATACATTGAATTCGTGGTCAGTCCATGGAACATTTCCTGTGCCTCCCCATTCCTTTTTCATAGCTTGGATCTGCATCTCCACACAGTGGTAATGTTCATTTAAATTAAATTATGATAATATTCCTGTTTCAGTCTTGGGTGTTTAAAAGTAAAATTAATATGCAGCTATATTAATTTCGCTTAACTGTGATCATATGGCATTAATACAGTTTTGCTTATTTTGCTACGCAGCAATATCAGAGGCATTCTGTTTTTATTTGTAAAAGGGAGAGCGACTTTGCGGATCATGTTAAAACACTTGCCAATCAATTCTATGGGCTCTCATTGGAAAAGTGTCATGCATTAGTGTATGAATTTATTTCATCAATAATTTTAAAATGCTTGGCAATTGGGCAAGACACAGGAAGGCCTTGGCCTACTCATGCTAGCATATGCACATAACTGCAGCTTACCCGCCACTTGGGTGGATCAGTTGAGCCATTTGACACCTGTACCCAAGTGATGCCCCTTTATATCAGGCTATTAACCTCTGCTTAATACCAAACCCCAGAGGTAGTGTAAATTGGCTCAACTAACTAACCCTCTACAACTCTTCAAATTCCTGCAACACTGCATACACTTTTACCCAGGTTATATGCTAAGTGTACAATTTTTTTTATGTTGGAGAAACTAACACAAGCAGTAATCAGAAATTGACAGCAGACAGTTCTTGAGTGACATGCAAAAATATTCAATACATGTACATACATTGTACAATGTCCCGAAGAGTTAAAAGGGAGAAGTGATAACTTGTGTACTGAAATCAGGGACCATGCAGTCAAATAAAAGTGGTTCAGTTGGTCTGCAGAACAAAAAGCCCATCACTGGCTTGAAACTTTAACACTCTTACCAGATTCATCATATTCACATAAGAGGATATGCTAAAATATCAATCACTGGCTCCAGGCTGAAATTACTAATGTAGTATTCTGATTATTAGCGC
Organism: Spongilla lacustris; assembly: GCA_949361645.1. NCBI lineage: Eukaryota > Metazoa > Porifera > Demospongiae > Spongillida > Spongillidae > Spongilla > Spongilla lacustris. The sequence continues at coordinate 7,357,598 of OX442421.1, read as the reverse complement.
TTGCGCAGTGCTGCATTTCGTGTATATATAATTGTCTGTTCGTGTATGTTGTGCAGTTGATATTCCTTTGGGCCTCATTGAGTTGCTGATAAGCTTACACTAACAATCGTGAAGGCAGGGAGGGGATTTCTGAGCAGTGTGGAAGCATGGGTCGATCCATACACCACTGTAAATCTAGTTACTCCAAAGGATCTTATTATAAAAGGCCACTCCCCTTTCCCTTCCTGGGGGGGGGGGGGGGGGGGGGGGGGGGGGGGGGGCGGGGGTAGTTTCATTGTTTAATTGTACATTGATTGCAACATACATAAGATGGCAATCACATTCTCAAGATGGAAGCACCAACTCGCTACCCAAAAGGGTGCCCCTCCCTGTTACTTCTCCTACTATGATACCATACCATGTTACCTGCCTCATCTTTGGTTATGTTACCTGCCTCATCTTTGGTTATGTGACCTGCCTCACCTTTGGTTATGTGACCTGCCTCATCTTTGGTTATGTGACCTGCCTCACCTTTGGTTATGTGTCCTTACATGTACATGGCTGTATTACCTACAAGATGTTACTGCAGGACAACAAATCTTCCATGGTAAAAAAAGAACAGGTTCCCCCTCCCTCCCCCCCCCCCCCCCCCCCCCCCCCCAAAAAAAAAAAAACCCAACAAAAAAAAACATGGAATCGCCACTGTAGCACTGTAGTACAGCTGGAACATGAGATGTCAGTTACTGGAATACAGTTTGTTATTATCATCTCTATCGTCAATGACCAACCAATGCCACTGTAACAATGTAGCAGCAGCATCTTTCTCAAGAGTAGTCACCACATCACCCGCACTAAGCTTTACGAGCATTGTAATATCACAATCCAGAGCGAATAAGCATATGCGTCTTGCACTGTTGCAGATACAACTGCTTTACGTTAAATCACAAATTTCTGCTGCTACAGTATGGAAGACGTTTGGCCCTTATCCAACAGCCCAGCTGCAGCTACCAAGGAATCCTAGCAAGCTGCATCAAAGAACATATGCTGGATAACCTCGTCCGCCATTGGCCGCATCGAAAGTCCTCAAAGTGATCACCACAAGCAATCACTTTTCAAAGTGTATTCGATCTTGAGATGACATATATGATATTGGGAGGAAGTGTAAATACAGATACTTGTCCTTTCGGATCAGCACAATCCAGGTCATGCCCAGAGGAACTGTCCATCATGAGTAGGAGCACTTGTCTATTGTCATATCTGCGGTAAAAACACATCATTCCACCACAACCAGTACCTATCATTAGCACCTTATGTCTAGCCATGCATTGGACTGGTTGGTGTATGGAACAGGTGACTGTGCATCTCAAAGGCAGTGACCAATTATCAATGTTTCATGACTCTATGACCTGATTCTTGGCAGTGCATCTACCTACCTATCTAGTCTCGTACCAAGACCCTGATTCTCACAGCGGTGATGTAATCCATCCACAGCTGTGGGAATAAGGGTCTGGGTATGAGACTACTGCCTATCTTGGGTCCCCTAGTTCCTTCCAGCTTAAAGTTATACTGAGGTCCTTGTTGGTAACACATATATAATAGAAGAACTCTGTGTTTTCAAGAACATAACCCCCATCCAGCGATCTTGACCATTTGTTGCCCTGCAATCTCCTTGTCAACATCTGCATGCAGTGCACAGTGTAACATGAACAATCTTCCATACCCTAAATGTCTGCACAGCTGCTCGAAAAATGGGCAGTGGTTTGCAGCGACTATTGGGCTTGCACATTCTACAAAACTGACCTGTCATAGATTGTGCACTTTCCCCCACCACTAGTTTGGACGTCATGCCCTTCTTGAATGGATTTAAAGCTGTACTCACTTTCTCCCCAATCCGTTGGATTCGAGACTTGGAGACATTCAATTCATACAATGTATGCAATGTCTCTGTGTGAATGTGTTTTAATCAATAGCCTTTTGTCTTTCATCCAATATGAGTCTTCTTCTTTGGCCTGCTGTTCTATCAATTCACTTTATTTTTCTAAACCATGCAGTTTCCATAACAACTGTCTGTGTAATTATTATTTTATTATGCAAATGTGTTGTCAATACATTCCGCAGACCTCCATTGAGGACTGAGCTTGCAGTGTTTTCCCCACACCCCACCTCTTAAACTGATTATTCAGTACCCCATAACATAAACACTTGTCTCCTAGATCCTACCCTCGACCCATTGCAATGATCAAGAATACACCTACACATGAATGCATCCACTAAATCCACTACCACCACCACCACCACTAGCTATAAGCAATAAGATAAACTGATTAAATGATGATGTCACCAGGAAGGATCCATGATTACACAGTAAATGACAATAACAGTTATAATTCACATAGCGGTACATCTGCCAGCCTTCTTTTCTTTTTCTTCTTCCTCATTAGTAGGATATTGATACTGAAAGGTAATCAAACCACCATAAACAGAGTGACTGTCCCTAACATTACTTGCCTTTGTGTAATACATGTGCACATAAATCTTTTTTTTTTTTAAAACATGCATACAAAAGTATGTAGATCAAACTATTATAGGTATTTAATGTTGTATACAGCAAACATCTTACCTTTGCTAAAACAGCTCTGACCAAGGTTTCAAATGCCTGAAAAGCAATAGAATGGCATAAGTGATAGTGTGGAGTGAGTGGTCATGGTCAACCACACATCACACATACACACACCCACACAACGCTTACTTCATCAACACTTGTGATGCCACTCTTAGGACTGGTTTCTCTGAAGGAGATTCCCAGACTTGATGCCAAATGTTGCCCCCTCTCTTTGCTGATAACCCTCTCAGAGTCAAGATCACTCTTGTTCCCTACCAGCAGTACTTCAGCATCAGGACAATGCTAAAGTATGTAGCAAATTACCACCAGTTGGCATTAGGTAGGTAAGTTATTAACTTGATTAATATTTATAATTACTGTGACATATCAAGGGGGACCACAATTGTATAAAAATGACCTCCTACATAGTGGTCAACCACACCTTGCATTAGGGTGTGTAACCGATTTCGAAGTTTTTAAGGCTATTCGACTATTTGCAATTACCTATTCAGTTGACTATGCATTTAGTGCTAATCAATTTCAGAATTTAATTTAGCCAAAATAACCAATTGTGTTTTACTTAGTCACAAATAGTCAAAATCGCTTACCATATTAGGGAGCAATCATTCATAAATCGATTACCTTTGTGTTGTTCTACATTTTATGTTAGCAGAGATAATAGAGTTAGGGCAGAAATAATAGAGATAGTAGAGTAACTATTATCTCTGGTTAAACGTTTGAATATTAAATTGTAAGCTATGAATATATTAAGATATAAATGGTACTGGATACACAGGGTTACACTACATGCTACTTGTGGTGCCCAATACAGAGGCATCATTGCCGTGCTGTAGTGCAATGGACGACACTCTCTGGAGAAGGAATGGGAGGGACTGGTGATCATGTGTCATGCTCTGCTGACGCCTGCTGAGCAAACTGAGAGCATCAGGGCCAAGGGCACCTGAGGTCTCAATTGCAATTGGTACAAAATGGTGGGATTTGGACAGCAGAGCATATTTCTCCTTCTTCCTGTCTTCAGCAGCTGTGGCTACAGCTCTAGCTTCCCTTGTGGCATCAGAAATGTATGAGGCTGCGAAGGTGTCCACACAAGTAAAGTCCCAAACAAGACACTGGCCAGACTTCCATGGGGCAATAGAACAACTGTCAGGTCGCTTACCATCTGATCTGCATAGGCCGATGGGCTCAAGTGTTGATGGTACATTTATTGCTGCTAGTGACCTATGTATGATGGGATTGATAGCAACATGCCTCGAAAAACGACTTTTTAAACAAGCACATTTAAATTTTGGTTATTGTTGTTACGAAAAATTATTGTTTTGGATAGCTAATCATATGTCATTTAGGTGGTTTGGCCAATCACGAATGCAGCCAAGTTTCGTAGGCCATCTTTCGGGCTCAGGAATTGCTTTGGATAGGCCGGGGTAGTGTTCAAACAGTTCAGATTCAGAGAAGACCATGGCCAGGGCTATAATCTAATTGGGGCATGTACAACACATGAGTGACCTACGTACCATTGAAATGTCTTGTGTAATTTTAAACAGTGCGAAACAGTGTGCCACACCGTGAGTATCCCAACCTCGATCCTGCTATGATGACCAGTTGAACCATAAAATGGTATGACATGCCATTATAAATTAGCTTGCTTTGATAGCTATTTTATTTTAAAAGATCAGTTTTGTTACATGCATACTTTATAGCTTTACAATATTAATTTTACTAAAATGATCATATTAATAGTCTATTGCATCGATGTCAGTAAGTAGTAATGATCTTGCAAGGATCACCCTGGCATATGCTCGCACTACTATAATGCTGAGCCTGCCATATAGATCTCCCAAAACTTGGGATTTACTGCAGTTTGTGAGGATGGCTTCTCGCATGGCTACCGTTGCATGCCTCTCCACCCCAGGCTCCATATGCTTCAACTGCTAGTAGAATGCACTGCCAACATAGCTCTGAGCATCTCGTTTCATTGTGTTCATGTTTACGTTATTCTGCAGCTTTTGCAGCCACACCAGCAGAAATCCCCACTTCGGAAACAATTTTGAGAGTATCTTTACATGTACAAAAAATTACTACATTGAACTGTATTAAATTGCCTCGATGAAGTCATGTGTACGTTCATTAGCCAATGAACATAATTATTATTCGGATTGATCGCCACATACTATAGGTTAAAACATGAATTACCTGCAAAAACTAGGCAATTTACAGTAAAATAATCACCAAAACTCTATTTCGTGTTGGCGATAACTGTTTATGAGGTAAAAACCTTTTTTTTTGTTTAAAGCCCGAGCCTTTTTATAGAGTTGAAATAATCGATTTTGGTTTTTACATAAGGTTACACACCCTACCTTGCATTTAGACTATAGCATACACTCGGGACGCTACAGCCCGGGGCCCTCGGAATTCTAAATCCCGTAGATCCCTCTGTTTAAGTGTCTAACTATTATATAGGTGTTTAACCACACTTTGTATAAAGGTGAACTCCTTAAAAGAATGTATGGCCATGATTGATGCAGGCTTCTCTCCAGGGCCAGACAGCTGGGTGGTACATGTAGGCCAACATTATACCCACTTCAGATGGTCCCCAGGTTTATGATGACATAGGACTTTACTGTAGACACCCAAAGGCCTATTAGTGCAGGCCCCTCCCCTCTTACTATTGTAGTTGGTCCCAACACAGGCATACAAACTGGTCCCCAGGCTGTACCTCACCTTCCCAATCACCTCCAACCAGGAGGGCAAGTTGTCAAAAGACCTCTGATTGGTGATGTCATACACCAATATGATCCCCTAGAAGAAAAAGGTGGCATATATACATACATTGGTCCACAGAGGGTACGGCCAGAATAACACATGTACAAAAGTAAAATGCTTTTCAAGACGTCTTTAGAGTATGCGTAACCTGTGACTGTATGCATTCCAAACAGTATCTCACAAACATTTTTTTAAACGAAACTTGTAATGGACTTTGTTGTGTGTGGGTCTGTGGCCTGCTCCACAAGCAGTTGTACCCACATGCTCAAGTACCAATTGTCATGGCTGTATGATCATTCTACAAATATTACGCATGGTTGGGAGCCTTTCTGAGTTGATGTACAAAACAAGCCGAAGTGATAGGAACAGTAGTTTTGTAGAGTGTGCGTAGCGATTTGAGTAAGAACCTGGCAGATGAGAGCACTGAAAAGACAAAGAATACTGAGGATCTCGGCTATTGCCTCAAACATCGCAAAAAGGCCTCTTGAAACATACATTTGTAAGAGTTAAGTGAAACAGTTAAATAGTCGACAATTGAGAGTTCAATTGATTACATGACACTTTCATATTCTTTACACTAAGCTGTGGGCCAGTGGTAAGCTTTATGGTTGCTATGTACATGTACACATTGCTATACAGGATTCACATTGATCATTTAGCATGCTATTACAACCCAGGGCCTAATAAGCCTCCTCATGTATATACCTCAGGCCCAGTGTTATATTGTGCACACTCAATGGTACTAACCTTGCAGATTCTAAGGTATTCACAAGTGAAGTTCCGAAACCTCTCTTGACCACCAGCGTCCCTTATATGAGAAGGGAGAGAAAGAGGTGTAATGAAGGTAGCCATCATAAAAGTAAGTGTACACATAGAGGAGAGGGGAGGTGTGGGAGGAGAGGGAAGGTGGTGTGTGAGGAGAGGGAAGGTTGAGTGGGAGGAGAGATAAGGTGGTGTGGGAGGAAGAGGGAAGGTGGTGTGGGAGGAACAGGTAATAGAAAGACAGTACCTCCCCCCTACAAATATGACTCACCATATCCATAGCTTAATTTTCTTCCCTTGTAGCTCAATCAACTTTACCTTGAAACCAACCCCTGTGATAAGACGAATTTGTGACTGGCTTAAAACATACCTTTCTGTCATTGCAGATACCTGGTCCAGGCTCAGGGACCGATTCAGAAGGGGAGGGGGCAGTGCCCTCTCTGGTAAATATTCATTAGTGTATGTTGCGTACCAGTATGGTGCATGCTATTATAACCACACGATACAGTGCTGCAGTTAGCAACATCAAGGATATTTAATTATTACATGTATTAGAAATGCTTCATATATGTATTTGTTGACGCCATCCTCGGTAACACCTTGTGAACCACTTTTTGTCGTCTTGTGTTGAAGATACGGACACAGAAACTCAGACACTCAGAGTTATAACGCCTGATAAGTGTTTAATAGTAGTTCCAAAGCGTTTTTGGTGTTTTTCAAGTAAATTCAGTCCCGTAGTGCCCACTTAGTCTTCCCCCCTCCCCCCTCCCTCCCCCCTCCCCCCTCCCTCCCCCCCTCCCTCCCTCCCCCCTCCCCCCCTCCCCCCTCCCCCCCTCCAAGACCCCTATTAACCATACAATCAAGAATGATTATAATGTTGCACTACAACGATGACTCGGAAGCTTAAGAAGTACCACATCTTCCAATAAGATGATCCCCCTGTTGAGAAAAGTGGTTCACAATACCAGGGCTAACCAGGATAGCGTTACGTTATAGTGTATATTTCTAATCCTGCAAGTAATAATTAAATACCCTTGGCTAGCTACATGTACAGCGCGGATACATGTACGGGAAGGGCCAATTATAAAGTATGATTATGATCATAAGTGGAAACGTGCCTATTTGAAAAGAAGCGGAGTTCAGTACTACATTTGGAAAAATAAAAAGCTGAGCTTTAGCGCTGTATTGTTTTGGCCCACAAATTTTAGTAGTTGCATTTTAAAAGTGCGAACGCCGTAGGCCTACCTTGGCAGTTGCTACAACTAACATATATTGCTTGTGAAAAAAATACCCGTTCCAGTCTTTTAAATAGTTTCACTAGCACTGCCCATTTTGCTGGTATTAAAATTCCTAACGTCCACCTCTACCAACAACTGTTGTAGCTTGTTTATGCATTGTACACGTATAAACAATATAGCACTATTTAAAAGGCCTCCCTGGCCCCCGCTTTTTTGCGTAGGCCTAGTTTTCAACGCAAAACGCGTTGCCTTTTGGGGGACAACGCTCCCCCATACCCCATAGCTGGACGGGAGGGGTGCACTGTGTCCCCCCCCCCCCCCCCCCCCCCCCCCCCCCCTTTCAAAATTCCTGTACCCGCCCCTCTCTTTTGCAATGCTTTACTAAAATTAGCATCAAGATACCTCACACTACATACACACACACACGCGCGCTCACACACACACGCACGCACGCACGCACGCACGCACGCACGCACGCACGCACGCACGCACGCACGCACGCACGCACGCACGCACGCACGCACGCACGCACGCACGCACGCACGCACGCACGCACGCACGCACGCACGCACGCACGCACGCACGCACGCACGCACGCACGCACGCACGCACGCACGCACGCACGCACGCACGCACGCACGCACGCACGCACGCACGCACGCACGCACGCACGCACACACACACACACACACACACACACACACACACACACACACACACACACACACACACACACACACACACACACACACACACACACACACCACAATGTACTGCTCGGTCGTTAGTACAAATGCGTGCTTTGTACCTATTGTTGGGATGAAAGTACTAGTGAACGCATCCTCAACGTAGCGAGCCAATATCTGCGACTTTCCTATTCCACTGTCACCAAAGAGAATAAATTTGAGAAGATGGTCGTACTCGGTATTGTTCGCCGCCATCTGCATCTGTATCATGTTAATTGGTAAAAGCAAGGATTATTAACTATTGTAGATCCAATCGCATATCGGGACCTACGTTAGTAGATCCTCTCCCAACGCCATATGCTGCCATGCATATTCCCATTCTTTGAGTTTCAATATTGGTGCAGCGTCCACTGTGCACACCACCTGCACTACTTCACATTCGGTACACGAAGTACACTGTACAATACATACTGCCAGCACATGAGCAGGGGCCAACTATTAATTTTGCCTATATTTAGAGGAAGCAGGCCCACACCTTCTCCTGTAAAAAAAAAAACCCTTTTAAAAGGGAAAAACCGAGTTCAAAACTGCTCAAAATGATTCATACATATGCCTTCATGGAAGAGTTTGCCGCGGTTCATTGCCACCTGCATCTTCAGTTGCCCCCCTTTTCCTACGCCACTGACTTGTCATCTTCACCATGTTGTATAGGAATTTCATAAATGGGAAGGGTCTGCAGGGCACAGCACCGAAGTGATTTATGTTGCAGATCGTTGTTGCACTACAGTGTTTTTTCTTTCCTCGATATATTCCCCTTTCCTATTTTAAATCTATAGTGTTATTATTGGTGATCATGATTTAAATATACATAGCACAACCCAATCTCAATTAAAAAATAAAATAATGAGTTAGGAGTGCACTGTATATAAGACCTCTATATTATCAAATACCACGATGTTTTATCTCTATGATGCGATGTGCAGATCTTATAAACACCTACTAGAAGATGTGATCCAGTCCCATGAGTTCGGCCATTTTATAGTAATACACAGTACACGCCCTGCAACGCCCGAGTTTCACGCTGCCTATATATTTATTATACCCAATCAAGTGTATGGGTTACCATAAATCGTATAGAAGGCTCTACGGTAGGTACGGGTAAATTTTTTTCAAACGCAATATTTTGCACCAAGTTTGGTACTGCCTTAAAGAGCAGATTAAATGAATTAAAATGATATGTGAAACGTGGCATTTGCATAAGCAGTGAAAAAGTTATAGCGATCCAAACATCGGATTTTGCGGCTATGGCAATCCATGCGGTAGCGCATAAAAAATTGTGACGGTTTTTGTTCTCTTCGCTATAGCAACTACAATCTATAATATAATCACACCAAATTTTTTTTACAAGTCTTGCACACACATAAGAAGTATAGAATAGTGTTATACATCAATTTCACTAATGTACAAGTCATCTGTGATATAGTCAACTAAGAATTCATATAGCGTCATTGAAACATCATCTCCATCTTCTTGACTGCTTCCTCGTTTCCAATAAGTAGCAGTATGAACTTACAATAACATTAAAACAGGTCTGAATATGGGGTCGTGGAAGCATAATCATACCTAATTGTAGCACATAGGAAGTGGGAGTAACTGTTGCAATGCTGATATGAACTTCATTAATATGACGTCCCTCCACAGATATTGAATCCCATGAAAGGGTTACATTATCATTATCATACAATATTTCACCAGCTTTTAATATGCCTAATTCATAGGCAAAGTAACTAACTGTTTGAGGATCAGGAAGGCAATCTACAGTTACATTTCCAAGGTGCTCAAGAACGGCTTATACATGTATAACATTACATACACTTGATACAGGCACCTGATACTGAAGGCAAGAATATTGTTTTACGACATGCTGTACTGTAAGTTTTTTTGTCTTGTCTAGTACTGATGCATTGTGCTAAATTGTGGTTCTAATCCACATTAGCCCTTAATGCTTCATTTTCCAACTCAAGATTGCGGACCTTCTTACTTATAATGGCATTACTTCTCTTCAGAGCACACTCTTTACTTTTCACGTTTCCTATGAGCAGACCTCATTTTCACCTAAGAATGTTTTAATGAAGCTATTTTATGCAAATTACCTGTGTTTTTTAATAATAAGTTTTCATTTGCCAACCGCTTCAAAGTGGCATCTTTTTGATTTATCTCCTTTTTAAAATGTGCATGCAAATTTCTTTCAATCTGCTCCGGCAAAGCTTGTCTAAGTTTACGATTGTCATGTTGCTTACTTATAACAGTTTGATACTTGCGACTGAGCATCCGCTTTGAAATGAGTAATTCTCTTAGTTTTTGTCTCTTTATTCCACATTTCTTGCAAGGAGTTCTTAATTTCAAAGAGGTTTGACAAGTATAAGTACACAGATGGTATAGCAGTGGTTTGAATAGGAAGTGAAAACTCATCCTCTAATAGATTAACAATATCTTCCCAAACGCTTTCAAGATGCTCTTCATAATTTTTATTCTCACCATGAGCTTCATTAATATTCCCACATACTCCTTCATGAATAAAAGCCACCATTTAAAAATGCTTTGCTGCATTATGTTTGTATATATGTGCACTACCAAGCCATTTCTTATTGCTGAAACCTGTAGTGCATTGTCTGCACTGATATCACCACTAAAACCTTCAATCAACTTCTTAAAATCTTCTGCAGTCTTCATCCTAATTTGGAAAAAGACACACTAACAGATCGTTGCAGCATGCTAACATCTTAAAAGGGTTACATGTAGGGCTGTAAGCACACTGGAAAGTTGCACAGTCATGCGTTAGTTCCATTTTCGCGGCAATGTACAATATGATATCTGGGGACGAGTCACTACCTGAGAAAATCTGGGGTATGCCTTGGGCATCGCCCAAAAATTAAGGTATTTTCATAGTATGTAGATTTATAGCAAAACTGCGTTTAGAAATGCTTCTTTTTACGGTACCTCGAAAATAATGGTAGTCTTTATTTAGAGTTAAACTTTGTTATTGCAATACGGTACTCAAAGGTAAGAAATGTTCTTAAAAAGTTGCAAAACTATGTTTTATGGGCAGTGCTTAACCACCTAATAACGTTTGACGTCAGTTGGCTTCATGAATAGCACGTGCCATATTTAAACACATAGGCTGTTGGATGACGCTTTGGGCATCAACCAAAGTTCGTGAAATTTGAAATCCATATAGATTAAGACCTGGGGAGTACCTAAATCTGATCGGTTTCCCGGTACCTCTAAAGACAAAAAAGTTCTACCAAACCTAAAGGGTACATATTTTTTCTACGCGCCAGAAATTTTGAACAAAACGTTTCAAATAAACCAGAGCTGTGTCATAGCATAGACAATGTATCGACATACCGATAAATCCAGAAACAGTCCACGACAGCCATCAAACGAACACAAACCAGCTTTTACTCGAATTTAATGCACCTGAACAATTTGCAACCCGCGTCACAATTTTTACTTAATATTGGATCACCAATATTTCGGTACTCGTACGTGAAATATGCCGGTACCTATCTACGGTAGCCTACGGTACTAAGCGCACAGTCCCACAAAGCGTTTGCAGTCGATAGCAGGCTAACACAATTTTTAAAAAATTGGTAAAATGTTTAAAAGGATGAAACCCATCGTAACCTACGTTTCTCACCGGTTGAATACAACCAATGGGTACGGATATTAAATGTCAAACTCTACGGCCACGCCCCGAATACGTACAAGTTCAGTATTGAACGTCAATGGATCACGTGAGATGTTTCTTTAATCCACTATCTTGATCCACACATATCCTGTGTGAACAGCAGAAGCATTGATCCTCTCCTTCCCATTGTTACTCCTGCGTCACTTTCCCACCCGTAGGTAACTAGGTACCTTGGCAAACAGGGACTAGCCACTGCTGGACTTGATGGCATGGTCATTATTTGGAAAGTAAGTAAACGAATATTGCAAGCTAGGAGGACACACACACACATTATTTCGATCTAATATTTATGTATGTACACTGCGCGTGCAACACATCGAACGTTGCAATACTGGCACAGAGCAAGTGCAAGACCCCAAAATGTATTTTAGCATAGAGAAATGATGTTGTATTCAGTGTTGAAAATAGGAAGTCGATAGCCTTAACCGTTCGGAAGTTATTATGATTCAAACGCAAAGCAATTATAAAACATTTTATAAATATATACGAAGGGCCAATTTGTCGGAAACTGTCCTAATTATATTATTATTATTATTATATATGTCCTGCTTCACTGGAGACTGAGGCTACTGTTAACCTCCTGCTGGTGAGATCGAATGTTTCCCGTGACCTGGGCCTTTTCTTAATGTGCAGTACACTAAACCGTAGATATTAAAGTAACTTTAATATCTATGACTAAACATTATGCATGCCCTTCATGCTACAAGTGCACGTCTTCTACATGTACTACAACTACCACTCCCCAGTCCACTTATTAGGTAGGATGGATGCAAGAATTTGTATACATATAGCACTCATCTCCTTCCTTCTAAAGCTCATGAGGGCCACCCTTGATCAATGGACCATCCCTTCACCATGCCACACTTGACCACTTTAGTTGGCACGTTGTATTGAGAGGAGAAAAGTAGCTGGAAGATGGCATTATTTTTAATTCAACCAAACATGCAAATTAGTTTCTATGAGGACCAAGTGTGTAAGGGTGACCTCGTTTTGGGGATCGCGTCCGAACTATGAAATGAAACCTTTAAAAATAAAAATAAAAATGTTCAACTGCTGTTGGTCTTTGCTCTTTGCCCCCCCCCCCCCCCCCCCCACAAGTGTCCATGGTGAGGCTACTATGCCTTATAGATGGACAGACATTGGAAACTTTCAGTAGTTGCGTTAGTTACAACCATATAACCTATAAGATGTTTTATAGCTCCTCACTGAAACTATAAAACATGTTTGCATGTTGAAATACATCTAAATGGTCAAGTGTGGCGTGGTGAAGGGGATGGTCCATTGATCAAGGGTGGCCCTCATGAGCTTTAGAAGGAAGGAGATGTCTGCTATATGAACTCTTGCATCCATCCTACCTAACAAGTTGGCCAGGGTGGTGGAGGGAGGGGGGGGGGGTGGGGGTAGCACATGTGTACACTTGTAGCATTGCACCCACAATCCTAGTTTGTAACACAGGCATAAATTATTAAATCCAATCAGATAACTTAAACTGGTCTCAGTGTCCAGGCTGTACCTCACCTTCCTAATCACCTCCAACCAGTATGGCAAGCTGTCAAAAGACCTCTGATCGGTGATGTCATACACCAATATGACCCCCTAGAAGAAAAAGGTGACATATTATAGGGGCACCAGAACTGGAAGGGGGAGGGGTCAATGATCTTACTTGTAGTGTAGGTACATGTGTTGGACCACACACCCCAGTCTACATCCAATGCATGCAGATCCACCTGAACTGGCCATGAGCCTACACTGGCGTACCAAGTTTCTTTTAAATTTCGATAACACTGATCGATTTAACCAATATTTGGAGAAATACAAACTGGTTATTTCGATAAGAACAAATCCACGAATTGATTTTTCCGAGTAATGCCAAATTACTATTCAAATGGATAGGTTTTTGTAAATGTTAGAATAAAATGTTTCACACCGTACGCGCTAATCGTAGGGGTGCAATGGGATGAGAGTGAGCCTATCATATAATCACATCTTTCATGGAGGTGGGAGCTAAGCATGGTGGGCCATGAAGTAAGTGTAGTGCCAGTCACTCTGTTAAATATATTGCATGATTTGTACCAGTTTGCAGTCCTGGGCACGCGGTCCACACATCAATTTGCAGTTATAATTTTCCTATTGAATTGCACGTATCTGTTCTTCATTGCAGCACATATCTTCGAATTTGAGCTTTCCAACAGGCTTCATAAGTATACAGCATGCAGCTAATCAACGACATTGCCACCTCTCGCATAGTGATGATTTACAGTCCTCCTCTGTGTTGTGCCTCACTGCAGTTCCCCGCATGCAGCAATGTTTTTGGGTTGCTGCCCTCTTGTGAGCAATCAGAGCTGTACGGAATTGTTATGCATCACATGGCTGGGCCACATATCAAAGATTCGTTTGCCTATCCCAGCGAACTCCAAGCAGTCACCACCCCTGGAGAGGTCTACATATGCTACGGTTACCATGGCACCATTGCCACGCCCAGATGTTAATAAGAACACTTCCCCTAAGCATGCAATCTGATTGGATAGCTGCCTGTTAGGTCTTCTAAGTGCCCCACTTGGAATCTCCCACTCCTGGCACTTGGAATCCTTTCACCTAGTTGTTAATCAACCTCTACCAGCTTCTGGGCCCTACACTTTGTCAACCTCCTGATTGTGAATAGTTATGATAGCTAGTTGGCTAAGTCAATATACCCAGGCTGATGTGACAGTTGCTTAGTGCAGTGCCATGAGGAGATATTTAAAACACCTGCCCTGCTACAGACCACAGTGTGGCCAGAAGATAAGAGGAATTAAATACTTGTCCAAATTGTGAGCTTTATGGTTGATATGTACACATTGCTATAGTCACACCATACCTTGCAGTTCCTATACACAGAAGTGTCACAGCGAAATACCCCTATACCAGCAGTGTCCCTTATGTGAGGAGGGAGAGAAGGAGGTGATGTCATAGGTGGATATAGCAGGGGCCATGTCAGGTGATGTACAAGAGGAAGGTACCACCATGAAGGTAAGCAGTATTAGTATAGATGTGGAGGAGAGGGAAGGTGGTGTGGGAGGAGAGGGGAGGTATGGGAGGAGAGGGAAGGTGGTGTGGGAGGAGAGGGAAGGTGATGTGGGAGGTAAGAGGAGGTGTGGGAGAGGGAAGGTGGTGTGGGAGGAGAGGGAAGGTGATGTGGGAGGAGAGGGAAGGTGTGGGAGGAGAGGGAAGGTGGTGTGGGAGGAGAGGGAAGGTGGTGTGGGAGGAAAGGGAAGGTGGTGTGGGAGGAAAGAGAAGGTGGTGTGGGAGGAGAGTGAAGGTGGTATGGGAGGAGGGGGAAGGTGATGTGGGAGGAGAGGGAAGGTGATGTGGGAGGAGAGGGAAGGTGGTGTGGGAGGAGAGGGAAGGTGGTGTGGGAAGCCTACTGCTCTCCCTACCTACAAATGACTCACCATATCTGCAGCTTAATTTCCTTTCCTTGTTGGTCAATTTCCCTTATCTTGATATCATAAAATGAACGTGGCTTTTAAAACCTTCCATCCCTCCCACCACATCCCTACATGGTTATTGGCACCACTCCCCCTCGCTTTGGTGCCAGCATATCTTTGCATGCCATGTCAACATTCCACCCAATCACCATTTGATAATACCTAATGCTTAGGTGGGAGCTTAAAATTTCTGTCTAATTCCTATATCTCTCTCTCACACACACACACACACACACACACACACACACACACACACGCACGCACACACACATCTATGCACGAATAGCCTTAAGCTAACTGCTCGATTGTTACAGTACTACAAATGCGTGCTTTGTACCTATTGTTGCGATGAAATTACTAGTGAACGCATCCTCAGCGTAGCGAGCCAATATCTTCGACTTTCCTATTCCACTCTCACCAAGGAGTACAAAATGTAAAAAGAGACGGTTGTTTGCCATGCATTAAAGTATACCCTGACGTAATATCTTGGAACGTGAGCCGTTTTCGTCCTTGCGGATGCAGTGGCGGATCCAGGAATTCGGCGGGGGGTCCGACATAAATAATAGATGAGGGGAGGGGCGTTTTTATTTTTTTTCTGCATAGATAGTGTAGTAGAGAGATTAGAAACGGAGGCAGTCACTTGCACTCAGTTAAGTTCTTGTTCCCAGGCTTATGTGGATTTTAAATGGGTGTGTTTCATCCGTCAGTTTTGTCAGATTTGAACGCGCGCTTAGTTATTACTTCGATACTTGAGCCACTTAAATTTGCATCATACTCAGATTAAAAATATAACTAACCTACTTCAAGCAATGAACAGTATTCTATTTCATCCTCCTACCCTCCCTCCTCCTACCCTCCCTCTTACCTCACCTGACTTTCTTCTCTCCAAAGCTGTAGTATATTGACCACCTCCCACCCTTCTCCCATTTTGGCACCCCACCCCCACCCTCCTTGTAGTGCTACTATAGCGGGGCCGGGGGGCGGAGGGAGGGGACAGTATATTCTAGGTTATAGTGTCCGGGGAGGGGGACAGTATATCCAGGGGCGGCATCGGCTGCATAAATCTTAAGCGGACTTATATAGCCTGCAGTTTGAAAACTACCTGGCTTTTGGAATATAAATGCGGTCGAGTGAGTCATAGAAAAAAATCGCGGGAATCACATAGGCGACGCATGCAATTTTACGCGTCACCAGAGATAGTATAGTTTCTCTATGTCACTGTCGTCAGTGCGTACGAAACGATGTCATTGTAAATCAGCCGCCTCCACCACCCCATCCCGAGGTTAAATTCTTCCCACGCCTGTATGATATACGAAGAATGCAAAGCATCGCTTTTAAACGACGCGTCGTCGAGGAACAATACCCCGTAGCACGAAGCACCTTTATGCGCACGTGATTGGGGTATTGATGTAATTATATTCATCATGGGTCCTGAGGAGGGGGGGGGGTCCGGACCCCCAGGACCCCCTCGCTGGATCCGCCCTTGGGATGGTTCATCTGCAGCTGCGATGCGTCGGGTCTGGGCACGAAACCAGGCTTATCAGTCGAAACACAAGATTGTATTGAAGGACGTAAATGATCACGTGAGGTGATTCCAATTATTACTCAATATCTATGGCTGAACATAGCTAAGATAATATTTATATACTGATAGACGCTTTTCCACAGTTTCCACTATTACATACTGATAAGCATTATCTAAGTACATTGATCGACGAACCATTGGGCGATTTAATAAATGTTAGGGGTTAGTAGTAAGTACTAACGCGTGGACTAGTCTGTAAACAGGTGACTCCGAGGTGAGTCTGTACAAACGATCCTAATTTACGTATACGAGGGCGGGGTTCAACACTGATGCCATCTAACCTAATACTCTCTAGTATAGGGTTGGTATTCGATAAGCATCACCACTGGCTTTTAAAATGGAAGTTATACTGTATAACTTCACCATAAATAACTCCTACATGCTATAGTTTCGTTAAGAAGTAAATAATATCACACGTTTCATTTTACAATGCATCTTTAATTGAAGAAGTCTTTGCAGTGTGAATGGGACTGACTTCCTCCAGAGAGTTGTACCAGACTGTGCATGCAGATGCTTTTACAGCACTCAATAAGAAGATCAAGAAGCAATTCTTTCCAGCTATGCTTGGTGCAGGTGTCACTGAAGCAGAGGAGGCTTTGTTTGCCTTTACCAACATTTCTAGCAGGACTAGGGATTTTTGACCCCACCAAGACAGCAACTTTAGCTTACCAGACATCCAGACAAGGAACTAAAGTGTTAGTTGAAGCAGTGAAAGGAGTTGATATCTTTGATCCAGCACAACATATAGAGACTCTTCGGGCTGCTAGAAAACACCATGTTAACACCAAGGAAGAGACTTACCAATCTGTACTTGACAGTATTTTAATGCAGTTCACATCAAAGCAAAAAAGCGCCATTAAAGAGCTATTTCCGGCAAAACATCAGCATGGTTATCAGTCCTTCCAATTGCTACCTGCCACTTTGACCTGTCTTCCGCTCAATTTAGAGATGGGTTGACGGTTTGCTATATGCGTGACCCAACAGACCTACCTTCAAAGTGTGATGGTTGTGGAGCCTCATTAACATTGCAACATGCTCTTGACTGTAAGGTGGGTGGCCTAGTTATCCAGAGACATATGAGATCAGAGATTACATTGGAGATATTGCCACACAGGTGTGGACACAGGTTGTCAGAGAGCCAATTGTTAGAGACGCAAAAACACAAGTAGGTGACTCAGGATTGAGGCTACGTGGTGTTTGGCAAACTCAAGCAGAGGCACTATTCAAGTTGACTTCAAGGTTATTGATACAGATGCCCCATCCTATACAGCAATCGCTTGCCAGAATCAGTTATTGAATCGGGAGCTCAGGACAAAAAGAGGATTTACAAGCAAGCAGTGGAAGCTTGTAGAGATACTTTTACACCCTTTGTGACTTCAGTTAATGGACTTCTTCATCGGAAAACAGAGCACTTCCTGAAGAGAATGGCCACATGTGTTGCAAGCAAATGGAAAAAGTCTTATGCACAAACATGTGGCTACATCAGAGCAAGGCTTTTGTTTGCCATCATCAGAGCAGCCAGCCTATGCCTAAAGGGTTCCAGAGTAAAGTGGAGAAGTGGCCTGGGCTTTGAGGATGGGGCCTCTCTTTACTTAATCATGCATTGAAGTAGTCTGAACCATTTATTAGTTAATCAGTGAATTATGTGATATGTATGATTGCTGTATGTGTGTGTTAATATTATACAGCGGAAGTTGCTAATGAGACACGCGTAGTCGTGTTTTTCAATTTTTGAGGGGTCAGCAACTTCCGGTAACTTGAATATCTGAAGACCCCTTAATTCACAAATCAAACCAAATTGCATATTAATTGCTTTGCAAATACCAACTGGTACTATAGAGTCCAACTTATTTTGCATCACTAGTGTGAAATGGTTTGAATTCTGGAGCACAGGGAGACGTCCACCATTATAAAGTTGGTCGACAGTTATTGGACAGTATAAGGATATCTACTGGATCGAAGATATGCATGCCTGTTCTGGCATTGTGTGTGTGTGTGTGTGTGTGTGTGTGTGTGTGTGCGTGTGTGTGTGTGTGTGTGTGTGTGTGTGTGTGTGTGTGTGTGTGTGTGTGTGTGTGTGTGTGTGCGGCTTTCCTATTCCACTGTCACTAAGGAGTGCAAGTCCAGGGGCGGATGCAGGATTTTGGCGAGGGGGGGAAGGGAATGTTCCACATGAATAATTGATGAAGGGGAGGGGCGCGCACGAAGCGCGCGAAAAATTTTGTGGTGCGCATTCTAATTTTTCCACAGATTTTATTGGAAACTAAGGCAATCAACACCAATAAATGTGTGCCACTGGTTTCCAGGCTATTGTGGTTTTACGGATTTAAATGGCTGTGCTGCTATATGCATGCGCTTTTCTTTGTTATTTGAGCCACTTAAAATTTACCATCACATTCCGGCAGATGACCTACTTCAATTGCAAGCGCGCAGTGAACAGTGTGACATCATATATAGATAATATACTATCTCTGGTGACATTGGCGCGCAAAAATATCTTTTGTACATGTACATTCCAATTTTTCCGCAGATTGTCCACTCCGTCACGTTCTGGTTTCCAGGCTATTGTGGTTTTGCGGATTTAAAGGGCTGCATGTGAAATGATGTGTTTCATCGCAGATTTGCATTGTACGTTACATGCGCCGGCTTAGTTTCTTTGCTATGTTAAAATTTACCATCATCTCTAAAAGCTTGCAGCAAGGTGCATTCAACTTTGATGGGTACTAATACTACAGTAGCGCACCAATCAAAATAACTGCGGAAAGAATCGCTCTATTAGTATTACATCCGCGGGTTAGAATTTTATTTATCATTTAGATAAATACCAGCCTACTACATATCTCGCAGTTTACAGAACTAAAATATAGTACTAACAAATGAAAAAGCAATAAGAATAAGCTGTTTACGGAGTGCACGCTGCACGCTGAACTCTCCGTAGAAATGTATAGCTCACGTGCGCCGATTTATCCAATCGGCGCGGCCGACGCGGCTAGTTATACATTAATTATATTCATATCCAGGTTCCCCTGGACTCTGAGCTAACGGTAAGGATCATACTCCGCAGGCCGGCGCCGCTATCTGCCACTCGGACGTTTCTTTTGTCTCGCAAGCCAGACTGAGAGCCTGATACGGGCACCAGCACCTACTAGTATTTCGTACGTATAATACAATGCGACTGTGGACCTAGAAAAGTAGGTGTTTAATATGTGCGATCGCTAGATCCAATGAGATTGCAGGCATGTGATGTGACAATCAGAATAAAAGTTACAGTTATTCGTTGCTTAGCCTATGACTGAGATATGATGCGTAGGTAGACCTTTTATGGCCAAATTAATTCACTATGTTTGACAAAACATAAGTCCACGCACAATGTTCAGCACAAATTGAATGATAAATGAATGCCTAACTATATCGCCCGTTTAAAAAAAACTGTAAATGTAAATTTACAAGATATAAAAAACATTCTCTCTGAGAAAGTTGGTGGTATATAGGATTTGAAGGCAATGGTGGTGTAAAAAGGAAGGGAACAAGGGAGCAACGATGATACGAATTTTTTTTAACAGTCCTATATTTATCACTTTTGTAGTACGTACATTTTACGTTGCTAAATATAGGACTGTTAAAAAAAATTCGTATCATCGTTGCTCCCTTGTTCCCTTCCTTTTTACACCACTATTGCCTTCAAATCCTATATACCACCAACTTTCTCAGAGAGAATGTTTTTTATATCTTGTTCCCTTCATTTTTCTACATTGGGTTGCCTTAATATAACCAGATACCAGTATGACATTGTGTACCTGCCCTCTAGTACAGGCAAGTGCATTAATCAGAACCTGTACTTGTATGTACATTTATGTAACTCAGAAATGTGATAGACACTTGCTTGGTGAGGGTGGTAGAGAGAAAAGGATCAGTCATTTATACCAGCTGTGCAGAAGTACCCACCACATTGCTATGCATACCCATGTCCAGCTGTAGCAACACTGAACATGTCCACTGCCTAGCAACATCATGTTTTGTGGTTTGTTTCTGACTATATGGAAGCAAACATCAAACTTATAAACTCCTGGGGTTACCTTCTTTGTGATTTTATTCAATTGCCATTGAGAATAGGTCCCCCATATATGCCTCAGACATATATGTATTATCCACTCAAGGTGGAGGGTATCATGAGGCCCAATCTCACTCATTGTTGCCTATTTTAGGCAAGTGAATCTGCTTGGACAATCATCTGATAACACACCTACCGTTGAGGTCTACTGGTATAGGCCCATGCTGTTTTGTGTGATTGTAAGAGGTATCATAGAAATAGGGTTCTGAGGCAGCACTATGATGCCTTAGTTACCCCAGCTAAAATATCATTTTCTGATAATTTTATTGCATTAATAGCACGAACATCTTTTAACAATCCCCCTGCTTTTGTTCTTCGAATGTTCAGTGCCTTAGCATCTGCACTAACTTTGCTAACAGCAGCATGTGCAGATCTAGTGGTAACCTTTTGTGCTAACCATGGATGGGTCTGGCAAAAGACATCATTTAACTCATCACCGTCCTTTATACTCCATTAGAACACTATCATTGGGTTCATACAGGGAATAGCTAAAATGATTTAAGGAGATGGAAGCATGCAGTCAATACTGAGATTTACTTACTTTGAATGTAGAAGCCACATAATAATGTCGACCCCATGTCATGCATTATTTGTGTGTACTATACTATGGGTGACATTAAAAGTGGCTTGAACTGGCATAATACACATAACTGTAACAGAAATAGTGCATCTTATATCAATAATATGAATACTGTGTAGCAACACCATTCAGTATGCAGCATGACAAAATATGTCATCACCTAGCAACACAATGTGTAAAGCACTTTTCCAGCTGCTCTAGACTAAAAGAAGCGCGCCAAACCATAAAATTCCATGCACAACTCACCTTTTGGCGGTAGTTGTATTTCCGTTGTAGCGTGCTGTCTCCGCCTCACGCTTTAACACGCTTACGCTGCGCCCTTTTCGCTGAACGCGCAGCAGAAGAGTTTCTCAGCTCGAATCTTGTCAGAATTTGGCGCCGCCTCTTATAAGCTCAGATTTACTCTGTACATGTCACGAGCAGACGCCCGCCTTTATTCAGCATCAGCATCATACCGAATTCGAACTCGGGAGGACTCTAACTCATAGTCTCGATTTAGGACGTATTCCTCTTGTCCCTTTTTGAAGGCATTCTGACAACGCCAGTAATGGTACCATAAATGTCTAATTATACGTATGGGTATTGTCATGGGAACGCTTGTGTACTCGGACGTAATTATTGCTTCATACCAAACATGTATATCTGACATGAAGGGGCAGTCGGTAGGATTTTTCTACATTTTTTGGTGTAACTGGCGCTCTTTAGAACCTTTCCTATCTCGAGTTATACTCACCCATAAAGACGACGACGACGACGACTATGGACAAATTACGGTCTGGGAACGAGAACTACGACCTTTTTTGTTCTCTTAAAGTAAACGGTTTGGCGACTTGAAAAAAACATGAAAATGATTGTCTTTCCATCGTGGCTCGATAGCAATAAAGAGCTACACTATCCGTTTCTCGGTTCGTGAGTTATACGCGGATCGCGTGATTTCATGATACGGCACAAATCCTATATGAGAGTTACTGCCGTAACTCTCGATTGTGCATAACTAATATTCTATTGGGTTGAAATTATGATGCAAACAAATCAACAAACCAACCATTTAAAAAAATAAAATCAAACCGAGAATCAATTTCATCCCCCCCCCCCCCCCCCCCCCCCCCCCCCTCACGGCTGTTTCATTCCCATTGAACCTGTGACAAAAAGGCTACGCCCCGCGATACGAAATTTTTTCATAGCAACGGACCTAATTACGACCTTAGCAACCAACATGGGCTTAAAGATGCTCCCTTTTACCACAAGGACTGTTTTGAACTCTTCTTTTGACTTCGGATCCTACTTCTATATTGTCTGGCGCTCTGAACAATGTGAGTTAATGCCGCTTATATTCTGTCGATACTATGTTATACGCTCGCGAATTCTGTGTGTATTATTTGAGGTCAGGTGATACAGATTGCTCTGGTACTTTTTCCGCCCTTATGAAGTACCCTGAAACTTTTATAATATAACTGAGATAGTTTTGGCTGTTAGATTTTCAATAAAACTCGTGGTGCCGCGATTCCTAGCTCATGCAGTATGCGTTTTGAATATTGCAATATTTCCGCGATGTTTGACGCCATTGACTTCTCCTACCTAGCTTAACCTGGCTTACTTGAATCGCGATGCCATTTTAACTCTTTAGCCCACCATCCAACACTCTTGACTCCATTAGGCTGTGCTGTCTAGTGAAGACACATGAGAATAAGTATGGTATTACTGTTATTGAGCATATTGCATCTACGTATACGTAAGCTTAAGTAGGAAGTGTTGCACTCTGAATTTGAGGAAAGACCTTTAAGTAATGTTCCTTCACAATGCACGTAAGCCTGTCTAATGGATTGGGGGTGGTTTTATACGTAGCTGCAAGGTTGAACTGGGAGTGCATGGACTTGGTCATCAACCCACATCTGGCTTTGCATGGTGGGAACGAATCCAATCCACCCTTGATCTCTTTTCCCCCTCCAGAAACAGCAAACTGAAAATGGAGTCAATTCTACCTCCAAGTTATCACCGACTAGTGATTTGAAAGAACCTGCTGTACCAAGGCTAACTCCTGCCTCCTTCAACCACCTGCAATAGTAAGTGGCCTGTGAAATCCAAATCCATCCATATATGCAGCTGCATAAAGGAGCACCAATTGCATCACAAAGGGTTGTGGGAGGGGCCAATAATAGCATGATCAGTGTTATTGTATATGTACTGAGTTAATACCTTCTCAGCATTCTATGGCAACCCCAAATCAGCCTTGAGTGCCAGCCCTATGCCTTTGGTGATCCCTGCAGACTTCAGCAAAAGCTCTTCCGTTCTGTCCAAGGATTTCAGTTCAGTCTCAAATATGACAGTGGAGCTCTCTGCACCTAGTGCTACTCATTTCATTAGCCCGATGCTTCCTGCTGCATTTACTGAGCTGGCTGATGGCTGCTCGTGGCTGTGTCATCCACATACTGGAAAAAAAGACCATGTGTTAGTTTGATATATAGTAACATTGCATGTATGTACTTACTGCTCCTCCTGTAGGTACTGCTGTTTTGAAGACGTTCATGTACAACTTGTGCTGCTATCATTAACTGTGGCTTGTTGTGCTGACCGCAATGGGGTGTGTTGTAAGCTGGGGACAACATCTGTCCCACAATGCATCACTATGTCACAAAGCAACTGAACATGCTGTTTGAGCTCGGCGGGCTGAAGACTGGTGACTGAGTAGCAGCAGGGGCACTTCAGTCGTACAGTGACACAAATCCACTCCTTAAGACACCAGCCACAAACATAGGCATGGCATGGTAGCTGTATTGGTTGATGTAGCAGTCCAAATAAATTGGACACATAACTGTGTCTACCATTGACAATATGTTAACACAGAAGGCATAGGTACTTTGGTGATAATAGCAGGTGGAGCAAGTGCATCTATCACAGCCATCATGCCTTTTGGTGTGCATACCATAGCTACTGACTTTGAGGCAGCCTGCAATCGTATTACTTGAAATGGTACATTATGGCTTGTAAAATGGTTTACATACCTACAACATAACATCATGTTTTGCACATGTACTTATGAATCCTGAACCAGTTTTATGGCTGCACTTGGCACTTGTATTGGTTCTTTTACACCACCTGCATTGCCTTATGGCACAATGTGCAGAACAATTGTGGGTGGATCTCCTCCTGGTCTGGTTGAGACACTGATGTCAAATGCAACCAATAGCTATAGACTATCACTGTAGGCTCTGCACTGCTGGTATGTAGGCTCTGCACTGCTGGTATGTAGGCCCTGCACTGGTATGTAGGCTCTTGCTGTGTTGGTTTCCCCTTGGCTTTGACTCCTTTTTGAAGTTTGCACCGCCAATCGGCATTTGTGGTAGGATTCTATGGCTATTTATGAGGTGGTGCGCATTATTCATGAAGCGGATGGTGTATTATTATGGATTTCTGCGAGTCGCAGGAACTGCGGCACCACGAGTAAAACGCATATTCTTACGTGAAAAAGGTTGATTGTTCCACTTTTGCGTCTTTTTGTACCACTTATAAGGGCGGAAAAAAAGATACGAAGGTCAGACTGAAAGGCATTTTTCGCGCCATTTGGAGAGTACAATATGCGCGTGGCAAAGTGTACAATCACGCTACGCGTTGGGACATGCGTTTAAGTGAAAATAAAAACCAAACTAGTTTTACTAGTTGGAAATGGTTTCAAGATGTGCATTACAGCTACTCGTTTTGCATTTTTGATCGGTGAACTTTTAATGAGATGACGGCTAGCCATGTTTGACTTGAACTGTCACTGTGTTCTATTTATAAGCCTTTTGTCCACTCGAAACAGCCGTGCCCTGAATCTGATCTATAATTATCTACATGTACAGCTCAGGGTGTTTCACAATGAAGGAAAATTAACCACAAGCAGTTAATTATTGTTGCTGCGCTAGCTGGCGCTGTGAAATAAAATTAATATAATCTTGAATGGTTAATTAATATTGATTCATTTCAATTAATATATTATTAATGGTAATAAATTTAAATGTATAGGATGGGTTTACTTGGAAATATTCTACAGATGATGGAATATAAGCTCATACACACAACACTTGCTATATATAAACACACTACAGTTAAGATGGGATTCTACGGAGGATGGCTCTGGCATTCGCTCTTGTTAGGCAAATGCTCAAGCTTGCGAAAAGCTCAAAAGATATCTGTGCCTTTGGCAGAGACTTGTGGATCGCAAGCCTAGCAATTATCTGAGCCAGAAATATTGAAGCTTCGTTACCCCAAGCCCCATAGGAGTCAACTACTAGAGGGGTTGAGACCCACCCTAAAGCTAAACACTTTACATCATTGGCCTGGTGTTTCCTCCTCTCCGTTGCGTCAAGGACTGTAGTTAAACTGCATTTAATTAATTACAAATTATTCAAGATTCAATGTACTTGATTTAGGGGCCATTGTACATGTATCTTGATTTAGTGGTTTGAATTTATTAATAAATTCGGCCAAGTTGATATTAAAATTCAAGGAAATGTTGGAACTTTTGGATGCGCATCTCAAATACATGTAGTGTGTTTCTAATTAGGTGTTATCGGGTTGATTCATTTTCGTGAATTTTAATCTCTTTGATTTTAAAAAATTAATTTTGTTTACATCAATATTTAAGCCCGCATTTAGAAATATTAACCACAAGTCTCTGCCAAAGGCACAGATATCTTTTGAGCTTTTCGCAAGCTTGAGCATTTGCCTAACAAGAGCGAATGCCAGAGCCATCCTCCGTAGAATCCCATCTTAACTGTAGTGTGTTTATATATAGCAAGTGTTGTGTGTATGAGCTTATATTGTATATATAATTTATATTAACTGTTTGTGGTTTATTTATAATTATAAACAATTATCCTTGATTGCATGTGAAAAACCATTAATAAAGCTACGGCCCCATCAGAGACAGGAAAATACTGTAGTAGTACATGTGTAGAACATAGTCACTCCCGCCCGACTGATGCTTACGCGCAGGCGTGCTTGTCAACTCATACGGAAAAGTACTTAGCGTCGCGGGCGAGGCTGGGTTTACGTTAGGAAAAACTGTTACAAGAGCGACTTCCGTCAAAATTCATTCGTTACGCTTGGCACAGTATTACAAGTACATGTAAAGGTCATGCTCCAATAATGAATATGCAATGCGTGTGCATGTTGTAAAATTCTAAGACAGTGCAAGCTAGCTATAAGTATGTACATGTACCTGTATGATATACATCCCGCCCCTGTGGGTGAATCTAATTTGATAGTCAGCCAAAAAACATGCAAGTGCACAAACTACATGTACATGTATATTGCTGTATGTGTGTGTGTGTGTGTGTGTGTGTGTGTGTGTGTGTGTGTGTGTGTGTGTGTGATCGCAAGGCTAAAATAAGAATATGAAGGTGAAACTTATGAAGGCTAATAGTCACTTGAAGTGAAACTTAAGCTTGACAAGGTAGCGCATCTTAACCTATTTAGGGAAAGGGGAGGGGAAGAAGGATCATGTGATGATTACCAAACTCCGCCTCACAACCTACCTGTCTGGTATCATAGACAACAAATTCTGTGGGAAAGATTGGGGGAGGGGAAAAACAGCTCATTTGCACAGCAAGTGTCTGAATGCAAGACCATCACATGCACATAGGCACATACTGCACATAGACACATACTGCACATAGACACATACTACACATAGGCACATACTACACATAGACACATACTACACATAGGCACATACTGCACATAGACACATACTGCACATAGGCACATACTGCACATAGACACATACTACACATAGGCACATACTACACATAGACACATACTGCACATAAGCACATACTCCATAGCACATACTGCACATAGGCACATACATGTACTGCACATAGGCATACTCCACATAGGCACATACTCCACATAGGCACATACTCCATAGCACATACTGCACATAGGCACATATTGTACATAGGCATACTCCACATAGGCACATACTGCACATACTCCACATAGGTACATACTGCACATACTCCACATAGGTACATGTACATACTGCACACAATCACATATCACACAGCCACATAACCCACCATTATAGTTCAGTGTGTATCCACCACCTTTGTTACTGAATCCTGTGTCTATGGGAGTTCCTAATGGGACCTCACACCCATCGGGTCTGGGCACCACAAAAAAAAAATCAGTGAAAGCACACACATGCACACACACACACACACACATGCACACACACATGCACACACATGCACACACCACACAACACACACACACACACACACACACACACATGCACACACATACACACACCACACACACACACACACACACCACACACACACACACACACACACACACACACACACACACACACATACACACACACACACATACACACACAGGCTGGTACAATGAGCTCACAGCTTTACTGCCTGCGCTGGATCAGGTACCATTCGCCCCACCCCCTTGGTGCTATGCTTGCCCTTGGGCAGTTTGGAGGCTTCGTAGTCCGCAGCAGCCAGATCATGGGTGTTGCCAAGGGCAACCTGTAAACAGTTTACACATGTGCTATTGGAAACAGAGTAGCCATGGTTACCTCACAAAGAAGCAGCAGTCCCTCATCCTTGGTGGGCGTGGCAAAGCAGTAGTTTGCACTTTTAGAGCAAATGTCGGCAAAGTACACACCTTTGCCAAACTAAAGGGTGGAGAGGAAGGGAGAGGGGAAGTAGAGGGAAGGAGAGGTGGAGAGGGCAAAGGAGAGGGGAAGGAGAGGGGAAAGAGAGGGGAAGGAGAGGGGAAGGAGAGGGGAAGGAGAGGGGAAAGAGAGGGGAAGGAGAGGGGAAGGAGAGGGGAAGGAGAGGGGAAGGAGAGGGGAAGGAGAGGGAGGAATTGGGAGGAGAGATGGAAGAAGGAAGAATAGGATGATGTAGAAGAGGACAGGAAGAGAACAGGAAAAGGACAGGATGGGGAAGAGGATGGGGAAGAAAAGGTGGAAAGCAGTGTGCATAATGGAACACAAAGGTGTGAGTACACCTAAACCTTACCATGTAGCCGGTCGAAGGTGCCTCAGGGGGGGCTATGCGCAGACCTTGGCTCAGTATCCCCACCCAGTTAGTAAGTCTGGACCCATGCCAGAGCAGCTGCCTACAGGAACATCACCTAAGCACCTGCCCACCTCACTGACCCCACCCATAGACCCTCACCTGTTTCCAACATCCATGAAAACCTCCTCCTCCCCCTCCCTCTCCAGGGCATACAGATCTAGCACTTCCAGGGTGTACTGTGTGTGCGTTTTGCCGTGGGTCTGTCGCACGTACTTCTCAACCACCTTGAACACCTGGTCAGTGTGGTCCACAGGTGTGATGCCACAATGCAGGCCGTGGTAGTGCTGATCTACGGGGCTCTCCTTCTCCTCCCTCTTGCTACCAAGCATCTTCAGGGCTATCTGAATGTCACCTAAGGCCTGTAATGTGGACATGACTGGGTCTACAACTATCTTTATACATCCAACCATCCACATACACATGTACATGTATCCATAGCTACCACTCTAAGACAAGTGTGTGGAACTTGTTAGGGTATCTATTTACCGTGGAGGTGCTGGGATACTGAGGCCAAGTGGGCACTATTTGGGGATAAGGCAAAGTCTGCAGCTACCATGGCTTTGTATGAAAGACTGAACCTGACCAAATGTCAGGGCAATTCTTTCTAGAACAACCTTGGATTTTCATTATGTAATACTACATGTAAGTCTGCATTAATATCTACATTCCCCGGCTATGTGAGGAGTGACTTGTGTTGTATCAATGAGTCTGTGCTCCTGCATGAAATGTTATGGTCATCTTAACTTGGGCCAATGCAACAGGCATCCGTGTGTACATGTATGTGCTGATGTGTGTGTGGGCCTTGTGGTATGTGTATGTGCTGGTGTGTGTGGGCCTTGTGGTATGTGTGTATGTGCTGGTGTGTGTGTGTGCTAGTGTGTTATAAATAATACCAACAATCACAGGCACACCTTCCCCTTTTCTACTACAGCTCTGCTGTCAAGAGCTGACCTTACTTCACGGCCTCTTGCTGGTGGCTACATGTGTAAGGTACGAATAAGAAGGGCCACACCCTTCGGGGGCTGGACGTGGGCGGGCCAAAGCTGTGCTGGTGCAAAGGCTTCAGCCATGAGATAAGAGGGGCTGCTTAGTCTACTGTACCCCCCTGGTACTAACAAAAGGACAAGGCCTTTATTTGCAGCCAGACTTCTAAAAACTTAATAAAGAACTTCCAAAAATTTAATAAAGAAAGAAAACAAGGTCCATATGTGGGACAGCAGAAGAACAAAAGGGGAACATTCAGCCCCAGGCCTGAATGCCTGGCAGTCCATATATGGTGAGGTAAAGCCCCAGGCCTGAATGCCTGGCAGTCCATATATGGTGAGGTAAAGCCTTATGCTCACCTCCAATAAGGCCATCTTCTCCTTCACCTCCTCCTTAGTTCTGATCAGAGGTGGCCTCTGCATTCTGTGGGAGAGAAAGCATGTAGGGTGGGGTGGGAGGAGTGTGTGGAGGAGGAGTGTGTGGAGGGTGGGATGGGAGGAGTGTGTGGAGGGTGGGGTGGGAGGAGTGTGTGTGGAGGGTGGGGTGGGAGGAGTGTGTGGAGGGTGGGGTGGGAGGAGTGTGTGTGGAGGGTGGGGTGGAGGAGGAATGTGTGGAGGGTGGGTGGGAGGAGTGTGTGTGGAGGGTGGGATGGAGGAGGAATGTGTGGAGGGTGGGGTGGGAGGAGTGTGTGGAGGGTGGGGTGGGAGGAGTGTGTGTGGAGGGTGGGGTGGGAGGAGTGTGTGTGGAGGGTGGGGTGGGAGGAGTGTGTGGAGGGTGGGGTGGGAGGAGTGTGTGGAGGGTGGGGTGGGAGGAGTGTGTGGAGGGTGGGGTGGGAGGAGTGTGTGGAGGGTGGGGTGGGAGGAGTGTGTGTGTGGAGGGTGGGGTTGGAGGAGTGTGTGGAGAGTGGGTGGGAGGAGTGTGTGGAGGTAGGGTGGGAGGAGTGTGTGTGGAGGGTGGGGTGGGAGGAGTGTGTGGAGAGTGGGTGGGAGGAGTGTGTGGAGGTAGGGTGGGAGGAGTGTGTGTGGAGGGTGGGGTGGGAGGAGTGTGTGTGGAGGGTGGGGTGGGAGGAGTGTGTGTGGAAGGTGGGGTGGGAGGAGTGTGTGGAGGGTGGGGTGGGAGGAGTGTGGAGGGTGGGGTGGGAGGAGTGTGTGTGGAGGGTGGGGTGGGAGGAGTGTATGGAGGGTGGGGTGGGAGGAGTGTGTGTGTGGAGGGTGGGGTTGGAGGAGTGTGTGGAGGGTGGGTGGGAGGAGTGTGTGGAGGTGGGGTGGGAGTAGTAGTGTGTGGAGGGTGGGGTGGGAGGAAGTAGATTTGCAGGTCAGTGTACAATGTATGTAAGAAGGTGGTTCTATTACCCAAAGCAGTGAGGTATTCGGGTGTAGAAGTTTTCACAAGCTCGTACAAGTGGGTCACCAAAGCTACCACGATTGATACAGTCCTCAATAGCCTTTAGGGCAGTGTAACCTGATCTTATCTGATCCACACTTAGCTTGCCTGAAAAAGAAGTGAGAGAGACACAATCTGACAAGTCCATTGAATCAAACAACAGCTTGTGCACATGCGTCACTGCAGTATCACAACTGACACACATACACATACACACACACACACACGCACGTGCGCACACACACACACACACACACACACACACACACACACACACACACCACAAGTACTAACCGGATGGAAGGCTATCAATGCATGGCACTTATGCAGTTTCCTCCTCCCCCCACCTCCTCCCACCCCACTTCAAAAGATTACACGATACATTGGGGTAAGCGTCAGTGCGTGTGGGGCTAAGGACGCTAATCGTACCCTCCCCCCCCCCTCTCTTTTTACTAAATATATGACCTAGCCACTCCCACTTGGTTTCACACTGTTGCCCCTTCAGAATGAAATGACAGAGGGAGAGCCCCTCCCCCCCATAATGACAAGTACTCCTCCCTTACTTCAAATGTTACCACAGTGGTGCCAAACTATAACAGCTGTCCTTTAAGCAGGCTGTTTTTGTTATAGACTGGACAGTATGTTATTATGTTAACATTATCTTACATTGGGGGGGGGGGAGGGGGGGGAGGGGGGGTGCCCAATGCACACAACCAGCAGCTATGCAGCATACATAAGTAGTGCACTCCATTAAGAATGTAACACCTCGAGGCGTGCTATCAAATTTCATGTCTCCAGGAAAGAAGAAAATAATGGAGACAAAGGTATGCGCTGACATACCACAGGAGCACATAGCTGTGATGCTGCATCCATACCAGCATATAGCTACAGTACCGTACCAGCATATAGCTACAGTACCGTACCAGCATATATCTACAGTACTGTACCAGCATATAGCTACATATAGCTACAGTACCATACAACTATAGTACCGTACCCGTATAGAGTACCGTACCAGCATATATCTACGAGCAACGATCCAGTTGTCATGACAAAGGTGGGGTGCAGGCCAAAATTATTTGGCAAACAAATCCTATTTAGGCAGGGAGTTTATGGGCCAGTTGTCTATTTAGGCAAGGGAATGCTTGGGCCAGTTGTCTACATATCTAACTGCATGCAACCAGAGTGTGCAGAAGGTATCCAAAGGTATCCAATGGTATCCAATGGACCTACAGTATACAAATGAGGTGGCCACACACTGACACTCGACAAGGGTGTCATTTACAAATAGCGAGGTTTAATTATTTGAAGTTTGAACACTATCAGATCAGTATGTTGCATTCTATACCTTACAGCGTCACAATAGGACCAATAGGGTGGCCAAGGTCATGATCCTTCTCAGAGTGACCACCATATATCCTCCCCCTCCCACAGAACTTACACTGCTTAACCTTCCTTTAGTATATTCTTGGTACCACCCCTTCCTCCTTCACTCCCTCCCACCCTCCCTTCCCCCTTCACTCCCTCCCACCCCTCCCTTCCTCCTTCACTCCCTCCCACCCCTCCCTTCCCCCTTCACTCCCTCCCACCCCTCCCTTCCCCCTTCACTCCCTCCCACCTTTAAGGCACCCCCTCCCCCACCCATTGGCCCCTCCCCTCTCCCCTCACACCTACCCAGTGGTGCCTTGCTTGAATCGTACTTCATCTCTCTGACAAGGTCCTCCATTGTTCTGACATCACAGATCAGCTCCACCAAAGCCTAAGGAAAAGGGAGTGCCTACTACAGCCGATAACTAGTGATAACTAGCGATAACTAGTGATAACTAGTGTATAAACACACCACACATGTGTGTTTATACCACATATAGGAAAGGAACCATGATGGAGGAGGGATGGAGGTATGGAGGTATGGAGGAATGGAGGTATGGAGGGATGGAAGTATGGAGGGATGGAGGTATGGAAGTATGGAGGGATGGAAGTATGGAGGGATGGAAGTATGGAGGGATGGAGGGATGGAGGGATGGAGGGATGGAGGGACAAAGTAGTGACATGAGGAGTGTCGGTAGGTGTTTATACACATAAAAAGAAACAAACAGTTGTGGTATTATGAAACAGCCAGGAATGGTCTATCTCCTAAATCACCACCATAGGTTACATTTTAACCTTCAATATACATGTACTAGGGAGAGAGTATAGCAAAGGTGGGAGAGAATATAGCAAAGGTGGGAGAGAATATAGCAAAGGTGGGAGAGAATATAGCAAAGGTGGGAGAGAATATAGCAAAGGTGGGAGAGAATATAGCAAAAGTGGGAGAGAATATAGCAAAGGTGGGAGAGAATATAGCAAAGGTGGGAGAGAATATAGCAAAAGTGGGAGAGAATATAGCAAAAGTGGGAGAAAGGTGGGAGTGAGTACAGCATTAAAATCCCAGAAGAAAGTGGCATATAATAAAAAGGAGAAAATTGACTTATGATCAAGCTTATTGTATATCAAGATAACATAATGATCACACCATAAAAGGTAATGAGCTCCAACCACAGCTAAGTGTGAAACCCCTCAAAGCAGACATGGCTTTCCCACCCATCATTTCATTCCCTTCATAGCTGTGGCCTGGTTAGCTTAGTGATAGTGATGGCTTGGATACAGTTGATGGCTACGCAATGGTGCCTTACAACATGCTAAGGTCACACACCTGCACCCTGCTGTCCAGTGTTGAGGCTGGCATCGATGCAGAGGGAGTGGCTTCTGGTGTGTCTCCTACATCTGGTTCATCCTGGAGGGGTGGGAAAGGAAGAGAGGAGGGGGTGGAGGGGTAGGGAGGAGGAAGGGGTGGAGGGGTAGGGAGGAGGGGGTGGAGGGGTAGGGAGGAGGGGGTGGAGGGGAAGGGAGGAGGAGGTGGAGGGGAAGGGAGGAGGGGTGGAGGGGTAGGGAGGAGGAGGTGGAGGGGAAGGGAGGAGGTGGAGGGGAAGGGAGGAGGGGGTGGAGGGGAAGGGAGGAGGAGGTGGAGGGGAAGGGAGGAGGAGGTGGAGGGGAAGGGAGGAGGAGGGGAAGGGAGAAGGAAGTGGAGGGGAAGGGAGAAGGAGGTGGAGGGGAAGGCAGGAGGAGGTGGAGGGGAAGGGAGGAGGAGGTGGAGGGGAAGGGAGGAGGAGGTGGAGGGGAAGGGAGAAGGAGGTGGAGGGGAAGGGAGAAGGAGGTGGAGGGGAAGGGAGAAGGAGGTGGAGGGGAAGGGAGGAGGAGGTGGAGGGAAGGGAGGAGGGGGATTTATTGTCACCCCTGCAATACAAAGACCACACTCACATTCTACCCACCTCCCGACACAACTTCCCAACAGTCATGCGTGCTGGGGTGGAGGGGTGGAGTGGTAAGGGGTGGAGTGGTGAGGGGTGGAGGAACATGTGCCCACTACCAGGGATGGGTTAACAGTAATTAGGGTGTCCTTCCGAGATTAATTATACCTCACAAAGGTAGCGTTATACAACTCACTCCCTCCCTCTCTCCTCTCCCTCCCTCTCTCCTCTCCCTCCCTCTCTCCTCTCCCTCCCTCTCTCCTCTCCCTCCCTCTCTCCTCTCCCTCCCTCTCTCCTCTCCCTCTCTCCTCTCCCTCCCTCTCTCCTCTCCCTCCCTCTCTCCTCTCCCTCTCTCCTCTCCTCTCCCTCCCTCTCTCATCTCCCTCCCTCTCTCCTCTCCCTCCCTCTCTCCACTCCCTCCCTCTCTCCTCTCCATCTTTCTCTCCATCCCTCTCTCTTTCCCTCCTCTATCCCCTTTTAAAAAGTCTGGTTAAGGAATTTTGAATGTGAACATACAATGTAAGTCTGTAAGGCCAAATTTTGTAGAGAATTACGATAATTAACTCTAAAGGGAAGGACACAAGGGGTTAGTTCATAAAGAGAATTACAATGGTGTTTTAGAACTCATACGGGAAGGATCCATAGGGTTAACTAATTGCCTGGGGTGGAGGTGTGGCTCTTTTGAATGGAAAGGCTAAGTCATAGCTAACGCCCAAATAAAAGGGATTAACCTCTATGGTAAAAGAAATGTACAGGTTATTAACCAGGGCCAGGGCAAGTGTTAACTTGGGGTGGAGGAGAAGGCTAGGGGTTAACTTATGAACCTCTGAATGAAAGGGGTAACTTCTTCACAGATAGGATATCACAGGATACTAAAGGACACTCACACATCGTTTTACACATATACATGTATGTACATATTAGGTCATGAAGCCAACTTGGCAAGCAGAGTTTTATTTAATGGGTGTGTCCTTTGCTGCATGCAGTAAATGGTCCAACAAACATGTACACATAGACACACACACACACACACACACACACACACACACACACACACACACACACACGCACACACACACACACACACACACACACACACACACACACACACACACACACACACACACACACACACACACACACACACACACACACACACACCAGATACCTCAGCTTGGAAGTCTACAGACACAAGGTCATACTTAGAAGGATGCTTAACAAAGTTGTCTTTATCTTCCCAGTTGTTCTGAGTTTTGTCAAGAAATCTGCATATCAAGGGATGAGGGGGGGGGGGGGGGCGGTGGGGGAGGAGGGGGAGGAGGGGGTAATGGTAATGCCCCATTGCTGAAGTGTACTCCACACCCACTTCTTCCTAAAGCAATCCTTGGCTGAGTCCAGGTCACCGCCATGATCAGTCAAAGAGCTCTGGCCAGTTTTGCCAACTGGAAAAATACCATTGACAATCAAAGGGAAGCCAGAGGATGACAGGGGAAGGGGGAGGAGCCTACCTCTTCCCCAGCGAAACCATGTGCTATATGCCTTTTTGTTGTCATCCTCCAGTAGCTGAAGTATGTAGAACTTATTGTTGTTGGTACGCAGCTGTGTCTGGTGGGATAGTAGGGGTTAAGGTGTGTGGTGGGATAGTAGCGGTTAAGTTGTGGATGGAGGGATAGTAGGGGTTAATGTGCGGATGGAGGGATGGTAGGGTGTCTGGCGGGATCATAGGGTTAAGGTGTGGATGGATGGTGATGGTTAAGGTGTGGATGGTGGTGTGCACAAAACAGCCCAGTACTACATGTACATGTAAATGATCACATTACAGTGGTGGATGTGGTGGGCGAGGTGTGGGAGTGTGTTACATGTAAGTCTGATCCTTGGGAGATGACTACAGGTGGGAGTGGCAATGGGATAATGATGGGATGGCAAGATAATGGGAGATTGGGTGGAGTGAGGCGTGATGGATGGGGTGAGGATGTGATGAGTGGGGTGAGGATGTGATGGGTGGAGTGAGGACGTGATGGGTAGAGTGAGGACGTGATGAGTGGAGTGAGGATGTGATGAGTGGAGTGAGGATGTGATGGGTGGAGTGAGGATGTGATGGGTGGAGTGAGGATGTGATGGGTGGAGTGAGGACGTGATGGGTGGAGTGAGGGCGTGATGGATGGGGTGAGGATGTGATGAGTGGAGTGAGGATGTGATGGGTGGAGTGAGGATGTGATGAGTGGAGTGAGGATGTGATGAGTGGAGTGAGGACGTGATGGGTGGAGTGAGGATGTGATGGGTGGAGCGAGGATGTGATGGGTGGAGTGAGGATGTGATGGGTGGAGTGAGGATGTGATGGGTGGAGTGAGGACGTGATGGATGGGGTGAGGATGTGATGAGTGGAGTGAGGATGTGATGGGTGGAGTGAGGATGTGATGAGTGGAGTGAGGATGTGATGGGTGGAGCGAGGATGTGATGGGTGGAGTGAGGATGTGATGGGTGGAGTGAGGAGTGATGGATGGGGTGAGGATGTGATGAGTGGAGTGAGGACGTGATGAGTGGAGTGAGGATGTGATGGGTGGAGTGAGGATGTGATGGGTGGAGTGAGGACGTGATGGGTGGAGTGAGGGCGTGATGGATGGGGTGAGGATGTGATGAGTGGAGTGAGGATGTGATGAGTGGAGTGAGGACGTGATGAGTGGAGTGAGGATGTGATGGGTGGAGCGAGGATGTGATGGGTGGGGTGAGGATGTGATGGGTGGAGTGAGGATGTGATGGGTGGAGTGAGGATGTGATGGGTGGAGTGAGGACGTGATGAGTGGAGTGAGGATGTGATAGGTGGAGATGGGCTGGGATGCAGCTGGAGTGAAGGTGGATGGGTGGAGAGAAGTGATGGTGTGGAGTGAGAATGGGAGGTGGTGAGATGGAAGGTGTGGTGACTATGGGATGGTGTGGAGTGAGAATGGGAGGTAGTGAGATGGAAGGTGTGGTGACTATGGGATGGTGTGGAGTGAGAATGGGAGGTGGTGAGATGGAAGGTGTGGTGACTATGGGATGGTGTGGAGTGAGAATGGGAGGTAGTGAGATGGAAGGTGTGGTGACTATGGGATGGTGTGGAGTGAGAATGGGAGGTAGTGAGATGGAAGGTGTGGTGACTATGGGATGGTGTGGAGTGAGAATGGGAGGTAGTGAGATGGAAGGTGTGGTGACTATGGGATGGTGTGGAGTGAATGAAAGGCAGTGGGTGGAGAAGAATGGGAGGTGGTGAGAATAGGGTGGAGAGTGGGGTGAGAATGGGACAGGGGAGGAGGATTGTGTAGGCATGGATGCACAAGGACACACCCCCTGACCTGGTTCAGAGTGGCATCCCAGTACGTCTCCCCTTCACAGTAAACGTGGGCCTTCAGGGGAGGAAGAGGGGGTGGTCCAGTGGTAGACGACAAGTGGCAGAGGGAATTGAACGAAATACAAATAATCATCACCGAGTTGTGAATAGCATTGACCACACACGCACGCGCGTGGTGCAGAGGTCGCTGCCACACACCTTCCCAAGCTTCTGGTGGCAGCAGTGGTCCAGTGGTACCTTGCCTTTGAACACCATCACGGTGAGCCCTGGTGACAGGGGACATTAGACACAACACACCAGACACACCACTTTGCATGTCTGCCTGCCACACTTTACACTCTGCCGTTCAAACACACATGATTACTGCGGGATTCATTTAACATCTTTATCTTCCCTCTCCCCCCCCCCCCTCCCCCCCCTATTGAAATTAAAATTCTTTATATTTGTTTTGGTTAATGGGTTCATTTATTTCATTTCCTGTAAGTAGGAGAGACCTTCTTACCAAACCTACATATTAACACATGCACAGACATTGATCACAGACACACACACACACACACACACACACACTCACATACACACATACACATGTACAACACACACACACACACACACACACACACATACAACACACACACACACACACACACACACACACACACACATACAACACACACACACACACACACACACACACACACACACACACACACACACACACACACACACACACACATACCCTCATCATCTATGTTCTTTTCCATGGATGATGACGATGTCGTTGCCTTGGAAACCTTAGTTTCTACTTCCTCTTCCTCTCCCTTTTCTCCACTATTTTCATCTTTTGCTGCTGCTCCAGATAATGCTTCAGCACCTACCATGTACAATACATGTACGGTACACATATGTTATAGCATTGAGCTGGTTACATGTACGGTACACATATGTTATAGCAGTGGGCTGGTTACATGTACGGTACACATATGTTATAGCATTGGGCTGGTTACATGTACGGTACACATATGTTATAGCATTGGGCTGGTTACATGTACGGTACACATATGTTATAGCAGTGGGCTGGTTACATGTACGGTACACATATGTTATAGCATTGGGCTGGTTACATGTACGGTACACATATGTTATAGCAGTGGGCTGGTTACATGTACGGTACACATGTTATAGCAGTGGGCTGGTTACATGTATGGTACACATATGTTATAGCAGTGGGCTGGTTACATGTACGGTACACATATGTTATAGCAGTGGGCTGGTTACATGTACAGTACACACATCAATGGGCTGGGCAATGCACCTTAGCAACATACAATGATGAT
Organism: Spongilla lacustris; assembly: GCA_949361645.1. Classification (NCBI taxonomy): domain Eukaryota; kingdom Metazoa; phylum Porifera; class Demospongiae; order Spongillida; family Spongillidae; genus Spongilla; species Spongilla lacustris. The sequence goes on along the minus strand of OX442421.1, from coordinate 7,318,649 downwards.
ACATGTACACGTACAACAGTGGGCTGGTTAAATCATCACAAGGGAAGCCTTACTACTACATGTACCTACCCGAAGCCACAACTCTCCTCACTTTACGCACCACCCCTGTTGCATCATTGGACTGTTCCATGGTGGCTGTGTGGACCGTGTAGCTACGACCTGCAGCTGTGATGGGGACAGTGGGGGTGCTGGAGGAGAAGGCACTCTCAAGCTGTCTGGAGATTTCTGCTGAGTATGCCTGCCACACCCCCTTTTCATCTTGCCATTCCCAGACTTCAGGAAAGTCGCATGGGTGGAGGTGGAGGAGGTGGAGGGAGGGGGTAGGTGGAGGAGGTGGAGGGAGGGGGTAGGTGGAGAGGGGAGGAAGAAGAGGAAAAGGAGCAGGTGTGATGACAGGCAGAAAAGGGAATATGAAGATGGTAAAGGAGGAAGAAGAGGTGGCAAAAAGGGGATGGGGTGAGGATGTAGGGATGGAGTGATGTAGGGATGGGGTGACAGGGATGTAGGGATGGAGTGATGTAGGGGGATGTAGGGATGGAGTGATGTAGGGGGATGTAGGGATGGGGTGATATAGGGATGGGGTGATGTAGGGATGGAGTGATGGGTGACAGGGATGTAGGGATGGGGTGATGTAGGGATGGAGTGACAGGGATGTAGGGATGGGGTGACAGGGATGTAGGGTGGAGTGACATAGGGATGGGGTGACAGGGTGTTGGGAGGTGAGGCAGAAATTGGATTAAATGCCCGCCATGTGCCTTTCTCCCATGTACCTCCACTTGACACCAAGGTGCCATCCACCTTCCTCACACTGCCCTCGCTGCCGTCGTCACTATCCGTCTGCTTCAGCGCCTTGAGGTCCACAGTGAGGTGCTTTGACCCTGCCTCAATGGAGGTGCTATCAACACCACACAAGTGACACGCGTCCAGCAGGCGGCCAATTGCCGGGGTGTGGGCGTGCCACAAGCCCGCCTGGTCCTTCCATTCCCACACAGCTGGACAGCCCGCCTGGGAGCACCTTATGTTCCTCTGCCAGCCCGTCGAGGCGTTCATTTGCGTCATCGCGGGGAAACGGATTTTCATGCGAACGTTTGCCGCTACTTGGAGGGTGAAGTCTTTCTTTCCCGCCAGCAGAGCATCGGTCAACTTTTGGGAGTGCTCCGGCGCGTACTTGTTCCATCTCCCCCCATCTCCTTCCCATTCCCAGAGGGGTGAAGGTCGGCTCTTTTTAGAGTCTGGTGCTCCCTCGGTACTATCACTGTCGTCTGCAGGTACTGTGTATAGGTAGGGTATTTTTAAAAAGATCAAAATTTCCCGTCTGACAGTATAACACTTCTGGAATTAATAGATATATCTATATCCGTTTAGGCTACAAAGCCTGTTAGCACACCTCTGTTCCTCCTTCTAGACATCTTCAATTCCCGCTATTATAAAGCACACACCCCCCAGTGCAGTATGAGATACAGTGACGTCACCGATGCTCTGCATAGCATTGCATCGGAAGATTAAATTAAAAGAGGCTCGTACACCAGTTGCTATGTTGATAACAGTACAGGCCTTGTTGTAAACTGAACCTGAACATTAGTGCTATACCGAGAAGCGGATTCGTAACCTGGAAGACTTCCGTGGTCTTCGTTACAAAAAAAGAAAAGAAAAAAAGGAATAAGTTTCTGGGGCGTAATTCTTGCTGATAGCGAGCCAAGTGTGCGGTAGTCTCCGTCTGCATCCCAAGTCCGACGAGGTAAAGAACGCAGTGCAACCGTTGTATGTCCACTGACGAACACTCCAAATTCGAGAGTTCGCTTTGAGCTTTGTGAAGGGATCCACACCGAACACACAACTGAGACGTTAGAACCCTGCCTCTACAGGACACACAACACAGACATATACACGCACGCACGACATCGGAGCAGATTATGGAATACTCGGCAGTAGCCCTGGAGAACAGCGACCTGCGCTCTCGATCCAGCACCTGGCCATTACCCGATCCAGCGTTGGAAAAGGAAAAGGAGACCAACGGAGCTACGTGTACTATCAAGAGGGAGACACCGGACCCGGACTCGCCCGTCCACGGCGTAGCAAAGTCGGAGCCTAAAAAGATGCGAAATGCTTGGGGCAACTTGTCCTACGCCGAGCTCATTACTCAGGCTATCCTCTCGTCCACGGAGAAGAGACTTACTCTGTCCGAAATCTACGAGTGGATTGTGACAAACGTTCCCTATTTCCACGACAAAGCGACTAGCCCTTCGACGGCCGGATGGAAGGCAAGTGTGCATGCGGAATGCGTTGTTGTCGCGCTTGCGTTTACGAGGTGGTGTGCTATAGTAGTGTATGCTTTGAGCGCTATTGGTTCATCACCATCGTGTTGTTAACGGAGTGGCGTGTACGGTACTCCCTGTGTTGTTTTTTTTTTTTTGTTTGCAGGCTTATGTTTTGCGCGCGCGTGTGAAGTGCTTGCACCCATGTGTTAGCATGTATCCTAGCGTTATGTGTCTTTTGTGTTGTGCGTGCCAGTAGTCCCCGTCTCGCTTGGCGCGTTACAGTGTTTATATATATATACGCGCTTGCGCGGGTCATTGTTCATGCGCTATGCTAAAGGTCCATGAACTTTCTTTTCACTTTGTAGAATTCTGTGCGGCACAACCTGTCCTTGCACAGCCGGTTTGTCAAAGTGCAGAACGAGAGCTCTGGAAAGAGCAGCTGGTGGACCGTAAATCTGGACGCCAAATCTGGCAGAACTGGCAGGAGGTCTAGGTCGCAGTCCGTCGACAATTCAAATAACTCTAACTCTTCGCCCAAGACCAAGAAGAAGAAGGAGAGGGCAAAGGTCAAGAAGCTCAGCAAGGGATCCTGCTCACCAAAGAGCTGCAGCAGTCCCTGTGACAGCCCTACGACTGTACAGCCACTCCTTCAACCCCCTTGGAGCCCCAACCCATCTTGCCCATCCCCGACTAACTCCGACTTCTCTTGCTACTCCCCAGTGCTCCAGTCCCCAGTCCTTCAGAGGAGCAGGAACATCACCCCCGTGTCCCCTCTCATATCTCCACCAGCTATCGACCAACAGAATGGGACGCTATTCAGCAGTCAGAATTCCATTCACGACGGTCACGAGGACCACCAGTTCCCTCTCCCACTCGAGTTCTCCTCCCTCAGCCTCAGGTCGTCCCAGGAAACCATGGGAAGCTCGTCGTCTTTGTCTTCGCTCAACTCGCCCCGCCCCCCTGCTCCCAACATCGGCAATAAGAGCCCTCATGCTGTGTTCAACTTCCAGGCACCTTTTGCCGATTCCTCCGGCTACTCCAGTAGCACCTACTACTCGGACACCGACAGGGAGGACAATAAGATGGCACTGAACAAGGTCATCATACCCGAAGCCCCACTCCCTCCTCCCCCTTCGTACGAAGACCATATTTACTCCTCGGGGCACCGGCAGGTGTACACGCCCACACGTTCTCACCAATTGCACCATTGCCTCATGTTCCAGGCGGACGCGAGGACACGCCCACGCTCGACGTCGGAGCCCATGCCGCCACCTCGGGGGTTTCCCCAAGACCTGGTGGACATTAACCTCCAGTACACGGAACTCCAGGACTGTGACATGGATACGATCATTCAGAATGAACTCTATGAGAGCGGGCACCTGGACTTTCAGTTTGACCAGCCCCCTTCCTCCCTCTGTGATCCAATGCTAACCTCGGCAGCCATCCTGCAAAGGCCTTCGTGATGCAGTACATGATAGTCATCCTTCCACTGACTCGATTTTTTTAAGAAACACGATCTCCACTGGCAGTGTACACTCGTCTTAAATGGTGTCCATTTTTGTTTTTGTGTGGACATGTGCAGGCACCATGCACACACACACACACACATGTACATTCACTCATACTTACACACACACACACACACACACACACACACTGCTGTTGTGAGATACCTCTTACCAAGTCATGTCACCCAAAAGTCAAACTTGCACAATAAAATTTGGAGCAGGTATGTGTTAGTGTATGTTCCTTGCCAATTTTTTTTTTCTGTACACCTTATAGTACGTGTTCGTGTAGATCTTATTCTTTGACAGAGTTTGTACAGTTCATATTATGTCACGCAGTATCATTCCATTTCGGTCCAGCGAGACATGCGCGTATATGTGGTGAGAGAGCTTCGTGACCTTTTTGTACAATGATTACTGTAGAAGCCCTACGCATGCAAACGCCCACCGAATGCTAATATTATTCATAGGTAATGACGTAAGTTGCGGTTGGGGGGAGGTATATTAAAAAGATATAAATTGGTATATTAAATGATGTGTGCCGCTGTCAGATATGAATGTACATGTACATCTACTGCAGTACTGAAAGGTCCAACCCTGGGGAAGGGTTTTTCGATTGCTGGAAAAACGTAGTTTGTTTAAACACACACACACACACACACACACACACACAGAAACAAAATAAATGGGAGTTTAGCTGGCGAAAAGACGTTTGAGTTGAGTAACAGTGCCCTGCACTTCACCAGAAGGAGTGCTTGATTGACTAGCAGCTGACGATGACCCCTGTACTGCAGACACATGTGGCTTCAGGTTAGGTAATGAAGCAACCGGTGACTTCTTGCTGCTTTCAGGCTCAGGTTCAGAAGGCTTTGGGTTGGTCAATGAAATGCCTTCGCTGGTTTCAGGTGTACGCTGAATGGCCCTGGGGTTGATTGACGAAGAAGTGGGCGGCTTTTTGGTGGCTTCAGCCACAGGATCGGCAGCAGGCTTTGGCTTGCTAGAGGATGAGGTGGGCGTCTTTTTGCTTGCCTCCAGCTGTTTGACCCAATCCAACACTGATGTGGTTGTCCCCGCTTGTGAAGCGGATTGAGATATCCTAGAAGAATCATGAGATATCTTGACATTGTCCTGAAATATCCTGTCGGCGTCCTGTTGTGCAGTGCTGGGAGGTGTGACCACAGACTCTGGCTGTCTGGTGTTTGGACCGTTCAGCGAGGCAGCCTGCTTAGTGGTCACCTGATGCAGCGTCATGGGGACAGCTGTGGTCACCTGATGCAGCGCTATGGGGACAGCTGTGGTCACCTGATGCAGCGTCACGGGGACAGTTGGCTGCACAGCCTCCTTGGGCACTGATGTTCGACCATCTCCCCTATGTAAGCCAGCACCAGCAAACAGCTCCGGGATGTTCAATTTACCCACGGTCCTTTTCAGCTTCTCTGCATCAGGCTTGTCTGGAAAGAGGCTTGTTGTGTGTGAAGCATGTGACAGGGGGTTTCCATCATGTGACAGGGGGTTTCCGTCATGCGACTGAGGCTTCTCAAGAACATCAGATGAGTTCTGAGAGGTTTCAGAAGTTGCGTGTGGTATTGGAGGACTCTGTGAGATCTCTAGGGGTTTAGATGGTTTCTGTGAGGCCCCCCCACGTGGTGGTGGCTTCTGAGAGGTTCCAAATGGCACTGAGGCTTGCTTCTGCTGCCAGGGCTTAGGCTTCCCCTTCCCCTCCTTTGGTGCCGGTTTTGACTGGTAGTCCAGTGGAAATGAGTCCAAGTCATCGGACAGGTTAAAACCTATCCCCTCTGTGGAGCTGGCAGGCTGGGGGGGTTCTGTTGTGGAGCTGGCAGGTTGGGGGGGTTCTGTTGTGGAGCTGGCAGGTTGGGGGGGTTCTGTTGTGGAGCTGGCAGGTTGGGGGGGTTCTGTTGTGGAGCTGGCAGGTTGGGGGGGTTCTGTTGTGGACTGTTCCTTGCTTTGGTGGTCCTGGGGAGATGGTGGGGGCAGGTCTGCTGGGAGGGAGGGAGCCTCACCTGTGGGCGGTGGTGATGCATTGCTGGGAGGTGTGGTCTGATGCAATGTTTTCCCTTTGCCCAATTGCGTTGAGGTGGGGGGCTTCTTGGCACTGACATTGCCTCTGTTTGATGGCGCTGCTGCAATGGTTTCATTCAACCCTACTGTCCTGGTCTTGTCCTGTAGGGTCTTCTCTTTTCTGTACGGTGTGGCTTGAGGAGGGTGTCTACTCTGGTGAATAATACGATCATCTTCATCCATCTCCACATCCTCTGTAGGGGGAGGGGTCACCATGACCAGGGGGGGCACCTTATCGGGCAGGGGGCTGATTTCCAGTGGTGAGATGGGGGGTGGGGGTGAGGATGAGGGAGGCGGGGGGCTCATAATGGTGGCAGCATCCTCCTCCAACACAGGTAGAGGGTCAGCCGAAGCGAACACGCCCACAGGTGTGTTAGCTGATGGCAAGCTGGGCAGAGGAGACATAACAAAGGGCGTGTCTGCGTTGCCAGGCGACAAGTCAGTGACTGCCGCCATGTTGGCTGGAGAAGTGGGCGGGGTACCAGGCGACGTGTTCAGAGCAGTGGCCAAGGGAGGGGGTGTGGTGGAGGCGGAGCTCATAGCCAGCAGTGGGGGAGGGACCCCAGGTGGGGGCGGCAGGTTATGCTGCAGGTACACCTTGTGCCGCCTCGTCCGTGGTGTTTCATTGCTGTGCGCGGGCTCTGAGAAAGGCCTGTCGCTCCTGGCCTGGGCCTGGGGACTCTTCACGGAGGGCTCCGACCCCACCCGCTGCAGACGCTTGGACAGCAGAGCATCAGCTAAGGCCTGGTAGCAGAACTGGAACTGCTCGGGCGTCTGGACCATCCCCCCTCGCTGCCGGCGCATCCTGCGGACAATGGCGGGCAGGTCGACTCTGTGACCTGCCTTGTGGCACTCCAGCGCTGTGTGCACGGCCACCAGCACCCCTGTGCGGCCCAGACCTGCGCTGCAGTGAGCTACTATGGGCTGGTCAGAGGAGAAGAGGGAAAACTGCCTGATGAGGCTGTTGAATTCTGTTGAGGATGGTGGGCTGCCAAAATCGGGCCAAAGTGTGTAGTGGAAGTGGTGGACCTGGTGTTGTCGAGGTTCACTGTCATGGGCCAGTGTGAGTTTTGACACCACGAAGCCTTCCTCTTGTCTGAAGCGTAAGAGTTGAGGGTGAAAAAAGGGAAATGGGGAGTGGGAAAGGTGAGACAAAGGAAGACGAGAGAGGAAGAGGTGAAAGGGGAGGGAGGAGGAGGAGGAGGGAGAAGGGAGGAGGAGGAGGGAGAAGGGAGGAGGGAGGAGGAGGGAGGAGGGAGGAGGAGGAGGGAGAAGGGAGGAGGGAGGAGGAGGAGGGAGAAGGGAGGAGGGAGGAGGAGGAGGGAGAAGGGAGGAGGGAGGAGGAGGAGGGAGGAGGAGGAGGGAGAAGGGAACAGAGGGAAAAGAAGATCCAAAGGTTAGCAATTGCGCATCAAATAATAATTTGTAGGGCTAACTTTTGCTGGATGCAGCTGACAGTAACTGGACCAAACCTTTGTGTTTGTCCTTGGTCAGGCCAGTACCTGCATGGGCAAGGAGAGAACTCCATTTAAGGCCCAACCTACATGCAAATGTCACAGCTTACTTTTCACATTTCTTTGATTCCTTCTCAATGATGTTCGTAGTCATCACAATGCATTTAACCCTTTGCTCCCACACCATCTGCCAGAAGTGCTGCACAGTACCAGAAAGGGGTCCCTGTCGAGAGGTGCGTACATGTGGAATTAAGTGAAGCGCCTTTTATAGAATTGGGGGAGGGAGGGAGAAGGGGAGGGGAAGGGAAGGAGAGGGAGGGATGGGAGGGGCTGCCCTATCTCTGGTCCCAAAAGGTTGCAGTATGCTTTTAAATGTCGTACAGAACATTATTCCCCTTTCCACATGTAAGTAACAAGCACATGTACCTGTGTTACTATGTATGCATGTTTTCGGTTGTGGCCATCCAAGAAGCTCGCATTGATGTAGTCTGAGCCTTCCAACTGAGTACAAGAGACATCGCATATTACTTCAAAACATGTGCATGTGTACATGTACATGTGTATGCGTGTATGTATGTGTGTGTGCATGCATGTACGTGTATGTACATGTATGTGTGCATGCATATATACAGCTACACATACCTGAGGGTCCACACTCTGCAGGCAAACTCTCGTGCTGTCATCAGGTAGAACGTTCGCATACCTGTTCTTCACACGATTGCAAGGGGCACTAATTAGGGAATGACAAGGGTGCATTTACATTGGTGGCATGTGTGCGTGCCTGCAAATATGCAAATACAAATCTGCAAATTTCCCTTGTACAGTGTGCAAGGAAACCAATAATTTCACACATATGATTTGTTTCTTCAAACACACATTCACGGGAAAATTATAATCGGGGGAGGAAATGTGTGTGTACGTGTGTGTGTGTGTGTGTGTGTGTGTGTGTGTGTGTGTGTGTGTGTGTGTGTGTGTGTGCATGTGTATGCGCATGTGCGTGTGTGCGTGTGTGTGTGCATGTGTGTGTGTGCATACCACTATGCTTTGTGGATGATAGAAAGATGAGCTTGTCTCACATGTATGAATCAAAGTTTAAAATATGCTAGGCAACTGACACTGAGGCATTGTAATGGTGCTGTAGCTGCTTTGGGTGCCACACCCACTAGAGCTGGCAGCCAGATGGCCACACCTACCTGCCACAGGAAGTGACACGGCTGGATCTGGAGGACTGAAGCAGTGCGTACTCCCTGGCACACTCCCCTGATGACAATGCCCCCAGCAACCTCTCTGCCACCTGTGCAGATGTCTCAGATGACAGCTCGGGCACCTCCGGGTCCTCCTCGTCTTCTGGCCTGAGCGCAAATGGTTCCTCTGCTGGATCTGGAAGGAGTGACTGCGGCTGTTCAGAAGAGAAGGGCTGTTGATATGGCAGCACAAGTAAATAACAACACCATGCCCTCTGCATACACACACACACAGACACACACACACATACACACACACACATACACACACACACACACACACACACACACACACACACACACACACACACACACACACACACACACACACACACATACGCATGCACACACACACACACACACACCATACCTCGTCTAGCTGCACAATCTCTCCAGTGTGTTTGGTGCTTAGCGACACTACCTGATTCTGGGTAAGGACAAGAGGAAAAGGAAAAAGGCATGACACGTGTGGTGGAGAGAAAGGAAGAGGTGAGGAAATGGGATGACAGATACAAAGGACCAGTGTAATTACAGAGGTTAGGCACATACAAAGGACCAGTGTAATTACAGAGAGGTTAGGCACATACAAAGGGCCAGTGTAATTACAGAGAGGTTAGACACATACAAAGGACCAGTGTAATTACAGAGAGGTTAGGCACATACAAAGGACCAGTGTAAGTACAGAGAGGTTAGGCACATACAAAGGACCAGTGTAATTACAGAGAGGTTAGGCACATACAAAGGACCAGTGTAATTACAGAGAGGTTAGGCACATACAAAGGACCAGTGTAATTACAGAGAGGTTAGGCACATACAAAGGACCAGTGTAATTACAGAGAGGTTAGGCACATACAAAGGACCAGTGTAAGTACAGAGAGGTTAGGCACATACAAAGGACCAGTGTAAGTACAGAGAGGTTAGGCACATACAAAGGACCAGTGTAAGTACAGAGAGGTTAGGCACATACAAAGGACCAGTGTAAGTACAGAGAGGTTAGGCACATACAAAGGACCAGTGTAATTACAGAGAGGTTAGGCACATACAAAGGACCAGTGTAATTACAGAGAGGTTAGGCACATACAAAGGACCACTGGCATACACGTGTAATTACAGAGAGGTTAGACATATACAGATCAGAAACCACTACTTTGTACTCAATGAATCATAACCTTGGCATCTACCTCTGTTTCCAACACATCTCCATCATATTCTCTGAAACAAACCATAGGATGGAGAGAAGCCATTTTACTCTATTTTAAAATCATTTATTCTCGTAAGAAGCTTTCCCAAAAGAACTCTTGGGTTATGTAAACATACACTTCTAAAATTATTTATTCTTCAGTAATACATTTTTGTTCTAATTACTGAAGTTCTGTACTGGGTGAACAAAGCATTTGCTATGTGCAACGGGCTATGTGGATGTTGCACTGAAATACTTACACGTATATGCAGCATGCAACAAAAGATGTGTGTGTGTGTGTGTGTGTGTGTGTGTGTGTGTGTGTGTGTGTGTGTGTGTGTGTGTGTGTGTGTGTGTGATAGTATTGCCCACCCCCCAGAGTGGAGACTTCAACTGAAACAGGAGGAAGGGAGGGTGTGTGATAGACACTTTTCATCAGGTCAATCAGACCTGACCAGCTAACTCGAGCTGTGAATAATCTGTGGGACTGGACCCAGGAATGAATACATTACAACTATGTAGACATGAATAATGTTCACCAGGGTAGGCCCCCTTTGAGACACACCCAGTAACGGCTTAGTAAGTGTTATGCATAAGGGGAATATGTACATCCACATGCATAAGAGGAATACGAGGAAGACATTGTTTGGAAATAGATATTGTTCACATCACAACAAAATGTCTCAAAACTTGGTAAAGTGATGTCTCTTGACAAGAGCCCTGATTTCCTAACCACAGACTTACCAGGGAACTATATGAAAGCATGTTTTGGAATGAGTTTAGTCCTTCTGAGGAACTGGTTGTAAAAGGAACTGGTTAGTGTGTTCTTATCCTTTTTCAAACATAGCTCTTACCACTGCTTTTGTTTACACAAGCGGCCCAATGATGAGCTTACACAAGCCACCCTGACCCACCCACTCTGTACCTTGCACAGGGGCTAACTCCAGAAGGCGCGCCCAAGCACACCGGAAATGACATACACACACAGGGAGAACAGTTCTTATCGTTGCAAGGAAGGCAACAGCTTTTGTAACTGATTCTGCTTCCCATGGCATTCCAAAGTGATTAAAAGGATGTATTCTGGCTCAGATATTACATGTATAAGGGTTGACCCCCAGACATTATAAGGGTTGCCCTCCCCCCCCAAAGATTATATGGGTTGGCCCCCAGACATTATAAGGGTTGCCCCCCAAAAGATTATATGGGTTGGCCCCTAGACATTATAAGGGTTGCCCCCCAGACATTATAAGGGTTGCCCCCCAAAGATTATATGGGTTGGCCCCCACCAACGACTGCTCTAGTTATCTTTATAAACCTGCTTCCAAGGCTTACATGTACATTACCTCATCACCCTAAACCACACCTCCAAGAGCAAAGCCTTGACTTAGAAAGCAAGTGCACACACACACACACACACACACACACACACACACACACACACACACACACACACACACACACACACACACACACACACACACACACACACACACACACACACACAATCCAAATGACAATCATGCACGGGGATGGGGGAAAGAGAGGGGAGAGGGAGAGGAGGAAAGAGAGCAAGAGTGGGGGAGTGAGGGAGTGATGTGGGAGAGGGACTATAGTGTGCTATAGACCATGATAGACTGTGTGCACTTTGATTGCATTCATATAATTGTTCAGTCATATGGTTAGTGAACCGAACACACCAAGTGCTGCTACGGTACTGCCATGACAAGTGAACTCCCCCCCCCCCCAGCCATGTAACAGATGCAAGGTAGGGTGGTAGATAACCACTATCAACATGGACATCATTGCCCCTACCTGTACTCCATGTATAGGCACACAGCTAGACCAGATGCAAAACTATTTTTTATCTTCTACTCCAATCTACAACCTACCTGAGCATATACCTACACCTACATGGACATGTATCTGATTGTTATCAACTTTTTTTCTTCTTTTTCTTCAAATTTTATGTTAATAACCTGGCTTACTTAATCTGGCACAATCTATCACCCAATAAATAGATTGCTCCATCCAATAGATGGCCAAAGCCTGCTCAGACCACTAGTGTGACCTCCATAACCATATATAGAGATAAACCCTGACACTTTAAACACAAACTGGCTTTTTTTTTTAACCCTGTAACACCTAACAATTCCTCCCTCAGTGGCTTCTTGAGATATTTAGCACACACCCACACATATGCAAACCTCCAATAATACATGTACATGTACAAATGTACATAAATACACACACACACACACACACACACACACACACACACACACACACACACACACACACACATACAGGTTGGCCTACCTCAATACTTTGTATTTCCTGCTCCGATGTTACGTCCGACTGTCCAAGATGGCTGTCCACAAATGACGTCTCCTCCTCAGTCCGTCCTCTGGAGATGGTATACTTCTTACCCGACCTCTGCTTGGACAAACCCCCAACATCACTTCGGCTTTTGCTGGATTTGGACGGCTTTCTGCTCCAAGATGTCTTCTTTGGCCTCCTCTCTGCCAGGGGGAGCTCATCAGACACCCACAGGTCGCTCATGTCCACCTCTTCATCACCCTCCTCCCTAGAAGGTGCAGCTATGTCATCACCGATGGCCCAGTTTGATTGCTGGAGGTCAAACTCAACGCTGACCACATCGCTGTCACTGGAGTCATCGTAGGTGGGGACGTCGTGAGATGGCAGGAGCTCCTGTGGGGATGTGACCATAGGTGTTGAGTGCCGCCATCGGGTGAAACCATAGGCATGCTGGAATTCTTAACTGCACAAGGTTATTGAAAACAACCATAACAGCATTATCGAGGAATGGGACAAAGGCAGAGAGGAATAATGAGGGGGAGGGGATGGATGTGCCATCTGAACTAGAACTAATCCACACTAGAAGTTTGAAATCCATAAGTCCAATAACACAAAATGATCGAGAATCAAGCAACAGCATTGGCAACAGTTTACTTACAATGTCTTTCTCATCTTGGAACCAAAAGGCTTGAGGGTTTTCAGTAGCAAACTTCTCTGCAAAGTGCTTTCCCTTCAACACAAGCATGGGAATCAGTTCACTTGTTCCGGCCAAAGCCTGTGGGATCTTTTCCTGAAATAAGACAACTTTACTGAACCCACAAAACAAATTCCTTGAATCCCACCGACCTCCCACCCCCAACCATTTATTAGCATCTTACCATTGCAAGCCTTTCATTTTCAAAGTTATTTGATAGGATGGATGGCAAGCCTGGTGACTTTTCCTTTCTACGTCCAGCCAACACTGAGGCACATACTAGCAATGCAACAATCAAGATAAGCAACGCCGGTCCAACAATCACTCCAATTAGTGCTCCTGTTGCCAATGGATACTGTGAGCTATAGATCGTTACAGTTCCTGAAGGACTAGTAGCTGAGCCGGCCGAATTGAAGGCCTCGATGGACATATTGAAGGACCCTGGCACTGAGAAAAGATATTGGTACCGAAGGTCAGTTCCGTTGTAGACAGTGGTATGCCCAAAGTGCAGAAGGTAGTATAGGACGATACCATTAGGGGAACTCGGCAGAGACCAATTGAACGCTATGAAACTTGAAATGACTTGAGCAGATGGAGCAGAAAGTCCTTCAGGTACTGTGAAGGGGTGTGTGTAAGTGAGGTCGAATCAAGGGAGAGAGGAGGAGGAAAGGAAGAAGATAAAATGAAGTGACAGATACATAGGGTGCGAAGGTATTAGAAGTGAGAGATGCTGCTACACAGGCTACTGTACCATGGTTAAGGGTACAGGTACAGGTATGTGAGCTACTGATTCCTCCAGGTGAGTGTTTTCTGTTCACATGCACAAAAGGCAAACATAGACCCATCCAGAATGCCATAACATTAAATTTTTTTTTTTGTTGCTGTTAACAGGCTTACAGACCACACCCTCAAATTAACAGGCAAACAGTCCCATACCTCCAAGTTAACAGACCACACCCCCAAGGTAACAGGCTAACAGCCCACACCCCCAAGGTAACAGTCAAACAGTCCACACCCCCAGATGAACAGGCCTAAACATTCCACACACCCAAGGTAACAGGCTAACAGCCCACACCCCATAGCTCCACACTCCCAAATTAACAGGCCAATTAATAGTCTACACCAAACAGGCAAACAATCCACACCCAGATGTGGTAAAACATATTTACCTGCTTCAGGTGACCTAGCCTGGACTTCAGCAGAGACAGCAGCCCTTATTCGCACCTGGAACCGGTAGTCTGTGAACGGCAGTACTGGAACCGTGACCGAGCTTGCTTGCCCGCTCACAGGAAAGACTGCACCAGCACACACACTCAGAGTCACACCACTCTGGTTGACGCTGCAGGCAATGACATTAAGGTCAACTAGTCCAGTGAAATTCAGCCCTGCCCATATCTGCAGGTAGCTCCACGTGACAATGGCCTGACGGGCACTCAAGAAGGTCACATTGATGGACGTGACGATGGGAAGGTTGCTGCAATCACCTGAGAGTAGAGTGTTACTTGAAGTGGTGAGAGGGGAGGAGCCATACTGCGCCACAACAGCCACGGAAGATCCTCTTGCGGGGAGGGTGTAGTTGGTGCCGGGGTAGGTGTAGGGAAAGGTGCCAGAGAGCCGGGCAGTACGATCGAGGGAGGTGTGGTTACTGCTGTCGTAGGTCACCACCACAAAGGAGATGCCCACACTGCTGCTGACAAAGGAAGCGTTTAGCTGGATGACAAAGCCGTTGAGGGCGGTCCTCTGCGCCAGGATCACCCCCCCGGTGAGGTTGGAACTCTTGTTCAGGGAAACCACTTGACCCTGGACCAACACACTTGATGCAAACGGTAATTGAAGAGTAGGGTCTGGGAATGCGACATCCACAAACAAATCCACGGCCTTCCAAGTGGAGGAGAGGTTGGTGGTGGGGGTAGTGGTGGGCCAGAGGGTCACCTGGATGGAGAAGAGACAGTAAGAGCTCATGTCCTGCACTGGAACCACATCGACAGAGGCAACTGGTCGGACAAGGTCAAAGAGAGCCCTAAGGAGGAAGTAGGCATCGCTGGTGTCCACCACCGAGTTCCCATCCGGGTCCAAGTGCTGCACCTGCGTGCCCGCAAGGACTCCCAGGCCCTGTGGGGTCACAATACCCACCAGGGTCTGGCTGACATAAAGGACAATGCGATACACGTCTCGGGCGTCAAACAGGCAGTTCCCGTCTGCGTCTCCGAGGGTCAGATTAGTGCAGGCACAGGGAGGAGAGGCACAGCTCTGGGTGGTCCTTGTCGTGCGGATGTGCACTGGTGGCTCTAAATCCTTTGGCACATGACGCTTCTTGGATGCCCCTCCCACAGGGAAAGATACGCTTCCAGCCACCGCGGGTCTCGGAGTCCCCAGACCTACGACAGTGCCTTGGATGTCATTCTGCGCGAGCATGAGCACCGTAGCGTAGATACCAGTGCCGGACGAGGCAGCGCGAGGGACGAACTGGAGGGTGAACAGATACAGCCTCTCCCCAGACACCCCACCCGAGCATAGCACACCACCAAAACGCACTGACCCAGGAGGGTCGTCTGTCACCGACTCGTACAGACCGTTGGTCCAGCCAGGGCCGGGGGAGACAAGCTGTAGCTGCAGGACCTCTGCGTTGTACGTCACGAGGATGTCCACAGAGCTGAGGTAGTGGGGTCCGGTGTTCACGTATACCGGTACCGCAAAGGTGCTGGTCACCGCGGAGACAGAGATGGGAGGCCCAAAAGCTTGGCCCAAGTCGACGTCGCCAATGTCGGGGTCAAGGTTCACGTAAAAGGAAGTGGTGGTTGTAGCCAAGCCAGCACTGGCCTGCACAGTCGCTTGTGAGGGTGCGTTGGCCAGGGGCTGCAGGCTGCCATCGGCAGTGAGGTTGATGGAGGGGCTGGAGGTGTTGTACTGGACCAATCCGTGGATCTGGTTGCCGAGGAACGGGTACTGGGTCCCGTCCGAGAATGTGAGATTGGCAGTGAGGCTTTGTCCTGTGGATCTGGCGACTCCCCTCAATGTGGAAGTGTCGTCAATAGGATTGATGGCGATTCCTGTTACAGTCACAGGTGTTGGTAGTATGGATACGTTTAGTGACGCCCCAACTGAACCCAAGGTGGCAATAATATGTGCAGTTCCCACTCGAAGAGCTGTCACCACAAGGCCACTGACTGTGAGCATGGAGGAAGTGTTGTTGCTGAGAGAGACATTCAAAAGATTGCTGACATCGTGTGATGTGCCATCGGTGAGTGTCAGAGTTCCAATCAGTGCCCCCTTCTGCCACACCCCCGTGTTCTCTATTAGACTCAAAGTGGTGTTAAGGTGGTTCAGATGACCGGGGTAAGGAGGGTATGGGACCAGGGACAGGGTAAGCTGGGCAGACTGAACCAGCTCAAACAGAATGGTCGAGATGGGCAACCCTCCAAAGCTCACGTTCAGCCCAGCCACGCCCCCCGCACCCCCTGCTCCTCCAGCAAAAGCCACCAGGCCACCGCTGCTGATGAGGGCACCACTGGGATAGCTGTAGTACATGGTCCCAGGGTCCATTGTGACATCCACCACCAGCTCCTGTCCCATGCCATAGTACTGCACCAGGAGAACACTAAGAGGGTAGGATGTGGGCAGTCCCACAGCAGAGGCTGCTGCATCACTGGCCCAGGTGAGGGGGTGCACTGTCGGAGAGGGAGAGGGGGTCACCACAAGGCTCACGTTAGTTGTCAGGGAGGCCACAAGGGGTGCGTTAGCCACTACGTTGACGCCGCATGTCACGAGCCCCTGGCTAGGGGTCCAGGTGACAGGCAGCAGCCCTGTGCCACTCCCGTTGGCGAGGACGGCCCCTCCACTGAGGTAGAATGTAGTACTGGAGGGACTGCCGAGGGCCAGCTCACTGCCGCTAAGCCCCGCCCATGTCCCGTCTGAGTACAGCACTGCGGCCAAGATGGTAGCACTCTCCCGCAGGAAGAGTAGGGTGGTCCTTAACGATACCTGCACGGTGGTCTGGGCACCGGTGCCGGGGGCAGCAGATGTGCTTAGCTGCACCCCCGGGGTCAGCCCAAGACCACTGATGTACACAATGGTGTCTGTCACCTGAATCTGCACACACCTCAGACCAATGGATGTGTTGGCACACACACCAGAGGTACCAGCGGCAAGGCCCTGAGCCGTGATGCCCACGAGTTTCAGGACGGAGCTGTTTGTCACGTACAGGAGTTGCGCAATAAAGTCCGTGACCACGATGTTTGCGACCCTGTGGGGTCCCGCGGTGAAGTTGGCCACACCTTCCACGTTGGAGAGCTGGTAAGATTTCTGGCACGGGCTGGTGAGGGAGTACTCCACCCTCTTCAGGAGGACATTAGAGGACTGCAGCTGCGGTGGACCTGGGTAGTACACACGAAGGGGCAGGTAGGCGGTCACGTTGCCAAGACTGAAATGGATCCCAATGCCGTCGCCTCCCGCTGTCTCTGTGCCAATCACCCTGATGTAGTGGCAGGTCACGTCCACTCCGACAACAGTGGAGTCAGAACTGGAGCAATTGACTGGCCCCTTGTAGGGAAGCACATCCCCCGAGAGGTATCCGGAAAGGAGGAAGACGTTGTTGGTAACAGATGTCCCGCTGAGTACAGCCGTGTTGAGCAGCTGAGGTTGAGCAGTCCGGGGATGGAGTGACACTATGGTGTCCAATATGATGTTGATGGAACCCGTAGGTCCAAACCCACTCCTGTCCACTACCACAGCAGTGCTACTGAAGAAGGCACTGTCAACGGTCTCCCACACGTTGCTCATGGCAACCACCTTGGCCGATATCTGTGCGCGGCGTGGATTGGCCAGCGAGGCATTGACCACCCCTTGCAAGGAGAAGAGGTACTGCCAGCCAGTTGTGGGCGAGGTGGAAGCCTCTGATGGGGAAGCCAAGATGGCTGCCACGCCAAACTGGGTACCACTTGTGGAGGTCTGGATGGCCCAGGTGGTCGGATCAGTGGCAACAACCTTGTAAATGGTTACTGCTGGGTCAAGGGAAAAGAGAAGGGAGACTCCAATGATGGTGTAATTTAAGAACCCATACACAGCCACTGTGACTTCCTCTCCAGGCAACACATCCCTCTGGGGAAGGTCTACCCAAACTCCTGTAGCAGGAGGAGGTGGAGTTACAAGCGGGTGGAGGGTCAAACTCTTCACCCACGTCCCCTGGGCCGACATCAGAAGGACAGTCTGATACGAAGGGGAAAACCAGCTGTTTGGGATGGTCAGCATGGCGACGCACAAGCCGTACAGCTGATCGGTGGTGCAGTTGGAACTGGCCGTGTTATTAAAGGCAAGCCAGCTGGCTGCTGCAGTGACAGTGACCATCTCAGCCACAGGGCTGTAGTTCACATCCCACACCTGTGCTGCTACTGCTATAACCGCTGCATCGGCATACACCACGTCCCCATGGTGGAGGACATTGAACGTGTAACTTGCAGAAGGCTGGGGAGACACAGCGATGGACACAACAGCATCCAGCCCTCCATAGGTGACCGCAAGCTGCGCCGCGCCGGTGGAGAGGACCGTAACATCCTGTGAGAATGTGAGGGGTGGAGACAAGGACTGAACATCCCCTGTGCGGTAGAGTCCTGTGGCAGTCGCAAACATCGGCAGCAGAGGGTAGGCGCTGGTGTTGGGAGTGGCCACACTTATCGTAATGACGCAGGAGCCATTCAGAGGAGGGGTTCCCTCGTCAGTGGCCAGGACGGTGATGGTGAATGAAGGATCAGCAGCGTAGAGCGAGTGCATCAGGGTAACCACCCCAGTCAGGTTGTCGATGGAAAAGAGGTGGAGCCCATCGGGCGAGGGTAGCAGGGAGAAGACAAACATGGCATTGGTGCCTATGTCGGCATCAGTCACATCGAACTGCAGGCCTGATATGGACGATCCAACAGGGGTGTCTGCAAGAAGAGTGATGTTCTGCACGTTTGGGTGGAAAATGGGAGGGTTGTCGTTGATGTCGAGGACAGTTATGTTAACACTGGCTATGAGGTACAGTTGTTTGTACCCTGCAGTTACTTGGAAAGAGTAGAAGGCCACCATTTCTCGATCTAGCATGTGGTTAACAAGTACATGTACAGCACCAGTGGAATTGACCACAAAAGTCTGGTTTGGGGCAGACAGAGCCAGAGTGTAAAGCCTGATGTCATCGTTCACCAGTGACAGCTGAAGCACAGCAGTTCCAATTGGAGCTCCTTCTGACACGTTGGCAGAGTATGTGGCAGCAGAGAAGTTGACACGATAGAGGCTCAGGAAGACGGTTGTGTATGAGGTGAAAATGCTGTCTGAAACTGAGACGTTCAGCATCAGGACGGTGGTGGGTTGCTGAGATAGTGACCCTGTAATGAAGATGGTACCATTTTGTGGGTTGATTCCAAACAGTCCAGTGTAGCTCGAGGGTATCACTGTCATCATGAAAACCAGGTTTCCATAGTGATCAGGATCCGTTGCATTTACAGTCAGAACAGCCTCACCCACAGTGTGGCTTGTCGTCAAGGAGATGTTGTTAACAGGATATATAAATGGTGGGAGTTTGATAACGTTGATTACATTAATAACCACAAGAGTGGAGATGTTGCTAAGCCACCCGTCGTAAGTGGCAAACACAGTCAGGTTGTATTGCGTCTGAACTGCATAGTTGAGAGGCTGCTGTAGTGTGATTGAGCCCGTGCTTGCGTTGATACTGAAGACAGCAAATGGCTGGAGGTAGTAGGCGATGGTCACTCCAGGTTTTTGTGACACGGCGTTCACTCGTAGCAGAGGCGTGCCAATCGTGGAGTTTTCTGGCACTGATGTAGAGTAGTACGGCATATCAAAGACCAGTTTGGCCTGCTGCAGCAGACATTGCGTGGAGGTAAGGGCGTTGGAGGTGCTTCTTAGAGGGGAAAAGCCAAGGAGGGACCTAAGAGTAACGTTGCTTCCACGAAGCCCGAGTGTGACATCAAATGATCCATACTGGAGAGTGGTCTGGGCATACATTGGCGCTAGCCTCAGCGGTGAGGTCGCATCAAGGCTGTCGAAAGAGATTTGGATGGGAGAGACCCCGATATTGGTAAGGTTGACGTCCACGTAGGCTGCAACTCCAAACACCCCTCCCCCTAAGTACTCCGCCTCCACTAGTCCACCGGCCAGGCTTGTGCTAAAAGCAGTTAAAAGCCGCCCCACGGTGAAGTTTGAGGTGACAAGGAGCTGCTGGAACGAAGGGCTCGGGTTGGTCAGATGGAGGAGTAGTGTGGTGGAGGTGGGGTCGACCAGACTACCAAAAGGTCCCACCATGGTAACGTTAATGACCAGTTGGCAGTTACCACTGCTCACGGGTGCGATCGCAACACTGGTCACGAAGCGAAGAAGTCGGAAGTACACCCTGAGCATGAAGACCACATCATTGGGATCGATGACCCCATCAAGGTTCGCGTCCAAGTACTGTGCCCGGTCTGGTGGTAGCTGAGGCAGGGCACCGGATGTTACGTTGGTGAGGTAGAAGAGCTGCAAGAACAGGACATCCAACACCTCAAAGACGCAGTTACCGTCCACGTCTCCCATTTCGCGAGCGGGACTGCAGACGCAAGAGGTGCAGGCCTGCCTCCTCACCAGCTGCAGGGGTGGAGTCATCATGGCGGCGGGAACGCTTCTCCTACTGACAGGTGAGGAGAGCAACACTTGCACCTGTACAGCCCCTGCCGTGAAGTTTGCTGGCAAGGGGACGATGTTTGGTGGAACATCAAATGCCCCGCTTCCAGGCATGGACAGTACCCTGATGATGCCCGTAATGTCGGACAACGCAGAAGTCCCTACTGGCAGCAGTGTGATCGTCGCCAGATGGAGTGCTGGCCCCTGCACTGAAGTAGAGTTGACCAGGGATCCTCCAATCAAAATTATATTGCTTGGGCTGTTCGCAGCATAGGAGAAGATGCCAGAGGAGGGCCAGTCAGGTCCTGGGGCGGCAGACACAGCCACAAAGACAGTGGGATCAAAAGTGATAAAGAATTCCACCGAGTCCAAGATGTTGGTGCCAGAGTTGACTCGAACTGGGACATCAAATGGGTCCCCCACCACCTGTGCTGAGATGGGTACCCCAAGCGTGCCTCCTAGGTCAACATCGCCCACCATGGGTTGCAAGTTGCAGGACACGTTGAGCATCCCCGCAATGCCGGGGCCAGCCTGCACGGCAGTTGCCACGATGGTTGCCGGGTAGAGGTAGTTGCCCACAAGAGTGGCAAGCCCTGTTGATGGATCAATGGTGATTGCCGATGACGGGGTTGCAGTGAAGGTTATCAGGTTGGGCAGAGCCTGATTGGCCAGTACTAGCTGCTTGTACACGGTATTGTCGCTGAAAGTGACATTAACGACAGTCTGATATGTGCTGCCCTTCACCCCAGTGAAGAGGTTGCTAGGGAAGGGTTCTATCGTAATGGCAGAGACGAGAACTGGCATGCTGGGTACTGCAATGAGCAGGCTAGTGCTGTGCAAGGTGAGGAGAGAGACAGACAGGTTAACGACCCCACTTGGTGACAAGCCAGTCACTGAGAGCACACCGTTGGTGATGTTCAGTGCATTCTGGTTACCAAAACTGGTTGAGCCCTGAAATTGCAGAGATGAGAGATGGGAAATGTCCATCTGGGCTCCATTGGTCAATGTTGCCGTGGTTACAAGCAGTGCCTTCTGCCTGACTCCGGTGCTGGAGATCAGAGAAAGGGTGGTGATGGGGGAGAGGTAGGACCCATCATAGGCTGGGTATGGAAATGCCGACAGAGATATGGATTTCACCGTCACCACGGTGATGTTCAAAACCTGCTGCACTCCAGGAAACTGTGCGAACGATACATTCACCCGATAAGTGCCAGGATTAGCCAAGCTGGTCACCTGAACTAGGGCCAAGTTCCCATTCCTGGTAAGCGTTATACCTTGAGGAGTGCCGAAGATGGTCCTGGGGTCACCTGAGAGGTCTTGTACGGCTCCACCTGGATACATAGCCACCACTGTAATGGAGGCTGCAGTTTCTATGCCAACACCACTACTTCCGATGCTGCCCGGAGGTGACAGGACAGTTTCGTTGGAAGTCAGCATGTATGTCGGGGATGGTGTGCTAACGTTGACCCAGCCCATGCCAGATGCAACAGTGCTGTTAGGGCATGAGACTGGGGACCAGAAGACCTCAACCAGCTCCCCAGCACCTGTCCCCACTGCCGTGACCACCTGACCGGTCACAAGGACAGTGTGATTGTCACCTGACCTATACAGTAGTCCGTCCTGCACACCAAGTGTCATTCTGGAGCCATCGCCAAACACAGCAGCCGTCAGCACGGTCCCCATCACACCCTCAAAGTCAAACACCTGCTCAAACGAGACGCTCAGGGACAGGCTGTCTTGTGGACCCTGCAAGGTACCCGACGAGGACAGGCGCAAACTGGTCACCACCTGGACATCAAGACCAATGATGTTCAGTTTGTAAGGCGAAACAGTGATGGCAAGGGTGGTGTTACTTGTGGGCAGGATGGCCCTGACCTCTGCTGAGCCCGGCCCCACACCCTTCACCCTGTTCGATGTGGTGACTGCGACAACGGAACTATTTGTGCTCACAATGCTACCTGCGAGGAGGTGTGTCACATCCACACCAGTTACCACGGCAACGGAATCGGTAAATGTGGCATAGGCGTGGACGGTGGTGTCTTGGTACAGAGGGGCACAGCCAGGAGACAGGCCCGGGATGGCGTAGAGAACAGTCTGCGCGGCCGTTAGAGACACAGGCAGCTGAGGCACCCACACTCGCAGAGACAAGTTCACGGTGAGCCCCATGTACGAGACCAGCACCGCGGCCAAAGTGGACCCTGCCCTCTGCAAGGGTGTGAGGAGGATGGCCGAACAGTTCGGGGTCACGGTGACCGAGGCCGTGTCCAGGGAGGTGCAGGTGGGTCCTCCTGTGGTGGGCAGGAGGACACCCGTGGACATGACCAGGAGGACGGTCATGGGTACGGTGACCGTGCCCTTGTTGAGCAGTGCGGTGTTCACGAGGTTCGAGTAGCTGGCGTAAGGGAAGAGGCCGAGAGGGGTCGGCTGGACTACAAAGATGTACCCAGAGGTGGAGGTACCTACCCTCGTGAGGGTGAGGATGTTCTCCGTTGCCTGGGCGGCAGTTGGAAGCACCTTGGAGAAGTCGCTGCTTGCTAGGAAAAGGACAGACCCAGTGATGACATTAACGGGAATGGTATCAGAGTTGTAGGCCACCCCAGCGTGCAGCTGGGCTACCACCGTGAACAGCAGGGACTTTCCATTGGGCGGAGGTGCGGACTGACCGCCCCACGCTCCCGTTAAGGTCACCCCACCTCCGATCGAGTTGGCTCTCTGCACTACCCACTCTGTGGCGACCAGAAAGTCAAGCAAGTCAATGTCTGCAGACGGATAGATTGAGAGTGTGTAGGAGCCTACTGCAGCCATAGTGCCAACCGTGCCATACACTGGGACCTGGAATACAGCACCAGGAAAGAGTGGCCTCAGAGGCAGCGCCATGTACACATAAGCAGAGAGGATGCTTGGTTTCAGCAGGGGATCTTGCCACAGGGGAACTGTACCGAGGAGGCTGAACGACAGACCGTAGGCCACAGAAGCGTAACCATCGCTGGCAAACCATGCGTCTGGTAGGTCCACCACCACAACGCATGTTCCGTTGGTGTCTGAAGTCAGGCAGTCAGCACTAACATTCTCATCGGTGGAGAGCAGGCTGACAGTCACAGAAGCGTTCCAGGGCTGGGTTTGGACGTTGTAGGAGCTGTCCCTCACCTGAATGGCCACAACGACTCGAGGATCATCAGGCCACACCTCTGAGGTGAGCAACACAGCAGACATCATGGCGGGAGGCTCCAGCTGCAAAGTAGTTACAAATGGCACCCCTCCAATCTGATTCAACGTCACGTTTCGTTGTTCAGACGGAGATCTACCCGCAGCAAAGCCTAGCTCCTGCTGGAAGGTTTCTACGGCAACCATCAAGGTTGGATTGATGAGGAAGAAGCCTTGCTGGGTGGTGAAGCTCAGGTCCCGTGCCCTTCCAGATGACAAGTTGATTGGGGGCAAGATTACTATGCTCAAGAAAGTACTATTAGACAGTGGTGGCGACCCCAAGTCATAGGCTATTACCACGATGGAGTAGTTCGACCCACTTGTTACGTTAGTGGCCAGTGTTACAACTCCAGTCACATTATCGATAGTAAACATATGGCTGGAGTCGTTTAGGAAGTAGCGAACCGTCCCATTGAGTCCAAGGTCAGGATCGGTTGCACTCACGTGTAGGAGTATGGTACCATTTGTAACGGGGGCACGAATGGTCAGGCCATAAGACGGACTTGTGAACTGAGGTGCATTGTCGTTGACGTCTTCAATGATCACGGTAACAACCACCGTCGATGACAAGTTCACCCCATCTGCACCCGGGTTAAAGGCCTCCACAGTGATGTTGTAACTGTCCACAGCCTCTCTATCAAACGTGGCATTGGAAAGAATCAGACCAGACGTGGCATTGATCACAAACAGACCGGTGCCAGATAGCAGCGAATACACTACGACGGCATTGGCAGGACTGTCCAGGTCTGTGGTGGCTACTTGCACAATGGGCTGCCCGGGTGGGAGGTCCTCAGACACATAGGCAACATAGCGGCTTTGTGTGAAGATGGGCGGGTTGTTGTTGACATCGAGGACTGTGATGGTGACGTTCACCACCGAGGACAATGGGGGGATCCCCCTGTCAGTGGCTATCACCTCAAAGGTGTACAGTGATTGCACTGTGTAGTTCAACCGAGAAGTAAAGAAGAGTGCGCCTGAGGTTGTGTTGAGTGTGAACGGGAATGGACCGGTGCTGTTGCCAGGAACCAGCTGGTACGATGCAATCTGTCCAGCTGTCCCTAAATCTTTGTCAGTGGCAACAAAGTACAGTAACAGTGACCCCAAAGTTGTGTTTTCCCACACGCTGAATGAGCTGTTTTGGAATACAGGAGGATACATGTTCACAGGATTCACACTGACAAAGAGCAGAGCAAGGGAGTACAGTGCTCCAACAATTGGAAGATTGGAAACCTTTACTGTCAGGTTGTAGCTGCCAACCTGGTCAATCAGGGGCCTTGCAGTGACCACCAAGCCAGTTTGATCAATGTAAAATAACGAGTGCAAGTCCCCAGCAGTGATATTAAACACGATGATAGAATTATTAATTCCAATGCCCGTACTAGTGGCGTTGACCATAGCAACAAGGGAACCAGCTGGTGCTGTCTCAAGAATGCTAAGTGACGTAACGTTCTGAGCAAGAATTGGAGGACTCTGATAAACGACGGTCACCACGACGATAGCTGATGCAGAAAGGCTGCTGCCATTGAACACTGCAGTTGCCACGACCGTAAAGTTATACATCTGCTGCTGGTCCCTGTTCAGAGACACCAGTACGGTCACGCTTCCATTCACTGGATCCACCATGAATATGCTGGCAAGAGGCATCAACGGCCCACCAAGGACGGAATAACTGATGTTAACCCCGGGATTTCTGGCCCCAGCGGCCACCTGCAACAAGAAGGCCCCCGGCGCATTGTTCTCCACAATGGAGGCTGCATAGGTGCTGGCAGGAAACACAGGCTGGGCAGACAACAGCACCGTGATGTTCAGGGTGGCTTCCGTGCTCATGGGCGGGGTGCCCATATCCTGGGCCACCACTACTAAGGTGTATATGGTGGTCACTGTGCCGTTGAAGGGCTCGGCTAGGAAGAGCTGTCCGGAGGGGGTGAGGTTGAACACGGGCGACGAGGGCTGCTGCAGGTAGAACCAGACGGTTCCGTTGGTGCCATTATCAGGGTCTGTGGCCTGAAATGTTGTGAGAATGGTTCCAACCGGAGTCTGCTCAGGAAACGCAAGGGACGTTTGGAAGTGCTGAAAAGTCGGCGCATTGTCATTGACGTCCAGGACGACCACAGTGACATTAGCTGTGGCTGTCATCACTGGCCTGCTGTTCTCTATGGCAACCACAGTCAGGTAGTACACTGGAATAGATTCCTTGTCTAGTGGTTGAGCTGTGAAGATTCTTCCCTGGCTGTCTATCGTAAAGTTTATGTTGGAAAGTTGATAGGCAATGTTGGTCGTGCCATCTTGGTCGCTAGCATGGACTTGGACAACCAGAACTGGTGGTGGTGCATTCTCTACCACTTGACCTAAGTACTGGCTTGCACTGAACACGGGGGGCAATTCATTCACCTCGATCACCACCACCTGGACGGTGGCAACAGCAGAATTCACTCCTGGTACGATGTCTGTGGCTGTGACCTGGAGCACATACAAGTTTTGGGCATCATAGTTCAGGGGCCTACGCAAGACAAGCGTGCCATCTTGCAGGATTGCAAAAGTATTGTTCGTGTTGCCCAAGGTGATATTCAGAACAAAAACTGCATTGGGACCAAAGTCGCTGTCACTCACCGAGAGTCGAATGATCGAAGAGTTGACTGAAAGGCTCTCGTTGACAGTGACATTATAGGAGCTGGGACTAAAGACAGGAGGGTTATTGTTGATGTCATCCACCACCTGTATCGTGACGGTGACATTGGAGGACAGCAGCGGGTAGCCGATGTCTGTTGCTATGACTACAACGGTGTAGTTCTGATGCACCTCGTAGTCCAGGGCTCCGCTGAAGGCTAGTGTTATCTCCCCTGTCGTGCTGCTGATGTTGAAGACGGACGCTCCCTCCCCTTTGATGGAGAAGAAGACACCTTCGTCGACAGTGAGTGTGCCTGGTACCATTGCCGTGGCAATGGCTACAACAAATCCTGCCATGGCCGACTGGTTCACCGAGGGAGAGGGAGGAACGACAGTGACCACCGAAGGAGCCACCACAACCACAGTCACATTGGCTGTTGAGCTCCGAGGGGGTGTGCCCAAGTCCGTCGCTATGACAGCCATGTATATTTTCTTTACCAACTCATAATCCAGTGGCTGCACGTTGGTGATGAAGCCAGTCACATTATCAACGGACAGATAGGTGGTATTGCTCAGCCTATACCTGACCTGCCCGCTAAACCCACTGTCCTTGTCTGTTGCCACGACAGTGAGATTAAGTGTCCCTGGAGGCATCTTCTCCAGGAGGTAGGCAATGTATGCTGGCTGGCTAAAAACAGGTGTGTTCCTATTAACAGCTACGATGCGGATAAAGATGACAGCAAGTGCAGGTTGGGCATAACTGGTGTTTGTCACCGTGGCGACAACTTGGAGCACATATGAGTTGCCGCCCTCGTACAGGAGGCTACGACTCACATAAAGCTCCCCGCTTGTGCTGTTGAGTAGGAATGGAATGGCGGCAGAAGAAGACTGATTTACCGCGTACATCACATTAGCATAGCTCCCTCCGCCCACAACGGAGACCTGTAACATGGCAACCACACTCCCTGTTGTCGTGTTGTCAGTGACAGTCAGGTTGAGCACAGGTTTTGCAAACTGGAGTACAGTGGGTGTGGCCGGGATAACAAAGACGCTCAAGTTGGCCGTGGAGGACAGAGGGGGCTGACGCAAGTCTGAAACCGTGACAACCAGTGTGAAGTTGCCCACAGTCAGGTTCCCCACTAGTGTTACCACGCCCGTCTGGCTGTCAATGGCCAGCACCCCAGCCTGGATGCTGTACTGCAGTGGGACGCTGTCCTGTTCCGTGGCCATTACCACGGTTACAACACTGCCGAGAGGCAGGTTCAGCGGCAGTAGGAGCGGGGACAGCGGCACGATCACAGGAGCACTGACGGTGATGTACACATTGATGTGGGCCGTGCCAACCCGCAGTGTGACAGGGTTCTGCGCCGTTACTTGCAGGAGGTAGAAAGACTGGGCTTTAAAATCCAGGGTGGCGTTTGTGACCAGCGCTCCACTCTGGGTTAGCAAGAATGCTGGGATGGGAGAAGGGGAGCCGCCTGCACTCACACCTGCGAGGGAATAGACCAGAGTGGACACGCCAGGAGCTGTGGCCATTACGGTAAGGAGCATGGTACCAGCTGGAATATTCTCTGGAATAGTTACGTTGTACACAGACTGGGTGAATGTAGGCGGCAGAACGCATAAGGCCGAGGTGAGGACGTTGTCAATGGCCAGGTAGGGATTGTAGCCGTACAAGGATGAGATGGTCGCATTCACAGCAGCAAGCTGCAGCTCCAGCGGCTGCGAGTAGGTGTATGGAGGGTCTGGGGACTTGAACATGCCTTGCGCTTGAGCCGAAGGTGTTGTCTTCTGAGCACCCAAGGTGTTGACCTGGAGTGCACTCAGCCCCAGGCCAGTTGTGCTTAGGTTGGTCATGAGTTCAATGCCATACACGCCCCCTCCAAGGGGCTCGGCAGCAACCACACCTCCCTGCAAAAGAAGTCCTTTGGTGGCCACTAACACCCCGCGAATAAACACGGAGTTAACAAAAAGCTGTTGCTTTGTGAGCGTTGGGTCAAATAGAAAGCCAATGTCAATGAATACGTAGGTGCCTTGGACATTGGGAACGGTGTTACCAGCGCCGAGCAAGGTGACGTTGATAGCGAGGGTGCAGGCGGGATTGCTCTGAATGGGCAAGATGGAGATGTTGGTCAGGAAGTTCATGAGGCCCCCAACGACCCTGTGCAGGAAGTACGCGTCAGCAACGTCCACAACTGAGTTGTTGTCAGCATCAAACTGGGACATCTGCTGTTGGGTGATCCCCGTGGTGACGTTATTCACCAGGTACTGAAGCAAGAACAGGCTGTCGGCATCGGTGAAGACGCAGTCTCCGTTGGTGTCTCCCACCTCCCTCGTGCCTGGACATGTGGAGCAAGGGAGGGGGCCACTGCAGGGGACCGAGCTCCGCCTCCAGCGACCTGCCACACCCACACTCCTCTTTCCCACCAAAGGACTGGTAACAAGGAGACTGTTGCCTCCGGCAATGATGGTACGTGGGGGAGTTGGCAAACCGATGGTTCCTCCGCTGGCGTCCATGAGTGTGAGTACTCCACCACTGCCCAACGATGCAATCCCTCCTACAGCGGCGTAGAACTGGAGCGTTGCTATGGGTACCAATCCCTGCACCCCGCCAGAAGGCACACTGGCAGAGAGGCTAAGGATGCCGGTGTAAAGGACCCCGACATTCACCACCCCAGGCCAGCCGGTGCCTGCAGTCACAGAAAGGTAGACAAGAGCTGTTGCATTGTACTGCAAGTACAAGTTGACCGTTCTCAGCAGCTGCGTGCCAGCGTTGACGTAGATGGGCAGGGAGAAGTTGCTGGCCACGCCCACAGGAGGGACGGGGATGCCGACAAGGGCACCACTGTCCACATCTCCCACCGCAGGCACCAAGTTGCAGGCAAAGCTCGTGTAGTTGCTGACGAGCACATTGTTGATCACCTGAGCAGTAACGGAGACCAGGGAGTGGTAGTTGCCATGGAGGGTGACGAGTCCTGTGGAGCCAACGTATGCAATGGTGGGTGTGTCAGAGGAGAACAAGATGAGTGAGGAGAAGGAAGGGCCTCCGCTCGGAACAAAACTGGGGTAGACGGTGCCGTCGCTCAGAGTGGCATCCAGGGAGAGCTGGACTGACGTGATGTCCTTGACACCAAGGAGGGTGCTGGATCCTATGGTGAGGCTGGTTATCCGGATGATGGAGACGGAGGAGTTGGACACGCTCAGCACAACCGATGCAGAGTATTGGCCCAGCTGGCCTTGGAAGGTGCACAGGCCTGGGGCAGAGGGCACCACGATGTTCCCCTGCAGCAGAACATTGCCTGAAGTGGACTGAAAGAAGCCAAGGGAGGTGACCGGAAGAGTCGAGCTGTCTGAGAGCTGCATGGTAAGCACGAGGCTAGCCATCTGGTAGACCTGGGTACCGGCAATCCTGTAAAGCATTGTCTTGTTTACCCTATCAGATCCTGGATAAGGTGGGTAAGGGTTTGAGTAGAGCTGGAGGCTAGCAAACCCAACAACAGCAACTGATAACTGGGTGGTGAGTGAGGCATACGCAAGTGTGAGGTTGGCTACCCCTAAGGTACGGCCACCTTGAAATGCAGACACAAGTAGCTGGGAACCAGACGTGGTGACTGAAACAAGGTTAGTGAGCTGTGACACGCTGACTAGGAGCCTAGGATCCATGGTAACATCCTTGCTTTCTCCATCAGGGTAGAGCAGGGTCACGTTTAGTACGGCTGACACAGGGATGCCAGCAAAGGCTGCAAGATCCCGTGGGTAGGTTATCTTGGCAGAAGACACAGATGCCTTCAAGGCATAAGGATCAGGAATGCCAACGGTCAAGTTCACGTTACCAATAGCTATGGGCATACCGGTGCAAGGTGAGTACCACGTAGCCGTCACCATGGTGAACCCTCCTCCTTCTACTACAAGACCACCGCCCGAAACACTTGCAACGGTAGGGTCCGAGGATTGGAACTGAACTGTTGCATTGTTGACGAGGGGGACCAAGGATCCATCAGAGAGCAATGCATTGGTCAGGGGTAGGATTTGGACACCAAGCGAGGTGAAGTTCTGCAATATGGTGACCAAGGCCTGCTGCACAGAAGTCTCGGCGTAGGGAGGGACGGGTATAGAAAGTGCAAGCCCGCTAAAGAGGGTCACATCTAGGCCTGTCACCCAGACATAGCTGCTATCCTTTACCACTACAGTAGCACGAGTGAGCCAGGAACCGGCCAATATCTGGGCAGTGCCCGGACCTACGGCACGGATGGTACCATTCTTGGTTATCTGCACCACGCTGGTGTTTGATGAAGACAGTAGGCTTTCAACTAGGGGCAGAATGAATAGACGATACACAGGAGACGAAGGGCTGTATGAGAAATCAGCATATGCATTGATTTGCCCTGGCTGGTACTGCTTCGTGCACAGTGAATCGGCCCAGTTCTCAACTGCACGGATTACAGACGGTACCACCTCGATACCAGACTGCAAATACGGGAACCAGACACGGAAGGAAATTGTAGCACTGAAGTTCATAGCTACAAAGAACGCTAGATCGGCCTGTGCTCCTGATGTCTCACTGCCAGTGAGGATGACCTCGTTACATGACGGCGAGAGAGAGAAGGCCAAGGAGTTGGAGTAACAACTTATGCCAGAAGTGATGGGGACGACTGCGCCAGAGGACATTACGATGTAGTGGCTGAGGGGCACGCGCACTTGGTGGCCTGAAAACACCGCAGTGTTTACCAGCTGAGCCTGGCTTGCATAGGAGAGCAGACCCCTTGGAACCGGCCAGTCCACGAGCACCGACGTCCGATTGGATACGTTCCCCGCAGATGCCAGATTCAGCATTGTGGCTGCGGTGGGCGTGACTGCTCCAAGTGGGCGGATCTTCTCATTACGAATGTCGCCAAGGTACAGAATGCTGCAGTTGAAGCCCGTGCTGGCACCAGTAGCATTCTGGGACAGGCTCACTTGGAGAGAAAAGATCTGCTGAATGGACGATGCTATGTCGCTGACGGCGGCTGGGTCCCGGAGTATGGCCGCTATGGTGACCACACTGCCCCAAGGAGGGTAGACCTGCGCTATCCATGTGTTCGGATCCACACTCACCGACTCAATAGACAGCTCGGCTCCGACCTCACAGCGAAGGCTGTATGCGGCCACAGAGTATGAGGCATCTGCATACACCGGTGCGGAGAACACTTGTCCTTGGGGGATGGGTCGAGAGGGAAGGACCACCACCACATTGTCCACCACAACAAGAGGTGGACGTGGGTACACAAGGGCACTTCCGATTGTTACATGTGCCTGAAGGGAACCAAGGAGATATATGTCCATGGTGACCACGGCGACTGTTTGGATGCCGGTGAACCATTGTGCAGGGAGGCTGAGAGATGCTTGACATGATCCGTTTTGAGGTGACGTGTAGCATTTAGTCTGAAAAGGTAGTGTGTGTGTGTGTGTGTGTGTGTGTGTGTGTGTGTGTGTGTGTGTGTGTGTGTGTGTGAAGGGAAAATGTATTATACGCCTGGTGGGAGAGTACTTACTATTACTATAGCAACACAAGACAATACACAATACTATACACAGCCCACTGCTAAGAAAGCGGACACAAAACATACTGCTTGGTGGGAGGGGGGTCCGTGCTGGGACACGGGATACGCCCCTACATTTTGCGAGCATAAAAAACAACTCAAATCTCAATGTCTCCCGGCCTCCTACCCTATTCCCTAGCTTTGGCACTTGACGTGTAAAAATTCTAACTGCTTACTAGTAATCGCTCACCGTTTCCCGATATAAAGTCTACTACAGATACTCGCAATTGTCGCGCTTTAATTGTTGCCAATTTAAACAAAACGCGTGAAAACAAACCAGCACGGTTAAGTTCCAGAGGTGAATACGGCATTTCTCCCCTGTCAGTTGATGTCGAAAGCGCAACGTGTACACAGGCCATGTTCCTCGCTACAATAATTTTAATATCGATTACCACGTAGATTATTAAAAATAAATAAATATATGAGGTAATGACGTCTGTCAGTCCGTCACTACACTTGGCTTGACAACAGGCTCAGCTTGGTCCAACTAAAAGTGGGCTTGGACTCTGCAGTCATTTCTCGGCATTATACTTAAAGGTTCCACTTCCGACCCCAATATCTCCCACATTGCATATTAAACCTTGCTCACTTCAATACTCTAGCTTCATCTAGTGAGACTTATCACGTTGATATCAGTTCCCAAACTATGTTCTGGGCAAGCCAGCAGCTTTGGACTGCACCATCACATCACTGCTTACTCCATTTATTTTATCTGAGGCAAAGTGTGATAGTGGGGTCTGTGGCCATGGCTACTGAAGAGAGGAATCATTAAGCTAATGACCAAGAGTGTACAGAGCTAACACCAAGAGTGTACAGAGCTAATGACCAAGAGTGTACAGAGCTAATGACCAAGAGCGTACAAAGCTAATGACCAGCTAATGACCAAGAGTGTACAGAGCTAATGACCAAGAGTGCACAGAACTCAGCTGCCAAGAAAATGTGCATGTTCCTACAACCAAGTGCACTGCTGTGAGGTCATATCAACTGTCACTGGATTAACTAGCAGCGTGGAACTGTTAGCATAGTTTTACAACCTTCCATCACAGTTATAAGGCAATTAATATTTAATTAGCCATACATTACCCCATATTACTATTAATATTATTATTCTTTCGGAAATGCATACTTACACAATTAAATGTACAGTGGCCAGAGCATGTGAGCAAATGATACACATAAAAAAATAGGGGTCACACAGTATAGGGGTCACACAGTATAGGGGTCACACAGAATAGGGGTCACACAGAATAGGGGTCACACAGTATAGGGGTCACACAGTATGGTCACACAGAATAGGGGTCACACAGAATAGGGGTCACACAGTATGGTCACACAGTATAGATGGCATCATTAGTATACGCAAGACACTGGTTAACGTTCCACACTTTCAAAACGCCTATTTTGTTGACAACCAACTCCCCCCCCGCCCTTTTCCATGCACTCTATCACTTTACCTGGGGTATGATGTTGAGAACGCTGGTGAGAAGGCTATTGGGTACGGCCCTGATGACGACATCAGAGGAGCTGCAGTGGACGTCCCCTGCATCATCTCTCACCTGCACCAGCACCTGCACACTGGGTAGGTCTGACCACACACCCTGGGACAGCACCATGCCAGTCACCTGGGTGGCTGTGGAGAGCTGGGTGGTGTACATTGCACTCGCCGTGACCCCGCCTAGACCTGCAGATATGGTACCACTGGATGAGGGCGGAGCGTTGAGGAAGAATCCAAACTGCTGGGTGAGCACGTATTTTTGCTGACTTAACAGGAAGCCAGCCCCTTGCTGTTCGAAAGTCACGGCAACAGGCATAACGACAAAGACTGTGACGTTTATATTGGTGGCAAGTGGTGGTGTGCCAAGGTCCGTCGCAGTGACAAGAAGCGAGAAGTTACCTGTTCCCAGAAAGGGCGCAGTAGTGAAGATGGAGCCATTTGTAAATGAGATGTTGAAGTGCCCACCACCAGAGTTACTGAGGATGAAGCGCACGGTACCGTTGTTTCCCAGGTCGGGATCAGTGGCCGTCACCGTGGTTACAAGTGCCCCCACAGGGTGCATGGTTAGTATGGTGACCGGGTTCTCCAACACGGTCACAGTCGGTGCATTGTCGTTCACATCCAAGACCGTCACATTGACTACCAGAATGGAAGTGAGAACTTCGTCATCAAACGGATTCGAGGCCTGCACCTCAAAAGTATAGAATGCAGTAGTCTCGCGATCGAGGCTACTCACCAGGTATATCACTCCAGTGGAAGAGTTGATCTGAAATGGATAAGGGACGGGAACGTTAAGAAGAGAATACGCCACCACCCCAGCTGCTCCTGGCTCTGTACTGTTTGCCTTTACCACGGCAACAGTACTGTTGACAGGCAGGTTTTCCGGCACACTCAACAGCAGTTGGTCTGATGGAAAAAGTGGCGGGTACTCGGCAGCTTCAGTGATATTCAGATCGATTATCGCTTGCGAGGATAATGGGGGGTTCCCCTGGTCCATCGCAATCACCACCACAACAAAGTGAGTTTCACCAGCATCGTAATCGAAGGACTTCTTTGCCGTCACAACACCCGTTGTGGAGTTGACCGCAAAGAGGGTAAGGTTCCCTGGTGGAAGGAAGTACAGCACCACACCTCCGTCCTTATCAGCGGCATGGACAGTCGTCACATAGGTAGGCACAGGCAAGTGTTCAGGGATTGATACCCTGATGTACGACATCGTGAAAACGGGCAGGTTGTCATTTGCATCCAGCACGGTAATGTTCACCGACGTGCTGCTTGACAGCGCCGGAGTCCCGTGGTCTGTTGCCGTGACTACAAGCCAGTAGTTGGGCGTGGTCTCCCTGTCCAGAGTGCCGTTGAGGATAACCTTTCCGCTGCTGCTGTTGATCCAGAAGGTGCTTCCCCCACTGGTATAGGTGAGGGTGTAGGTGACCATCCCAGCGGGCCCAGTGTCACGGTCTGTGGCGTGCACCACTCCAATGACAGTACCCAGAGTGCTGTTCTCGAGGGTGGAGAAGGAATACACAGGGTAGGGGAAGGCGGGGGCCATACTGTTGACATTCAGTACCGTAATCAGTATGAGGGCCGTGGTGTTTTGGGAGGGAAAGAGAGTCCTCCGTGCCACCAGCAGGAGTGAGTAGAACGACTGGGTCTCCCAGCGGAGGGTCCGGTTGAGAAACAACTGTCCCGAAGTCGCATTTAGTACAAACAGGCCACCAAAGCCGCCCAGTGGCAGGAGGAATTCTACCGAAGAGTTGGTTCTGATGTCATTGTCAACAACTTGAAGCTGCAGCAGCAATGTTCCGACGGAAGAGTTATCATACACGCTGACATTGAAAGGGGATGGTGTTGTGAACTGAGGTGGTGTATTGCCTGTATGTATGACATTGATGATAATGGTCTGGTTGGCTACATACACAGTGTCGTTGGCTAAAATGACCACCTGGTATTGGGCAATCACCTTGCTATCCAAAAGGCTGGTCAGAATCAAGTATCCAGTCGAATTGATCGCAAATGTGGTCTGGGTGGTGTTTGCAAGGGTGTATACAATTCTGTCGGCAGCATCTCTATCTGTCGCATGGGCCACATACAGGAGAGTGAAGGGGGGAGTGTCCTCAGACACATACAGGCTCACTACAGGCACAGCAAACACAGGTGGATACTTCACAGCAGTGACCGTAACCACGACGATGGCGGAGCTGGAGAGGCTCGGGGACCCGCCATCGGCCGCCTGCACAGAAAGGATGTAGGTGGTCTGGACCCTGGTGTCCAGGGCTCCAGCCAAAGTGATGTTGCCAGACATTCCGTCAATGGCAAAGGTGTTGTTCTGGTTGCCTCCTGTGATAGTATAGGTCACGTACCCATTGGTCCCACTGTCTACATCCAGGGCCAGCACCGTGGCTACCAGAGTCCCAAGGGGAGAGTTCTCGGGAAGAGAGCTGTTATAAGAGGTGCGAATGAATGCCGGTGGGTGATTGGCAGCCATAACGATGACCAGTAGCGTCATGGAAGTGACATTCACTCCGTCGCTGGCAAATATCACCAGCGTGTAGTTGGACTTCACCCTGGCATTGAGGGGCGTGGTGAGGGCAATGGTCCCGGTGAGTGACGAGATGTTGAATGTGCCCAAGGTGTTTTGGAGGGTGTAAGTGATGGTGTAGTTGAAACCTACATCCGTTGCAGTAGCCACGTACACCACACTACCAACAGCAGCCAGCTCCGAAATAACAATGGAGACGGTACTGTTAGGAAAAATGAGTGAGCTCTTGTTGGTGAGGACAATGGCAAGCCGGAATGAAGCGGGGAGGCTGTAACCTATCCCGTCCGAAGCAACTACAGTTATGATTCGAGAAACAGCCTGGGGATTTGGAGCATAGTTGGAGTAGGTCAGTGCCCCTACCAGGCTAATGTAGCGACTGATGTTACCCACAGCCAGTGAAAATGTGTACACCAGGCTGCCATTCGACAGTGAGGAAGAAACTGCGAGGTCTGGGAATGGACCGGAGACGTTGATCACCTCCACTGAGCCATCAACAGCATTCACCACAGTAACTGCAACAGAAGCCAGCGTGGTATTGTCAATGTCGGTAAGGTTTACGCCCCCTGGCATCACAAGGGGCACTGAGGGCCCACTCTGTACGTAAGGGATGCCCGCTGGCACTATGCTCAGTAAGGGTACGTGATTGACGGTCACCACGGTGACATAAGAGATAGCAGGAAGGCTGTCCAGCGTGCCGTCATTAACAGTAATGGTGACTGTGCGGGTCCCCGGAGTTGGTACAGGTAAGAGATCAGAATACTTCAAGGACTGCAACAGCTGCTGGTACATCAGTGGGGTGGCCCTGCCCGTCAAGTTTAGAACCCCACTGCCAAATACAGCTGTGATCAGCTGAGAGGTGTTGTTGACGAGGAGGAGTTCGTTGCCACGGTCGGCAGCCCCCCCTAGAACAGCAAGTGCTGAGGACAGGTACTGGGAGTCTACATCACTGACTGTCATGAGGGGAGAGACGATCGGAACAGAGAGATTGCCTTGGTAAAAAGTTGCGTTGAAATTGATGCCCGGGTCTGGCCCATTGAGGTCCACCACAGGGAGGTTGTTCACAGCATAGAACACGACCTGGGCGCTCGCAGGTGTGCTGTTCATGGTCCCGTCGCTTGCTACAAACTGTATGGTGCGCCCACCTGGAGGAAGTAATGACAACGTGTGGTTCTGAACGTAGGCGTTGATGTAGACCACACTCCTCAGTGCAGCGATGAAATTTGGAATGGGGGCTGGACCGAGCAGGGACAGAGTACCTTCCTGGAACTGGCCACTGATATTCAGGCCGTAGGTGGAGTAGTTGAACAGGTCGACACCTGGGAGGTACCCTAGCACTGAGATGCTGACCGTATAGAGAAGGACGGAGTCCTGGTCATAGAGTACAACATTGGCAGGAACTAGAGGCAGGGAGGACATGTTCTCAAAGTAGACCAAGGCCTCATTCAAGGAGCCACCAAAGGTAAGAACGGGGGGGACGTGGATCAGCTGTATGGTGATGTTGGTGAAGGCAACCACGCTGTCATGGAGACCATCATTGGCTTTAAAGGAGACGCGCCTTACAACCAGCGGATTGGTAGGCGGGTTGGCCAGGTCTGTGTAGGTCACTGACTGCAGCATGAAGGAGATGTCATCTGGTGTGGCAGAGCCAGTGAGCAGGAGGAAGCTGGTGTTCATCTGAACAAGACTGAAGCCTCTGGGTATGAAGGTGACGGCTATCTGCTCCAGGGGCCCATCCTGGGGGTTGGTGAGGATAATGGTGATTGTTTCATTTCTAAGATACCAATCTGGATCAACAAAGTTGGTTCCCACGGCAACCAAATAGATAGGATACGCTCCCTGAACGAAAACTGTTTGATAGTCAATTCCAGCAGACCCTGGGTTCAGATAAATGATCGGTATGTCATCGTTGATCAACTGGCTTGCAATGGTTATGAAAACTCTGTTGCTGAAGAGAACACCATCGCAAGCCTGAAAGATGAGGACAAGAGAATCTGTGATAGGTTCATCACCGTCATTGCAGAACAGTACATCGGCCAACAGCGTATTGTAAGCACGAACACTGGCATTACCAAATATAGTAACGTCATGCCCGCCAATGCTGGCAATGCTAAGACCGGACGAGGGTTGGTTGACAATGGTAACAGTGGCATTAGGTGAAGGTAGAGTAATTCCATCTGCCATTCGAAGAATGACAGTAACGTTAGAGATGGTGGGGCTGTCCACGTCTGAAACGCTCACATTGGTGATATCAAGAGGGCAGGCACCTTCAATGAAGGAAAACATATACACTGCAGCTGAGACAACAGGAGCCACATTAGTTGGCTTAGTTATTTCCGTGACAACAATGGTCAGTGCTGCTTTGGAGGACAGAGCAGGTGTGCCCAAATCGGTGGCCGTCAGATTAAAGATGTATATCAGAGAAATCAGCTGAGCAGTGATGTTCACCCGACCACTAACAGGGTCGATGGAGAAGAGAGTGCTTAGTGGAGACAGGGAGTAACGTACCACACCATTTGGACCGTAGTCTGTGTCAGTTGCATTTGCAGTAAAGACGATCGATCCAATGGTCTGGTTATCAAAAACAGTCACAGTGAAGTTGGATTGTGAGAACACTGGAGGACCTGTGTTCACATTCAGAACAGTCACATTCAAAGTAGCTGAGGCCGAGAGAGGAGGGACACCAGAGTCCATTGCTACTACAGTCAGCAGATACATATTCTGAATTTTGTAACTTAAGGTAGATGTCAAATACACCAGTCCAGTCGTTGGGTCCACACCAAATGGACTTGGAGATGAGATGGAATAGGTGACATTGGCATTACCCCCTGTGCCTGTATCTGATGCCTGCACCTGAGCAACAATTGTTCCTATGGTAGCATTTGCGTACACTTGAATGTAGTAGGTACTCATAAGAAAAACTGGTGGTTTGTTTGTTTCCGTGACAACAATTGTCAGTGTTGCTTTGGAGGACAGAGCAGGTGTACCCAAATCGGTGGCCGTTAGATTAAAGATGTATATCTGAGAAATCAGCTGAGCAGTGATGTTCACCTGACCACTAACAGGGTCGATGGAAAAGAGAGTGCTTAGTGGAGACAGGGAGTAACGTACCACACCATTTAGACCATAGTCTGTGTCAGTTGCATTTGCAGTAAATATGATCGATCCAATGGTCTGGTTATCTGGAATAGTCACAGTGAAGTTGGATTGTGAGAACACTGGAGGACCTGTGTTCACATTCAGAACAGTCACATTCAAAGTAGCTGAGGCCGAGAGAGGAGGGACACCAGAGTCCATTGCTACTACAGTCAGCAGATACATATTCTGAATTTTGTAACTTAAGGTAGATGTCAAATACACCAGTCCAGTCTTTGGGTCCACACCAAATGGATTTGGAGATGAGATGGAATAGGTGACATTGGCATTACCCCCTGTGCCTGTATCTGATGCCTGC
Organism: Spongilla lacustris; assembly: GCA_949361645.1. Classification (NCBI taxonomy): domain Eukaryota; kingdom Metazoa; phylum Porifera; class Demospongiae; order Spongillida; family Spongillidae; genus Spongilla; species Spongilla lacustris. The sequence continues at coordinate 7,279,397 of OX442421.1, read as the reverse complement.
ACCTGAGCAACAATTGTTCCTATGGTAGCATTTGCGTACACTTGAATGTAGTAAGTACTCATAAGAAAAACTGGTGGCTTGTTTGTTTCTGTGACAATAATTGTCAGTGTTGCTTTGGAGGACAGAGCAGGTGTGCCCAAATCGGTGGCCGTCAGATTAAAGATGTATATCTGAGAAATCAGCTGAGCAGTGATGTTCACCTGACCACTAACAGGGTCGATGGAGAAGAAAGTGCTTAGTGGAGACAGAGAGTAACGTACCACACCATTTAAACCATAGTCTGTGTCAGTTGCATTTGCAGTAAAGATTATTGATCCAATAGTCTGGTTATCTGGAATACTCACAGTGAAGTTGGATTGTGAGAACACTGGAGGACCTGTGTTCACGTTCAGAACAGTCACATTCAAAGTAGCTGAGGCTGAGAGAGGAGGGACACCAGAGTCCATTGCTACTACAGTCAGCAGATACATATTCTGAATTTTGTAACTTAAGGCAGATGTCAAATACACCAGTCCAGTCCTTGGGTCCACACCAAATGGATTTGGAGATGAGATGGAATAGGTGACATTGGCATTACCCCCTGTGCCTGTATCTGATGCCTGCACCTGAGCAACAATCATTCCTATGGTAGCATTTGCGTACACTTGAATGTAGTAAGTACTCATAAGAAAAACTGGTGGTTTGTTTGTTTCCGTGACAACAATTGTCAGTGTTGCTTTGGAGGACAGAGCAGGTGTGCCCAAATCGGTGGCCGTCAGATTAAAGATGTATATCTGAGAAATCAGCTGAGCAGTGATGTTCACCTGACCACTAACAGGGTCGATGGAAAAGAGAGTGCTTAGTGGAGACAGGGAGTAACGTACCACACCATTTAGACCATAGTCTGTGTCAGTTGCATTTGCAGTAAATATGATCGATCCAATGGTCTGGTTATCAGGAATAGTCACAGTGAAGTTGGATTGTGAGAACACTGGAGGACCTGTGTTCACATTCAGAACAGTCACATTCAAAGTAGCTGAGGCCGAGAGAGGAGGGACACCAGAATCCATTGCTACTACAGTCAGCAGATACATATTCTGAATTTTGTAACTTAAGGTAGATTTCAAATACACCAGTCCAGTCTTTGGGTCCACACCAAATGGATTTGGAGATGAGATGGAATAGGTGACATTGGCATTACCCCCTGTGCCTGTATCTGATGCCTGCACCTGAGCAACAATTGTTCCTATGGTAGCATTTGCGTACACTTGAATGTAGTAAGTACTCATAAGAAAAACTGGTGGCTTGTTTGTTTCTGTGACAATAATTGTCAGTGTTGCTTTGGAGGACAGAGCAGGTGTGCCCAAATCGGTGGCCGTCAGATTAAAGATGTATATCTGAGAAATCAGCTGAGCAGTGATGTTCACCTGACCACTAACAGGGTCGATGGAGAAGAAAGTGCTTAGTGGAGACAGAGAGTAACGTACCACACCATTTAAACCATAGTCTGTGTCAGTTGCATTTGCAGTAAAGATTATTGATCCAATAGTCTGGTTATCTGGAATACTCACAGTGAAGTTGGATTGTGAGAACACTGGAGGACCTGTGTTCACATTCAGAACAGTCACATTCAAAGTAGCTGAGGCTGAGAGAGGAGGGACACCAGAGTCCATTGCTACTACAGTCAGCAGATACATATTCTGAATTTTGTAACTTAAGGTAGATGTCAAATACACCAGTCCAGTCTTTGGGTCCACACCAAATGGATTTGGAGATGAGATGGAATAGGTGACATTGGCATTACCCCCTGTGCCTGTATCTGATGCCTGCACCTGAGCAACAATCGTTCCTATGGTAGCATTTGCGTACACTTGAATGTAGTAAGTACTCATAAGAAAAACTGGTGGTTTGTTTGTTTCCGTGACAACAATGGTCAGTGTTGCTTTGGAGGACAGAGCAGGTGTGCCCAAATCGGTGGCCGTCAGATTAAAGATGTATATCTGAGAAATCAGCTGAGCAGTGATGTTCACCTGACCACTAACAGGGTCGATGGAGAAGAGAGCGCTTAGTGGAGATAGGGAGTAACGTACCACACCATTTAGACCATAGTCAGTGTCAGTTGCATTTGCAGTAAATATGATCGATCCAATGGTCTGGTTATCTGGAATAGTCACAGTGAAGTTGGATTGTGAGAACACTGGAGGACCTGTGTTCACGTTCAGAACAGTCACATTCAAAGTAGCTGAGGCCGAGAGAGGAGGGACACCAGAGTCCATTGCTACTACAGTCAGCAGATACATATTCTGAATTTTGTAACTTAAGGTAGATGTCAAATACACCAGTCCAGTCCTTGGGTCCACACCAAATGGACTTGGAGATGAGATGGAATAGGTGACATTGGCATTACCCCCTGTGCCTGTATCAGATGCCTGCACCTGAGCAACAATTGTTCCTATGGTAGCATTTGCGTACACTTGAATGTAGTAGGTACTCATAAGAAAAACTGGTGGTTTGTTTGTTTCCGTGACAACAATGGTCAGTGTTGCTTTGAAGGACAGAGCAGGTGTGCCCAAATCGGTGGCCGTCAGATTAAAGATGTATATCTGAGAAATCAGCTGAGCAGTGATGTTCACCTGACCACTAACAGGGTCGATGGAGAAGAGAGCGCTTAGTGGAGATAGGGAGTAACGTACCACACCATTTAGACCATAGTCTGTGTCAGTTGCATTTGCAGTAAAGACGATCGATCCAATGGTCTGGTTATCTGGAATAGTCACAGTGAAGTTGGATTGTGAGAACACTGGAGGACCTGTGTTCACATTCAGAACAGTCACATTCAAAGTAGCTGAGGCCGAGAGAGGAGGGACACCAGAGTCCATTGCTACTACAGTCAGCAGATACATATTCTGAATTTTGTAACTTAAGGTAGATGTCAAATACACCAGTCCAGTCTTTGGGTCCACACCAAATGGATTTGGAGATGAGATGGAATAGGTGACATTGGCATTACCCCCTGTGCCTGTATCTGATGCCTGCACCTGAGCAACAATTGTTCCTATGGTAGCATTTGCGTACACTTGAATGTAGTAAGTACTCATAAGAAAAACTGGTGGCTTGTTTGTTTCTGTGACAATAATTGTCAGTGTTGCTTTGGAGGACAGAGCAGGTGTGCCCAAATCGGTGGCCGTCAGATTAAAGATGTATATCTGAGAAATCAGCTGAGCAGTGATGTTCACCTGACCACTAACAGGGTCGATGGAGAAGAGAGTGCTTAGTGGAGACAGAGAGTAACGTACCACACCATTTAAACCATAGTCTGTGTCAGTTGCATTTGCAGTAAAGATTATTGATCCAATAGTCTGGTTATCTGGAATACTCACAGTGAAGTTGGATTGTGAGAACACTGGAGGACCTGTGTTCACGTTCAGAACAGTCACATTCAAAGTAGCTGAGGCCGAGAGAGGAGGGACACCAGAGTCCATTGCTACTACAGTCAGCAGATACATATTCTGAATTTTGTAACTTAAGGTAGATGTCAAATACACCAGTCCAGTCTTTGGGTCCACACCAAATGGACTTGGAGATGAAATGGAATAGGTGACATTGGCATTACCCCCTGTGCCCATATCTGATGCCTGCACCTGAGCAACAATTGTTCCTATGGTAGCATTTGCGTACACTTGAATGTAGTAAGTACTCATAAGAAAAACTGGTGGTTTATTTGTTTCTGTGACAACAATGGTCAGTGCTGCTTTGGAGGACAGAGCAGGTGTGCCCAAATCGGTGGCCGTCAGATTAAAGATGTATATCTGAGAAATCAGCTGAGCAGTGATGTTCACCTGACCCCTAACAGGGTCGATGGAGAAGAGAGTGCTTAGTGGAGACAGGGAGTAACGTACCACACCATTTAAACCATAGTCTGTGTCAGTTGCATTTGCAGTAAAGATTATTGATCCAATGGTCTGGTTATCTGGAATAGTCACAGTGAAGTTCGATTGTGAGAACACTGGAGGACCTGTGTTCACGTTCAGAACAGTCACATTCAAAGTAGCTGAGGCCGAGAGAGGAGGAACACCAGAGTCCATTGCTACTACAGTCAGCAGATACATATTCTGAATTTTGTAACTTAAGGTAGACGTCAAATTTACCAGTCCAGTCTTTGGGTCCACACCAAATGGACTTGGAGATGAGATGGAATAGGTGACATTGGCATTACCCCCTGTGCCTGTATCTGATGCCTGCACCTGTGCAACAATTGTTCCTATGGTAGCATTTGCGTACACTTGAATGTAGTAAGTACTCATAAGAAAAACTGGTGGTTTGTTTGTTTCCGTGACAACAATTGTCAGTGTTGCTTTGGAGGACAGAGCAGGTGTGCCCAAATCGGTGGCCGTCAGATTAAAGATGTATATCTGAGAAATCAGCTGAGCAGTTATGTTCACCCGACCACTAACAGGGTCGATGGAGAAGAGAGTGCTTAGTGGAGACAGGGAGTAACGTACCACACCATTTAGACCATAGTCTGTGTCAATTGCATTTGCAGTAAAGATTATTGATCCAATGGTCTGGTTATCGAAAACAGTCACAGTGAAGTTGGATTGTGAGAACACTGGAGGATTGTCATTGACATCACCAATCAATATGACAAGTGATACTGCTGCGGATTGATTGGTGCCGGGATCATATGCTGAAACGGAAAGGGTATATGCAGCAACAGTTTCCCTATCCAAAGTGCCATTGGTGATTACTAGAACAGTATCAGTTCCATTCTGAAGAAGTGAAAATTTGTCTGACCTTCCAATGATGACAAAGGTAAGTAACCTTCCTGTCATTCGAAGGTCACTGACTTGCAAAACGAACACCAGTGTTCCAATGGTGGCATTCTCCAGGATGGTGGTGTTGTAGGGTGGATTGAAATGCAGGCACGCCCCTGCACACGGCTGGCACAATGAGTGGCTGTATTGGTACCAGTCTGCAGAGCACTGGGCCACACATGTGCTCCCTTGAAGCACGTTCTGGCAGGCCTTTTGATTACGGGAGGGGTAGAAAAAGAGGGACAGTGAGATGGAAAATATGGTGGGGAGAATGCATGAGAGGGGAGTGGGGTTAGTAAGTGGGAGAAAGATAGTGAGGGAGTGATGGCAAAGATAATGGGGTTAGTAAGAGGTATATTATCTTGCATGATTCATGTGTGTTCTTTTTTTTAAAAAGATTACAATGATACATGTACATGTAACAAAATTTGTGCAATACCATAATCAGATCTGTATAGGTACATGAAACGTACAAGACTGGTCACTAAACAGCCCATATAAGCACTTACCAAACAGCTGTTGGCAGTCGGGCCGGTGCAGCCTAAGCACTGCTGATCACATGGAAGGCACCCACCCACATTCTCGATGCCATAGTAACCGATGACACACGAGGAGCAGTCCCTCCCCATCACGTTCGGTTTGCACAGGCACTGCCCCGAGCTAGTGTCGCACACTGCGGTTGAACCGACCGTTCCCATCAGGTTGCAGAGACAGGGTTGGCAACCGCCCGAATTGGAGGAGGATAAATTGTAGTAGGTGTTGATGCACTGGTCACAAGCCCTCCCAGTCACAAAGGCCTTGCAAGAGCACTTGCCAGCAGTGGAGAAGTTGCGGCTGCAGTCCCCACCATTGGTGACCCCGGGCGCGTGGCACGCACAGGGTAAGCAGGTGGCCTTCGAGTCGAGCGAGACGTTCTGAGGGTGGTAGTAGAAAGGCGCGCACTGCTCGCACTGGTTACCGGCGGTGTTGTCCGAGCAGTTGGAACACACGCCGGTTTGTAAGGTGCTGTCATAGGTACAGGCGACCGCGTGCCCGTTGCACTGGCAAACCTCGCAGGCGTTCGCGGACGTGACGTTTCCGGACTGCCACGGCTTGTTGTTGTACAGCGGCAGGCAAAGCTCGCACTGCGTCCCTGCGGTATTGTGCTGGCACAAACAGACGGAGCCGTTGCAGGTAGATGCGTGTCCGTTACAGACACACGCTTGCCCGTATGTGTAGAGCTCGTACACGGAATAGCTCTGGGCGGGCTGCTGGGGTTGCCACGAGAGTAGGCGGAGCCTGATATGAGTGGCCGCAGCAAACTGCTGCAGGGATGGGTTCTGGTCGACGCTAAGCACGCTGTTGGCCCCCGGTCTGTTGCCGATGTCGAGGACGAAGAAGTCCAGATACCAGTTGGAGAGAGGATACGTGTATGTGTTGACGCAGTTAACATCAGTAAGAGACGTCAGAGGGCCGTTATTGGGAAGCCCAAACACCGAACAGTCCGCGGCATAAAATTGGCGGGGAAAGAACGTTTTTCCGTCGGTGGAATAGTACAGAACGGCTGAGTACGGCAGGAGTTGAAAGAGCGCCGAAAAAACGAGGGCCTCCCGGAGCCCGCCAAGAGCAACGGTTACGTTCACCTCGGATACAGCGTTGACCGACTGCCACCACGTGGTCGTCTTCTGGTCGTTGATAAAGGTGACGTCATGCGACGCTGGATTCACGCGCGGCACCTGGTACTGCCCCGTTGAATCGAAGCACAACAGCTCTGTGGCGACGGGGTATGCGTCCGGGCAGCGGCATTCCGGCTGCACATGGAAAGGCGCTTTTGCGGGTTGCGCCAAAGTCCGGATATCCTTGTTTGAGAGGCTTGCGTTGAAATAGTAGGCGGAGTACATCGAACCTGCAAATTAATTGCACCCAACATTAATTAAAACATCAGCTAGTAGTTTACACACTAACAATAATATATATGACAGTACCTGAAAATAGTGGAGAAATTGCCACCGTTCTGCCAAGGTAAAACACTCCGACGCCATCTTCGACTGGTGCATTGAGTGTATATCGCTGTCCTAGAAGCAATCCGTCCACAAATAAAGCAAAACTGTTCCCGTAGACGGACACGGCGACGTGATGGAAGCTGCCGTCTGCAATGTTGACACCCGCGACATTCAACGTGTTATACCCAGACTGTAGTCCCTCCGGGTGATACTGAAACTGAACTGATTGGCTAGTTGAGTTCAGATAAAGTGCGTGGAATTCGGTCAACCCTGAGGGCGTAGACTTGGCATACACGTATCTGAAGACCAGTGGGGTTTCGGTGAAAGGATATAATGATTTAAATGAGCAACTCACCCCTCGTTCCCTTCGTCTTGCTGTAGCCACACCGCAAAGGTGAATCCCTGCAATGGCTGGAACATAAACGTTGTCGAGAAGCTGACGTACGAATTTACGCTCCCATCAAATCTAAATATCGGCGCGCCATTGGCAGCAGTACTGACTTGAACCTGGGAACACGGGCCGGGGTTTTGTGAGAGGCGAAAATTTAAGTAGGTTCACAGACTTACCACTCCTGCCGCCCTGGTTCCAATTTCCAAGAGGTCGACTGGGATGGGCAACGCCTGTCCGTAGGGGCAGGTACTGTTGCAGCCACTGCACGAGGGCAGGCAGCTGTTATCGCAGGTTGAAGTGGCCGTCACGGTTTGGAAGGAGGCAAAGTTATTGTTGTTGTCGATGGTGATAGGCGGGTAGAGCCCTTGGCCGCTGAGGTGCTGTGCGCACCACAGGAGAATCATGCACACGTTTGGTAACTTGTTTACAAACATTTTCCTGTGGTAGAGTCTGTGGAGGAAAAGGGGGTGGGGCATTTGCGGGATTTTCAGTGCAGCTAACGTGTACCGATTTAAAACTTGAAATGCCTTACCTATGATCGGTAGCTGTACATGTTTGCGACGTTTTGTTGCAGGTATAGTGTCTTGCTTTCTCTGCTTGTTACCACTCACCAAGGATTCGATGACCAATTAAATAATATGTTATTTGGTTATAGGCGGGGCTGTTCGAAATGAATCTAGTTTAAAACGTTGCTTTTGGGCGGGATGTTGTCGCCATGGGGGGAGGGGGGGGGGGCTGCAGTCCATCAGTTCATAGAAAGATTTCATCACTGCATCATGTAGTAAATATATCCTGTAAAGTGTAAACCTTGGTACTGTAAGCAAAGCTGCAAGGAAATGAAATCATAAAAATAGTAGCACATTTGTAGGACATTACGTCAGTTGTTCGTGTGCTGAATATCATGTTCCCTTATACGGTTCCTGGCTGGAGGTGTAATAGTTGCCCCGAATCACCTCATTCAGTTGTACCCTAGCTCTCCAGCGGCAGAACCTCTTAGTACTCCTAATCTGAAGAACAGTATTACAGTAATGCTATACATTGATAATATGCAGTATTATAGATATGCCTAGGGTGTGTAACCTTTTTTATAAATCAAAATCGATTATTTCGACTATGAAAAAAAGTCCAATCGATTTTTCAGGTTAATAGCAACTTGAAAATCGGTTATTAGAAACATTAAATCGATTTTGGCGATTAGTGCACCATTAATTTGCCAACGATTACCTAGGTTTTTCCGATTTGTGTTATTAAATCACAGTTTCTCAAGTCTATACACGGATAACTACTTATCAGCTGGTTATGCCAACATTAGATAGTATCCGCAGGGACTGGGAACGAGGTGCATTCCAATGTGATGCATTCAATGAATTCAATGGCGGTGGATGGGAATTATCACCTAAGAACACATTCTTGCATGTTGGGTGGATGGGTGGAACACCTTTCCACGCATATGACAAGGCCGCCAATCAAGACATGTACGATTTCATTATTTTAATGTTATGGCCGAACGTCTGGAAAAGAGCCAGTGTACCGAAGTATTTGGACACCTGTCACCTGTACTGCTGTGCAAAAGAGTACATAGTAGCACGTTCGATTAACGCACATGTACTATACGGCAGAGAGCGCGAACGTATTTAAATCGCCGTGCCCAATGATGACTGCGAATATTTACGTTGAATCGATCAATTAACCCTTTGTACTGCAGGCAGGAAAGGGCATATAAAAAGGGTAATCGATTTCCTACCGATTTCTGTGCGAAGGAAACGAATATCGACTAATCGCGACTAAGAAAAACAGAATCGGTTATTTCGACTAAAGAAAATTCTGAAATCGGTAACCTG
>OX442421.1:7172258-7270190 GCA_949361645.1 Spongilla lacustris | reverse complement strand
AGCAACAAACCTTGTTACGTAGCGCTAGGAGGCGTGCAGAATCGATTTCAGGCCCGATTTCATACAGTATAAAACTGGTACAGCTAGGGGGATACTCGTAATTTTGCCTTGTCCCGCGCGTGAGTCGATTTTGAGGGCACGAGACGGAGACAACAATCGGATTCAATATAGAATACTTCTTTCAATTATGGAAGCCGATTTTTAAATACAAAGACCTACTTTTCAATATATATTATAGTTCTTCGATGTACTAGCTACATGTTTCTCCTTTGGCAAATTAGCAAATTGTAAAGGTATTGACACAAATGGTAATAGAATTTGTAATGAGAAAACGCACCCATTGACTACGTGTACATTGAGGACAATGTTATGACAATCCTAGGGAAGCGACGCCTTAAATAGGAAAAATACGGCGACCCCACTAAAAATCATGGCAAATGTAGTGTACTAACAATCCCCTTTGGCAAATGCTGAGAAAAATCTGGTGTGCTTGGTATTGAAGTACCCCATACATGTCTATGGGAAGTTATACGGGAATATTCGTTGATTCGCAAACCGCGAATTAATTAGCTTTCCCTTTGACCGCTCATTTCTGGATATGTGTATGGACTTAGAGACTATGAAGTTACAGAAGGGATTTCTTTTTTCATTTTAAGGGAATTAGTAATTCATTTAAAATGCGTTTTCAGTAGGGTTGACAGAAAGCGATTCAAGTCCAGCAGTATATTATAATCCCAAGCAATTTTTCCTTTATTTTTCTAAAGTAAACAGGTCATACTATAGATTTACAGAGGCTTTTGTTCAAAAAGATCTCCTGTACCTAGATTAATCATATATAAGTTTACACTTACATTACAGATCTACCTATTATGATGTTTATATACACTTTTTATCAAACTCTCAATGTCAGAGCCTGCCTTGTGATCTTGTACATAAGTGTTTTGGATTTCCTAAAGGAGTTTTGTATTGTCTCAGGATTTATTGAGTCCATTCATTCTGGTATTATTTTTTGCACATTTGGGAGTGTATAATTGTTGCCTCTGTTATTTCACACTTTGTGCTGCTGACAGAGACTGAAGAGCTGCTACAATATGCACACTACAAACACAATTTTCTATTCACATTTATATGATATAAGGTTATGCAATCAATTCTCTATAAGATGTTGTGGTGCACCAAGGCATAACTTGCCAAAAACATTATTTCAAGTATCATAAAGATAATCACCATAGCAACCGTCACATATCATCAAAGTCAGCCAATTTATATAGATATGATAGAGGGTCAAAAATAAGGTATTGACTCATATTTGGTTGCTATGGTGATTATCTTTAGTTTTTGTGATACTTGAAATAATGTTTTTGGCAAGTTATGCCTTGGTGCACCACAACATCTTATAGAGAATTTATAGAGAATGTTTTAATTAGTTGTTTCATTGCTTTTTATTAACTGGATGCTTTCAACAGTCATGATACAATCTAAATATCTTCCCTACATTGAAGTCATTATTGTTAATGTACACAGAGGTTGGGTATCAGTATGGAAATTATATATATCTTCTAGTGACTGCATCAGGTGACTGATGTTTGGTATGTTTCTGGCCAGGAATCTCCATTTGCTTGAAAGACCATGGGTGAAGGCAGCAGAGGTTAGCTGGTTGAGCTCCTGTGCCCAACCCTCAACCTTTCTCTTTACATAATGTTGTACAAATGTGAAGGTGCCCTAATGCAGCTCCAAGATGTGCATGGTGATCTGGGTGTCATGGAAGGCAGAGAGGGCAGCAGCTTGATGAGATTGCTTTGCTACAAGACATGTTTAGGATACACTGACATGGTAGCCATGTGCTGGGACCAAGGGAGACAAGCTTGTCCCACCAGGTGAGAAGGTTGCGGGAAATCTTGCCAGTGGCTGTGGCATCATCTGCATACCAGACTTGATCAATGTCATGATTTACATGGTGGATGAGAGGGAGGATGGCAAGGGCATACATGAGCATGGCGAGAGGATCACCATGATCTGAGTGGGATAGTACTGTGGTACCATTAACATGTATTTATGAGAATGGTAGAGATGGCGGGGCACAGATACTGAATATTTTAGAGGGCAGACTGACGATTGAGTAGGTTGAAGGCATTGTTGGCGTCAACCAGGAGAACAGCTTCACTGGCATCATCATTAAATAGATGGGACATGGTGTGTCCAGCATCTTGACCTGCACATAGTTGGAGGGAGCCAGCAGCTTGTTGTATGTCCTGGCGTGTTACAGATAGACCGGCCTTAGCAACTATTCTTCTTGAGGTCTCACAATACATCTAGGACGAACTTTATTTAGTGCAATCATTGTACGTTATTAATTACTCAGTACTACCGTAAATAGGGTAATTCTGAAACGTACACCCGATGGAAAACCGCCAGGTGAGTCTGTGTTTTGAATTACATGTACAAAGGAAAGCTTACCCGGCTGTGTTTACTTAGCCGTAAAACGGCTTATGAGAGAGGCGATAGAGTTGAGGGAACCCACCTTTATGTATCATGCGCAGCCGTTGGAGGTAATGTATATCCAGCATCTAGCTCACTTACGACATCGTCCTCAACGGATGTCTGCAGGACAACCTGTTCGAATGGCAATTCACGATTATAGGGTCAAAAGAAACGGACTACGAGGGCGGACGTTACCACGGAAGGATAATCTTACCGACCGAGTACCCAATGAAGCCGCCAAGTATAATCATGCTTACGGTAGGTGGAGGTGGAAGCCACTTACGTAAAGAGCTCCACGACTACATGTACGTCCGTGTGTGATTTGCAACCTAACGGACGCTTTGAGCTGCACCAAAAGATCTGCCTGAGTGCCTCCTCCTACCATCCTGAGTTGTGGCAGCCATCTTGGAGCAGTAAGCCCTGCACACTGACATGGTTTCTTTTTGTCCCTCATCTGTTTGACGTTTTCTGTGCACCTTTGCTCAATGGCACCTTTCTGCAAGTTCGATGGACACCTGTGGCTGCCTTTGGTACGCTCAACACACCTGCCCATCTGGTCAGTTTTGGACCACTTGATGAAGAAGTGCATGCCCCCCCCCCAGACCAGCTGACACCTCACCTGTTGGAGTGGAACCTAGGGTCAAAACTCCGATATTTAAGTAAATTTGCCAAGCCTAAGGTGGATGGGTACCTGGAGGTGTTGAACTCTCTGGATGGTCAGTCTCAGCATTGGGTTCCTAGACCCTGCTGCTCTTCCCTAGTACAAAAAAAAAAGAAAAAGTAGATACAGGAGTGTCCTTGAGTAACATGTCGCCTCATCTCCATAGAAACAGTCCCAAACAAACTTTTAAAACAGCTCTTGATATTAATCCCTAGAACAAAATACCAGGACTTTATGCATCAGAGCTAAATGTCTTTACCATAGCAAAAAGGCAGCCCAAAGCACACTCCACCCCCTCCCATCATGTACTTGATTGTAAAGTTTATGGCATAAGGACTAATGCCTGAGGCCCAAAAGGCTCATGCCATCACCACTAAATAATGTGTGTGCTTAAAAACATCGGGTTTTCTTAGCCTAACATCAGATTAGGATATATGCAATGAAGGTCTGATTTTCTAGGAATGATTTAGTGATCTTAGAAGCCTTGTGTGTGTATCTGTGTGTGCTTGTGTGCGTGTGCTTGTGTGTGTGTGTGTGTGTGTGTGTGTGTGTGAATGCATGGAAGGAGGGCTACTCTGCTTTCTAGTGGTTCAATGCATTCCACTTGTACTTTTGACTGTGGTAAGGGAGTGGCACACTGATCTTGATGATACACACACAGCCTTATAGTCTTCCTCTGTTCTGGCTTCACTGTTACATTTGTGGCATTCAGGATCTAGATCAGCCTTACACCTTGTGTGTTCTGCCAGCAGCACTGAAATGGCTTCTGAATTGTTGAAATGTTGTCCATATTATTCTATACACACATACAATGCAAACACACAAACACGCACATACAAAGATTAGTCCATATGTTTACACATACACAGATGTGCATATGAGCATGTACAAATACTGTACATGTACATGTCATGATATTTGCAGTGCATCCCTCGATTGCATCGCAGTGAAACTTTATAAGCTTATTTTAAATGAATCAATTTGAAACAAATCACAAGATGACTGCCAATGTATGGGCAATTTCTTGATATGACACAACACGTAAACATTAAAATACATCACACACACATAAACGAACATGTCAGGCATTCTTTCTGCTACCAATGCATGTAAAGGTCTTGTTGATACCAATGAATACAATAGTCCAATACAAGCAGAGATAATATTATCTCTGCTTGCGCTCAAGTTCATTTTGGGATGGGAAGAAAGTATATCAGTCACTTGGAGAATGTTGTTATTTATTAGTGGATTGATTTGTAACCCATCCAGGCAGGCCATATAGTTGAACTGCACGATGCTGCACAAGTTAACATATTGCGGACACTAAACTGCATGGACACACACACACACACACATACACACACACACAAGCACAATGTCCACACATCTAGGCCTACTACTGTGTTATTACCTGTTGCTTTGCTTGCTGGTAGAGGGTGGCAATTCATTGCAAACTATTATGGTGTCTCGTGTGCCTATACCTTTGTTATTATTTAGACAATAATCTATGGGTAAATGGTGTGCATGGGCGAGTGCGGGAAAAATCGATCGATCCAAAATAGGTCAAAGCAAAACGCGACAGAAAAGTTTAAGCAAGCTACCGGTGCTGTTTGAACACACCGCTTACATGATTGAACATACCGCACCCTTCCCCTTGTTCATGATTCAGGACAGTGATATTGAATTTGATCATTGGCTTGCCAATGGGTACAATGGACTGGATTTGATGACCTGTGGTATGATTTTTTATATTCACGATGTAGGACTTTATATGTATATGTACCTGCATGCATATCAGTGAACACCCAGCGGTCAGGTTTGACAGATGTTGCAGGTAGTAGCAATTCAGTCTTGAATATATGGTGCTCATTCATTGGAATGTATCTGGTGCAGCATATAAGCTCTTATGCATGAGGGGCATCATTTGCATGTAGCCTAAAGAAGGCTGCATGGAGTGAGGTATCAAACATATCAAAGACTCACTGTTCATAGTCAGCACATCTCAGTCCCTCAGTGATACCATTAACACAAATATAGAAACACAATACACTAGCAAGTATAAAGCTAAGTAGCGTTGGAGTAATTATTTATAGACAAGTTGTTCCAGCCGCAGTGCCAGTTGTGTTTTAACTTGAGCCTGGGGCCTGCTACTACTCATGTGGTACCCATTATTGTGGCCGTGGCCTGTGCAGTGGAAGAATATCACAGTTTTGTCATGTTTTACATGTCCTACCGTCATATGTATACAACGCATTAATTCCACATCAGTTTGCAATGCATGCAGATATCTTTGCATTTGTTAGATGGAGTTATCATGAGATGGAAGGATATTTATCACACCTACCAAATGTATTATACCATTGCTCAATACTTGGGTAGATTTTGGGTGGCATGTTATTGAGATGAAGAGACCTGCACACGCTGCACATTGGATCAGAGTACTCCAAATGAGAGTAGTTTGAATGCCACTCAAAATACTTGTTATAGTACTTCGGTTCAGAGCCCTCTCTTTTCAAAAATTCTCCAAGTTCTTTTGCACTAGTGAACTTGGATGCATCGATAAATGACCCGGGAGCAGCCACCTCTGGATTAGAGAGGTTGGCGCCAGAAATCACCACCGGCACCGCGCCAAAACTCAAACCATTGTAGTAGAACTTCTCCGTTATGTAATCAAGACAGTACGCGTTCTCAAACGACAGATAGAACTTGTAATACTGGATCTTTTCCCTACAATCATCACACTTTCCCTTTCCGCACCCTCCGTAGACGTCGATGTCGATGAATTTAGAGAGGGCGTTGATAAATTTAAGTCTCTCTCCAGCGGAAGCGGCCTGACAATTGCTGATGATAGCCGTCGCGGTACCGGTCTTTCCTTCCAGATAGTTCTTACTAGGGTCAAATCCTCCGTTGTACTTAACTCCCGCCGTCATTCTTCCATACGTGGCAGCGAAGTCTGAAGTGCTGACATAAGTGGCAGTCCAGTTAAATACGCTTGGGACCTTGGGGTACACGAACGTTTGCTGGGGAGACTCCATGTTGTAATAGATCCAGACCTGGTTCTTGGGGCGATGATCTAGCGGTGCAATATCCTGTGTCGCCCCAACATCGCGGCCGTGGTACAAAATGGCATCGCTGCTACTGTACCGGGTGCGGTCAGTCACGTAACTGCACACATAGTGTCCCCCAAAGCAGGTTATATTAGGCGGTAAAGGCCAGGGCCCGCCAAACCACTTACCCCACAGAAGTATCTTTTTCGTGGGTGTGTCCGAATCATCTTCAAGAAATATAGGTGGCAGTCGAGAACTCGGAAATCGAAAGTGTACCAAATAAAAATAAGCTATGCAGAGGAGAATAATCGGCACCACTAACAGGACGATTGGACGTAGCGCCATATCTATAACTCACATGCACGTGATATTATGTTATTAATCTACATGTATCTCGTACTCAGACCCTGATCCGCTACTTTTCCACGCAGCTGTAGAAATCAGGGTTTGGGTACGAGACTACTCTACATATATAAGAAAGTTTGAGGTAAAATTTAAAGCAGGGAAACAAGGGTTGAATGATATGTTTTAGTCTGGCACACATTATATTGCACTGTTCATGCATATGCGTGCAATGAACTACTTCGTTTTTCCATATCACATGCATGTTCAATACCCCACTATTGTACAGAAAGCTGTATGATAAACATTTCTCTTTTTACTGACTGATCATGAGAAGCCGTTGTTAATATAGCTGTTGTTTAACACTATGCTGTTTCATTAACACTTGGTATTTAAGGCAACTTTTTACATGTGCATGACAACTTTCGTGCTCATTGAATTTTTGTACAGCCTTCTTCCAGTTACTAAATCCCGTAACAGTAAATGCCTTCAAATGCTATATACCACCAACTTTCTTATAGAGAATGTTTTTTTATTTACTTGTTTCATTGCTTTTTATTCATAACTGGATGCTTTCAACAGTCATGATAAAATCTAAATATCTTCACTACATTGAAGTCATTGTTGTTAATGTATGTACACAGAGGTTAGGTATCAGTTTGGATCGGATTATATCTTCCAGTGGCTGCCTGATGTTTGGTATGGCTGGCCAGGAATGTCCATCTGCTTGAAAGACCATGGGTGAAAGCAGCATAGGCTGCATGAGGATTGTTAGCTGCTATTGAGGCTAGCTGGTTGAGCTCCTGTGCCCAACCCTCAACCTTTCTCTTTACATAATGTTGTACAGAGGTCAAGGTGCCTAATGCAGCTCCAAGATGTGGTTTCCCTTCAGCAGTGATGGTGATCTGGGTGTCATGGAAGGCAGAGAGGGCAGCAGCTTGATGAGATTGCTTTGCTACAAGGCATGTTTTGGATGCACTGACATGGTAGCCATGTGCTGGACCAAGGGAGACAAGCTTGTCCCACCAGGTGAGAAGGTTGTGGGTAATCTTGCCAGTGGCTGTGGCATCATCTGCATACCAGATTTGATCAATGTCATGATTTACATGGTGGATGAGAGGGAGGATGGCAAGGGCATACATGGGCATGGCGAGAGGATCACCCTGAGTAGTTCCCTCTTTGGATAGTATTGTGGTACCATCAACATAAAGATCAGTGTGTTCCCTGTATGTATTGATGAGAATGCATGGTAGAGATGGAAGGGCACAGATGTCGAATATTTTGGAGGGCAGACTGACGATTGAGTAGGTTAAAGGCATTGTTGGCGTCAACCAGGAGAACAGCGTCACTGGCATCATCATTAAATAGATGGGACATGGTGTCATGTGTCCAGCATCTTGACCTGCACATAGTTGGAGGGAGCCAGCAGCTTGTTGTATGTCCTGGCGTGTTACAGATAGAACGGCCTTAGCAACTATTCTTCTTGAGGTCTCACAAATCCCAATACTTGTGATGCAGGACGAACACCAGGATTTTCATTTACTAGTAGTGCACGTACGTACGTTATTCAGAACTACCGTAAATAGAGAAATTCTGAAACGTACACCCGATGGAAAACAAATACAACCGCAAGAGCCCAGGTGAGTCTGTTTTGAATTACAAAGGAAAGCTTACCCGGCTGTGTTTACTTAGCCGTAAAACGGCTTATGAGAGAGGCGATAGAGTTGAGGGAACCCACCTTTATGTACCATGCGCAGCCATTGGAGGTAATGTATATCCAGCATCTAGCTCACTTACGACATCGTCCTCAACGGATGTCTGCAGGACAACCTGTTCGAATGGCACTTCACAATTATAGGGTCAAAAGGAACGGACTACGAGGGCGGACGTTACCACGGAAGGATAATCTTACCGACCGAGTACCCAATGAAGCCGCCAAGTATAATCATGCTTACGGTAGGTGGAGGTGGAAACCACTTACGTAAAGAGCTCCACGACTACATGTACGTCCATGTGTGATTTGCAGCCTAATGGACGCTTCGAGCTGCACCAAAAGATCTGCCTGAGTGCCTCCTCCTACCATCCTGAGTTGTGGCAGCCATCTTGGAGCAGTAAGCCCTTCACACTGACCTGGTTTCTTTTTGTCCCACATCTGTTTGACGTTTTTTGTGCACTTCTGCTCAATGGCGCCTTTCTGCAAGTTCGGACAGTCCTGCTGGCCATCATAGGCTTCATGCCTTCAGATGGATTGGGTAGTGTGGGCTCACTGGAGTGTCCTGCAGAGGAGAGGCAGCGAATGGCTAAAAGGTGTGGTGTGGAGCATGGTTGATTGCTTGGTTGTGCATGTGTCAAGTGTGTGACAGTGTCTGTGTAGACCTTCGTACTAGTTAAGTGTGTTGCATGCGTACATGTTTATAGGTTGAAGGGGAGGGGTCTAGTCTCGTACCCAGACCCTGATTTCCACAGCTGCAGATGGATTACATCACCGCTACGTGGAAGTAGTAGTACTTCCGCAGCTGTGGGAATCAGGGTCTGAGGAATCAGGGTCTGGGTACGAGACTAATACTTCCACGTAGGGGTGATGTAATCCATCTGCAGCTGTGGGAATCAGGGTCTGGGTACGAGACTAATACTTCCACGTAGTGGTGATGTAATCCATCTGCAGCTGTGGGAATCAGGGTCTGGGTACGAGACTAATACTTCCACGTAGTGGTGATGTAATCCATCTGCAGCTGTGGGAATCAGGGTCTGGGTACGAAACTAGGAAGGGTCAGTATGACATCATCCATTAATTATTGGCCACTGTAGATCAGGGAGTTGGACTTGTCCAGAATGTGGGGTGCCCAATAAAGACATTCTTCCCGAAGGTAAGTTGTCACCCTCCACTAACCTCCCTAATCTGTTATTTGTGTATGTGTGCTTCTATAGGTGTGTGCATGCATGGTATATGCCTGGTATACGTGTGTGTGTCTGTGGGTGGTGCATTTGTGTGTGTGTGTGTGTGTGTGTGTGTGTGTGTGTGTGTGTGTGTGTGTGTGTGTGTGTGTGTGTGTGTATACAGTGTGGTCTGACATAGTATAGTACCCAGGCCCAAACCTAGGCATAGTAAATTAATTGGCGTTGGCAGTTGTACATTTTTCGTCGTATACAACTCAGTTGTAGGATAGTGCAACTGAAGACAATTATATCAATGGCAAGCTTCTAATTAGTGCACCTGTAGCCAGGAACTTGCATTTGGTCCCATGTAAAACAGAACAAAGGTATCTGGGAACTTTTAGTTTCAAGATCTAGCTCTCTAAGATTTCGAAATCACTGCTTGTGATGTCATTATCATCAGTGCTGCATTTAGGCAACTGCACTTAATGGCATTGATAAAGTTTAGGGTGGTAGGGCAAGTAAATCTCTAACCTTGATTGTCAAGGTCATGATGTCATAGTCTTCATTTTTCAACCAATACCAATATTTATTGCAAATGTGCTTTTAAAAAGATATATATTTATAAATCCCAAGTATCGTTCAACTATGGTTATGCGAAGTATAACTTTCGGTGTAATATAACTGTGATGTAATCAATCAATAACTGTAGTCAGTTTGTAGTGATTGGTGCCGTGGATTTATGTATATTTTGATGAGCTTCTTGGCAATAAATCTGTTTACACTTTTTAAAAAGTGTTTTAGCTTTGAACCTCTTCTCATTTGTATGTAACAGCAACTGAGGGCAACGCCCAACAGCTGTCATCACTAGAGGAAGAAGCCTCACAGATAGCAACACAGATGGCATTTCAGGTAAATTTTGCTTTTGTATGTGCATACATGTCAGACCTGTATACAGCAGTTGGACATCGGTCAAAATCCGACCACAAATAGCCCATGGCAGATCATTGATACGGACCGTCGGTCCGAATGACCGCTCACTATTGTATGGTTGATTAAGTTCATAACCACTCATTAAGTAATTAAGATATAGTATACTGCGCGCTATAGTAATAACTTCTTTTCACACAGTTGTATTCTAATTAATGATCTGGCAAAACGTTTCAAATGACAAGTATCCGTGGCGTGTTTTAAACCGCTTAGGATAAGGAGTACCTTGGATGTGGTTAAACTGTGTAGATCAAGATGATAAGTCGTTAATAGACTTGCTGTGGTGTGCTGTTTATAGGCACTTTGAAGATTTCATGCAAATCGTGTGTCTCGCCTGATGCTGCAGCGTGGCACAATATTATGTTGGTCAGTGAATTGCTTTTTATTTTTTCAACATCAAAAGTTATCAAAACAGACAAGTGAACCAGCCTAAAACAAGAACCACTTAATGATCTGATGGAAATTAAGGTTGGGGGTCCTGCTTTGACTCAATTTAATTCAGATCATGCAATTGATCTATGGTACACGTACTACATAGGGCCTGGCTGACCCAGAGGAAGTTCTGTTCCTTGATGCATGGGATGCT
Organism: Spongilla lacustris; assembly: GCA_949361645.1. Lineage (NCBI taxonomy): Eukaryota > Metazoa > Porifera > Demospongiae > Spongillida > Spongillidae > Spongilla > Spongilla lacustris. The sequence continues at coordinate 7,259,209 of OX442421.1, read as the reverse complement.
TTATTTGCAAACATGTAATTACACTGTACTGTAGGTCATTTGTGCTTAGTGACAGTACAGGAATATGTATGCTCACAAATCATTCATTGTTGAAATGTGCATGTAAATTTTAGCATGTTATGTCGGACCAAATGTTGAAACTGTCTGACACAATGACAGATCATTTTTGAAAAGCTGTAAACAGCCCTGCATGTCCATGTGTGGGTGTGAAGGGCTGTGGGTATGCAGGGGTGTGGGTATGCAGGGTTGTGGGTATGCAGGGGTGTGGGTATAGTGGGTATGCAGGGGTGTGGGTGTACAAACAAGTTTTTTTTTTTTGCTGGGGTTTGGGTGAGGGACCATTGATTTGTAATTTTGATTCATAACCAATAGTCATCTGTAGCAGCAAAGTACATGTACCACAAAACGGTTATTACAATACATGTATTTCCTTGTGTGTCCTGTCCTGATAGTGCAAGCTTTTTTGTGTGGGTGGAATCCTATGTAATTTTCACAAAGCAGTATACAGGGTGGCCTGAAGTCAACACTGAGTAATTATTTAACCCAGTAGAGGTTCTATTAATATGGAAAGTCGTGGGATGATTGTGATAACTAACTAAATGAATTCAGATAAACCCATTAATTTATGTTATTTTAATAGTCTTTATTCTCTAATCAGTTCTGTCACCACCTTCCACCCTCCTGTATCTCCTACTTTCCAGTCAGAAGCTGAAGTGAAGGCAGCGAAGGCCAGACTACAGCAGGAGCAGGCACAGTCCAAGTGTGCACCCGAACCCACTCCCCTCACCACTCCCTCCCCTTCCACCTCCCAACACGAAGACTTGGCCTCACAGCAAGAGAGGAGGGCTCCAATATCAGAAGGAGATTTTCCTGCAGACCCACCACAGAGCCCTGACCTCAGGCACAGACAGACAGCCACTCAGAGGGAGGAGCCTGTGGCTCAGGTGCATGTGAGGGAGGGTGCTTTGGCCGCCGAGCCTGTGGGGGGTACTGTTTCCTATGTGATCATGTGGCTGCTGATTGTGGCTATAGCTGGACTGCTGCTAAGACGTTTGTTGTATTCCTAGTGTCACTTGTATGGATGATCACTTGTCAATGCAGTCATATCCGCATTTCTTGAAAGTTTTTTTAATTGTGATACACTTTGTTTGGGATGAGGGGACCGTAACATGACTTTCTCACATGATGTTATGTAATGGAACTGCTCCTCCCCTCCACACACACACACACACACTTGATGTACGTATGATGTAATGGGTCCCATCTGGTTTACTTTCTTATGTAGTGTTTTTCTTCCATCAATGAAGTAATAAAATTAGGTACATGTAGCATCAATATTCAAGATTAGAATAGTCATAATTTCAGCTAAACAGTTTTCGATCTCAAATCATTGCGGTTCTATACCATGGATATGAATTGGCTCTCATCAATCATGTCTTGTCGTATTGAGCGATTCAGTCAGTCACTCATTAGAGAAACACAAACTCATACGCAAGGAACACACCCTTATATGAGATATTATAAGTAGCAAAGGTCAATGCAGAAAGTTCTTCATCTAAGACTTACTATATGTGTAGATAACTACAGGTATATATTAGGATCAGGTTTCGGCAGTACTATTTCCCCAAGGCCCTGATGGCTAATAAAGTAGAGATGGCCAAAAAAACTATTTTGTCCCAGCAGGAGTACGTACGAACTAGTCTCGTACCCAGACCCTGATTCCCACAGCTGCGGATGGATTACATCACCGCTACGTGAAGTAGGCGGGGACGGGAACCAACTATGCAAGTTCAAAGTGGCCAAATAAGGCAGGGTTTTTATTATTAGTATGGGGGGGGGGGAAGGCCCCCCCCCCCCATACATTCCTGGGGACGCCCATGAATCTTCGTTGCTACTTTAAATCGTTTGAGCAATTTCATTCATAATATGCACTATTATAGCAATTGCGCATGCGTGCAATAATCATTTTCAAGATGGCTCCAAGATCCTCCCACTTTCCTCGGACAGATGGGAGACGCTTATTAGATAGTGTGGCTGTCATATTTTTGTTACTCTTCTGTTGCTCGGCTCAAAGTACACAAGGTGAGTAATTTAAAAACACCGCGGCGATGCAATCATGCGGATGAGGATATCTACTTATTTCAGGGTGCAACAGCAACACGACTACGGATTGTGGGCAGAATGCTGTTTGTACGAGTGCTAAGTACTGCGCTTGCGTGGCAAACTACATCAGTCCGTCCGGCAATAATACAGATTGCCGTAACACCAGCGGTATGTACATGTATATACAAATATTATGCGATCACAGATAGGTTTTGAGGCTTATGTCACATGACACTGCAATGTATGACGTTTTGGCTCCAGAACGATATCCGGTCATCGATCTCTAAGATCAGAAACTATAATTTAAGCTTGGTGCACTTATTTTCCATAAGCGATGATTTGTGTTTTATTAAGCGTACATTCGCTATGTCAGTATCGAAAACACACCTTGTAATCCCTTTTATGCACGCGGGTGTTAATAAATATATTTGGCTCTGGCCCTTTGTACATGCATGTTTTGATAAAGTAAAACTAATCGATGTGAATTTGTAGTAACGGGACAATGTGGCGACCCCTTTGTGTGTCTGGGCCGCGCCGGTCGGGGCGCAAGCCTGCCGCAGCCGGCCGTAGAACATTCTGGATGTGATGCACATTTATATATTGTATGTTCGCACGTGTGTGATTTGAGTTGTTTGTCCGATCGGCTGGTGACCTTGGTAGCGTCGACATCACGTTCCGCGTGCCCCATCCTGGACTTCCGTCTCCCTGAGGTCCAGGTTATTACAGAATTGTAATGGCTTCGGCTGTGATTCATCTGGTAGTACTTGTAGGTACGTTTCCCTCGTCCACAGTGCTTCATACGTCGAACGTTAACAAGTAAGCCTGGCTTGCCGGCGAGACTAGATTCTAACGTCTAACTGCATGAGTTACACTGTTTTATATCATTACGCAGTCCATGCCCTGGATCGCCAAGCTTACAACCAAGCAATGAATTTTAGCTCTATAACGAGACTTTAATTGTCTTAATTCATCCGGCCATAATGAGGTATAATATAAATGTGAGTATACTTCAAGTTTATAAACTGGCGCAGAGCATGATATACCTTAGTAATATATAATATATAATATAATACTATAAAAATATATCAGTATACATGCAACTGATGTACGTTTAAGTTCATTTGTTATGTATCCTTACATATTTTGTTGCTTTATTCTGCAGTACCGGATCCTCGATGTCTGTCCTTTGATACGCATTGCGTGTTCTGCGGAAATTTCTTTCAAGGTCCATGCTTGCTGTGAGTTGAATTACGTTCAGTATCACCCAACCACACCTACTAAACATATCACAGAGAAATACGATAGTATACTCCGGCACCCCATGCATGCATTATTGCCGCTGCATGCATGTGCCGCGGTACCGTTGATTGATTCAATTGGACTTAGCCAGCTTATTTAGATGGAACCGGCAAACACGTACAATGTAGTCAAACTGCCGACGCAGAAAGATCAGACAACAGAGATCGTTATTACGCTGCTTCGTTCCCACACTTGTTTCCTTTAAAAACGTTTCTCAGTCCTGCTTATATATTATATCTCTGCTGCTGCTTCCGTATGAAACTGATTTGTGTCAGTACTAGTCAAGCGTTTAATTTTTCTTTTGTTGTTGTGTAAAAATCAGATTTAGTTTCTAAGTAACTCGTCTATACAAGGCTAAGAGTAACGTTCATAATATCTGTGTCATAATTGAAACCGCTTACTCTTAGCGGGCAGATGAGCTTGAAACGCGTACTGCATCAGTGCCGAATTTGATTTCTTTTGATAATAGAGAGTCTACACCGGATAGCAAACCATTGGAGACTCTTAGTAACCCGGCATAAAATTGAAGGTCTGTGGTTGTACACGTTCTCTTTTGTTCTTTTAAAAACCTTACTAGCGGGGTCCGTAGTTGAGCACGTTCTATTTCTCTGTATACAAAAGTGTTCTATACAGTTTAAATACAGTCAAAAATATTTCACACTTTGGATTTTTCTTCTTTAAATGCCATCACTTCGTTTCTGAAAGTTCTAAGAAGAGAGAAAATGCATGAGACAGGAGCCGCATGCGGATATACGCGTTAGGAACATCTAAGAGTAGCTAGCTGCAGCGTTGACTCCAGTGGCAGCAGTTATGTATATTCAGACTAGTCGGGCGGGCCCTACCACCCTACCACCGCCGGGCCCTACCACCGCGTTTGGTCGGGCGGGCCCTACCACCCGACCAAACGCGGTGGTAGGGCCCGCCCGACTATATTCAGACTACACTTTTCGGAAGAGTAGTGAAAGATGGGGGGTGGGGGGAGGGTTGATATGTTAACGTCACAATGACGCTAATTTTTCCAAACATAGTTTGGACAAGCCCCCTTACAAAGCCGATCCCGAAACCCGGTGTCGGAGGAATGGCTGTCCGCCTGGAAAAAGTGTCCCCCCGGACATTCGTTCCTAGGTAAAGATGTCCCCCCGGACACTCCTACCTAGAAAAAATGTCCCCCCTGGAAAAAGTGTCCTCTTGTCGGAGGAATGGCTGTCCGCCTGTCCCCCCGGACATTCGTTCCTAGGTATACAGATGTCCCCCCGGACACTCCTACCTAGGAAAAATTGTCCCCCCTGGAAAAAGTGTCCCCTCCCCTCAATAATTTATAGAAGAACTAAAATTAAGTCCTTGTGTTTAGGCCAAAGCTTTGAAGCTAATTTTGCGTAAAATTAATCAACTGCAGGCGGTAAAAGGTTGGTTCGCAGCGGCTTCAGCAATCATTGATCAAACGTATTAATGCAGAACTAGATAATTGGGACGACTATGCTTGGATGGTGCACTCTTTGCATATCGAACTGCGATTCTCTAACTGGACTAACGCCATTTGATCATGAAGTGATGGAAGGCCGATATTGGGTAAGCATAAATTGCATAATACATTTTCACGAATGTCAAGTCACATATCTATAAAGCAGTGCTGATGCCTATTAAAGTAGTACATAACTCTGTCACTAGTTTCCCCACCCAAGCTGATAGTAAAGAGCTACTAAGCTATAGAGACTGTACAAGTAAATCAAAAACTTTTCTATTGAGAAAGTGATTGGTGGCTCACAGTCCTGAATTTGCAAATGAAGAAGCCTATTTGCAAATGTAGGACTGTTATATAGTTGTATATAGGATCCTACCAAAACTTGTTTCTTGTAACATGTTTCCTTGCTTTTTGCACCACCAATCGTACATACCACCAATCACTTTCTTGACAGAGAAGATTTACTTGTTCCCCTAATTTTTTTCTCTGCCAGGAGTGGCTTAGTGTATTTTACCTCTAATATACACACATGCTACAGGACATCTTTTTAACACCATCACTTTTACTGCATGTTGACCGCTGATTTCTGGTTTGATACCACCCCCCCCCTCCCCTCCCCTTAAGAACGTACCAGGAAGAGCACAGGAATAGATAGTATATTCTTTGCACATGTCAGTACATACAAGTGAAGTTGTGTCCACTGTCCAGTACAGAGACAATTAGAAACTTGTGACTGTGGGCTGACCTGAAGACGGTGAAATGGCCGCATGTGATCGTTGTCATAAGCTGTGTGACAGCATTCCAAATATGGTCTGGCTACAGAACTGATCAAACATGGTATTGTGGTGACTGCTGCATTGTATTGATGACTTAAATTTGCTTGCTTTTTGACATTGATGACAAAAATTGCTGTCGCTCATTTAATTGACTTCTGGCATCGTTTAAGTATGCACATGTATATGCCTGACATATTTCCATTCATTGATATAGGAAGCAGGGAGGTAAATCCATTAACTGTGCATGTATCGATCAGCGTAATTAAAAAATTTGCCATTTCAGCGTTCAATTGAAGCGATATTGATAAATCACGCGAAACAGAAGGGCGCATTCCCTCGGGGAATGTTTGGGGGAACACCTGTGCTGAGGAGAAATGGGGGGACGTTTCTACCAGGGGGGACATTTTCTCCTAGGCACAAAATGTCCCCCCGGACATTCTTTCCTAGGAACCATTGTCCGGGGGGACAGCGGTACCTAGGAAAAATTGTCCGGGGGACAGCCATGCCTAGGAAAAAATGTCCGGGGGGACAGTGAAAGGGGGGGACAGAATTTCCTACGACACCGGTAACTTGACTCTCGAGAAAGGCTTGTGTAAGGCTATGATCTTCCCCTTGACCACAAAAGGGTTGAGTGGATGAAGATACTAGCTAAAACGCACACCTGCCTGCAACGCATGCTATAGCAAGACTATATCATCCCCTAGGCCTCGGCCCTCGCGCAGTTCATATTGACACTCAATTGGCTGTACATGCATTGGCTGCTTTGATGCTTTCACTTGTTCCTTCATCTTTCTGCATTTTTTGTTGATTACCTCACCTTTATTTGTGTATTTTTCTTTGTTGCATCATGCAGTGTCTGTTTGTGGCTGTAAATGCATCTCAGTTTGCTAGCTATAAATACATATATACTTTCTTTGGGGACTTTGGCTCATCTATATAGTCAGTTCCATACACAATAGGTAACCAATATAACTGGTACACCTATGTGCATACCATATATATGGCTGCAGTGCATGTATCTCATATGCAAGGGAATAAACAATTCCCCTAATCTGGTTCTGGCATCGATCTGTAATCAATCACAGCTCTTTTAAGAGCTACCAATCTACGTAAAGACTTATGCTTTTCTGCACGAATCGTCTTATGGTGCAACAGCCCATGACCTTTGGTAGGGGATTGGGAGTGAAAACATTATTATTCATGTCAAGTTCAACTCATAAATTCATGCTCGGTCTGTATGTGTTCATATCATGTAGGCATCGTAAAAAAGACTTACTACACCATGGTTTGTGGCCATTGACATTTGGACATTATATAGGCCTCCCCCAAGGTATTGAAAATTGCCCTAGCAACATCTTAGCAACCCAGATCCCTGTGACTATCTATGAATATGACACCACTTAAAAGCCATACAACAGCATTGTTTTACATTGTATGTAAGGCCTAAATCACATTGCTTAGTTTTTTTCTCCTATCATGTGACTGAAAGCGGCTACCTTTCAAAGGACATCTTCACTAAGGCGGGCTCTTTCATCCCCCAAAACCTAAAATGAAAGCGGAAAACTGAAGGGGACAAGTGGTGCTTCTTACTTGCATCGTTGTTCTGTTGACACTAGTTTTTTTCGTCACTGGTAGACTCAAGTGAAGTTGATTGCAGATTGTAGAATACGTCTACTGCAGTGGCGGGATATACACATCATAAGTTAAGCCTAAGGAGGACATGTACCATCCCCTGTTCTATACAGCACGATAGGGGGAAGGCTGAAACATTTTGCAGTGCAATTGATATTTCTTATCGCTATTAATAGTAGTCTGTGTATAGCTAATCATTCTAAACATAGTGTCCATGTACTCAGTTCCCTTCTCTCCAAGTAGCCAGCAGTGGTGTAGGAAGCACCGCAGGGGCCATGGGGGCAATTGCTTCCCCCCACTTCACAATTTTGTTGGGGGGGGGGGGGGGGGGGGGGGGGCATTGTCCTCTCACCTATATTAATATTATTCAGTCCATAGGGGAGGGGTAGGGGGCAGAAAAAGTGCAATGAAATCTGATATATGGCACACTTATGCATACTGTATACATGTATATGTTCCAGTATGAAGGCTTGCAACATGAATTGTCAGCATGAAGAACATTCATGTACTATGTTGCGCTCACAGACACAGCTGCATACACTGATAAAAAAATCAATGAAACAAGATATAAAACTTCAATTAAATGGTGAAATAGGATTTGTAGGCACCAATTGAGTAAAAAGTAAGCAAACAAACAAAGGATTTATGATATTATAGCAAATAGCAAAATTACCTGTATTTACTGTGTGTTATTATAATCATTGTTGTATTATTATTATTAAACACCTATATTTACTCGGTAGCAAATCTATGAAGTTATTATATTTTTACCCATGCAGGTCTGTACTAATGTTTGACAATTGCTATACAATATCTTGTTTGCTTACTTTTTAGTCAATTGCATGGTACCTACAAATCCTACATATTTTTATATATCTTATGCTAATAATAATTAACCCAAGCACCTTTTAAAATTGCATGTGCCTACAGTGAGACTATATTATTTCTATGCTCAACAGATGTGTACCAATCTATTACCTCTCAAACCAGAAGTGTGTTACTGCCTGCAGTTCTTCTGGATCTTCATTGGAAGAACCAGTGCTTAACACTTCAGTGAAAGCCAAAACATGTATTCCAGGATCAAGCAGCTCTTCTCTGCCAAACTGGGCTATAATACTCATAGCTATCCTGTCATTTGCATTTGCATTATTTGTGGTTATCATCTGCTGTGTAATTATAAGGTGTCGTTCAAAGTAAGTTTGTCCTTTGAAGTGTCAAACTTGATAGCATGTGCAATTATTGTGACTGACCACCTTTCCCTCTTCCAACAATTCTCCCATTGGACAAAGACCCGCAGTGAGCATATTCTGTTAACTGATTCAGTATCATGCATTATTAATAACTTTCATTTTAGACTCATGTTGGTGGTAACAGCCATGTGCAAAATGCACCTCCTACACAAGGTATGTGGTGAGTACACAACTGTCAGTTACATGAACAACCCAAACAGATGATGACTCTGATGACTCTGAAGAGATCAAAGTAGTGTAGAATATCATAGACATATCTGTGACAAGGCATCCTATGAGATTGGAACTTTTATTAGGCGACACTGAAGCCGCAGCATAGTCAAAGTTTATTGTTATGAATAGACAGTTCAAATAATGCACAAGGCTACTTGGTACAGAAATGCAGAACTTTCTATTAATTGGTTGATTGTGCATTAATGTTTAAACTACTGCACTGATTTGATTTGTTTCTTAATTATACTCATTTGGAACTAGACTTTTTGATGCTTTATGAAAGCCCCTTGCAGCACACAGAACTCTCTATAGAGTTGTTCACCATCACAGCCTGTATCTTTATTTTATTTTATTTCTGAAAGGTTTAGAATCCTGGCATGCATTTTTGCACACATGTAAGTAGAGCCAGCTAATTCTATTCATCAATCATGAATACATAGTGTTTAATTAAGGTCAGTTTCATGCAACTTTCAAGTGTATCTAGTTACTGGAGTGTCTTGAACCACCTATGCATTATAAATCATGTATTTAAAAAAAAAGTTAACTCACCATTACTAATTATATACATGTACAAAGTTTCAGGATTTAGTATCACTGCGTTTGTGTACCGGCTCTGAGAATCAGTTTATGACTGGTTATTACCTAGTCTCGCATCAAACTTTTTGGTCATTTTACTTTAACTAGGCACTTCAATATCGTACGTAAAACAGGTGACCAATTTCAATCCAGGAATTGCATAGTGACAGATCGGAATACAGCTCGTGCCAGTGATATAGTGTTTTAGGTAACTTTTGGATTCCTCTAGAAGGTGCTCATTTTTGTTGTCAAATTTATTCATGCATCGAGTTGATGTTGGCGCGTAGAAAAATAGCCACTTGGGTTTATTAGTGTACTTCCTTTTGGCATTAAAAGGCGCGATCAAAGAGATGAGGTGTTTGCTCTCTAGATTTATATATACTAATTAAACCTGTACGTATGCTTAATGCCACAACTTCCTGGTGATTCCCAAGGGGGTATCCAATAGGGCGTGCGTTGTGGCTCGAAACACTTCCAAATCGCTACTCTAAAGCTTTAAATTAAATTAGTAACACTGTTGTGAAGTGCCCAATTTAGTGGAAATAGTCACGTCAAGTGAGACTAGTGTATTTTTGGTTTATTCACCTTAGCTTATTATTGGAGAGGCGCAGATAAACAGAGTGGGTATTAACCAGTGTTTTTTTTGACGCGTCACGTCACTTCTGCGTCGATCAATTTGGTGACGCGTCGCGTCACGTTGGCGTCAACAAGTAGTTGACGCGACGCGTTGTATTACCGTGGTCCGTGGTACAAGCACTAATTTACAACACTCAAGAATAAAAAAATACAAACTATTTATTGAAAATTCAAGAACAAAAAAGTTCAAACAGAACAAGTTCCACGTTCAATCGTTGGTGACGGGAACTTCAACTTCTTCAACGAGATCTTCTTCATCCTGCAATTCTTCATCCTGCAATTCGGACCCCAACGAATGCAGCAGCCTTCACACCTCAGAATCTTCAGTTTTTTTTAACTTGGCACACACGCTTTCCAGATGAAATTTCGGTGTTAAAGTGAGACGCAGCCCACTCGGCTTGGCTCTTGAATTTGAAACGCTTCGCTGGGGGAGTTGCCATGTTTAAAAGTGATTCTGAGAGCAAAAGGCAGTCGATATTATACGGAAAAAATAAACGGGACGATTTTTTTTCTTAAATTTTGATCACGTCACGTCGACGTCACCCAAATTTTCGACGCGTCACGTCGGCGTCGCTGATTGGCCGCGTCACTCGCGTCACCTGATCACTGGTATTAACACATCCTATGATAACCTGTCTTTGCATAAAATAGAGTTAGGCTTGGGTGATTCCCAGAGCTTATTTTCAAAGGGGTCTCGTTCCCAGGCCGAACAGTACCCACTGTGCCCAATATGTGAGGAATCGGTTTCACATGAGCAGGCGTGCTGTACCATTTAAGAAAGAAGCTTTCTTTGAATTTGGATACATTTTGTTACAACCAGTTTACCGTCAGCCCTGCAGAAAGATATCAAAAATGACCATCTTTTCGTACAATTGCAAGCAATAGTGACTGGCAACATCTGTATGGCAATCTACAATTGTCCAATCTTGACAGTATTCCACATGTACAGTTATGTTTGAAAAATATTTACACATTCAAGAATTCTTCTATGCAAATATTGGAGTCAAGAAGTGATGTATTTGGTATATGCCTATTGTCAGATGAGGTGCTATGTAGTCTGAGAAGTACTGCACTCAGTCCACCGGATAAAGAATGCAATGGCGGTATTTTGTTGCAGCTTATAACTAGCACAATAGAAGTTATTAGGAAACCACTGGTACTTTTTATGGCTAATAGGGAAAAAGATTAAGTTGGGCACTACGGGACTAAATTTACTCGAAAAAAATTCGGAACGGCCGGGTATCTATAAAACGCTTATCAGGCGTTATAACTACGAGTGTCTTGAGTTATTGTTATACAGTTTCTACGTGGAAAAAAAAAAGGTTCACAAGGTGTTAACAAATTTATACGTAGATCTATCTACGTATATGGCGCGTTTCTAATAATTAAATATCCTTGGTTTAATTAAGATTGGGGGCAGTTAATAAATTATGCCATCACAAATTCAGACTATATGCAAAGAAACGGTTATCGCATGCGGGCAACTCTATTAAGGCAGTATTCGTCTATAGCTATGCAGTTGGCCTGTTCCAGGCGCTTCTCCTCGTATTATTGCCATCAATTCTCTTTGGTAGATACAGTAATATATATGCTCGGGGCAGCAACTTTTACTTTGACGCAGAGACTCAAGAGTGCAAATTGACGGTGTGGTCAAATGCAACGGCGCACAGGTACGAGCAAAACAGCGTAGTGTAGTGGAAGAAATATGACGGCTGTCATACGTATACTTCTCCGTGATCGGCATGCACTTGTTGAGAGTGTATGCGACTAATTTAATAGCTATTCTAGTTCTATAAGTACTCTACTAATCTGCAAGACCATGACACTTGTAACTGGAAGAGACCATGATATGTAGAAGTGGTTTCTGGAGTTGAACAACCTGCAACTGGGCTCAAAGCAGGCATCGAGCTAGGGTGCTGTTAATGGCATGACTGCCCTATATGATGAATTTAGTTGATGGTTGGGGATTCCTCCTCATTGATGCAAATGCATTTAACATGATCAACAGAGAGGCAGCTCTTTGGAATGCACGGGTGTTATGGCCTAGGTGCAGTCGCTTCCTGTTCAATATTGTAAGGGGTTTTGATAAATTCCTGTATAGCAGAGAGGGACTCAAGTTACGCAAGGTATTCCAATGTTGGTGTATTCCATTGCAGCAGTTATGCCACTGATGAGAGACAATTGGATGTAAAGAAAAGTATTTGCAGTTTTGGTATATCGATGACTCAGAAACGTGTTCATTTATCAGAGCTCGACTTTTATTTGCCCTGGTTCGAGCATCAAGCGTAAAGTGGAGGAGTGGACTAGGCTTTGACGATGGGGCATCACTTCCTACAATCATGCAAATAGGGCTTTATTAGAATGTTGTTCGTTTGTGTGTTTCAATATATTTGTACGTAGGTGATAATATAATATCCCAAAATTGCCGTGCCGTATATTCATGCAACAAATTATTATCATTACGTAACATCCAATTTTTGGCCAGAGAATTAAAGGTGAAAGGTATGTCCGTAGCTGTGTCTCTCCGATGCTATGCCCTCGCCGTGTGCTTTGTATCGTACTTGGATGGTGAGTGTGCGTTATTTAAAACAAAGAGCATGCTCCATATAACCTGCCCTTCAGCACACTCGATCGCGAAGCAAGCAGGGACCTCCTTAAATCTATCTTGCGCGTGCCTGGACTGCATGTGCGCGGGCGTAGCCTGGTATTGCGACAATGTGCCGATCGACCCATCCAAGACCGGCCCGAACCTTAGCGTGCAGAACAGCAGCACTTCGTGCACCAGTGAGCTCCGCTTTGCCGCCCTGCAGCTGGGACAGCGCGGTTGGTACACATGCGCTGCCGCAAACACTTCGGGGCGATACGACAGGGACTTCTTAGTGATCGTGAACAGTGAGTTATAATTACATGGCGGCTAGTTAGGCATGCAACAACCGCATACCGGATGTATCTTCGTACGTTTAACACAAATCAAAAGTATATGCTGCAGAACAGAAAAAAATAATTATAATTATAATTATAATTATATATATATGTATTGAGCGGCTTCAGTGGTTACATGCTGAAGGGCAGACTGCTTTAAATTCGTTGTTGTTGGTTTTAAAACTAAATTAAATGGAACAGGCGTTCCTTAATATACCTGCGTGTAGATGTTTACTTCTGGCCGTGGTATGCACTGTGTGTGTGTGTGGGTGTGTGCACTTCTCAGGTGCCCCTGCACTTGTTTTCAACCTGACCAATTTCACCGTGTATGCTGCTTCAAACACTACAGTACCACTTCTCTGTCCCATTACTGGAGTCCCACTCCCTACCATCACCTGGTACCAGGTTGGTATTCCAGTTATCAGCATACGAGCTCACCCAACTCCCTCCTCCCCCTCCCACTCTTTCATCCCCCCCCCCCCCCCCCCCCCCCCCCCTAAATGCCATATCAGGATGTTGACAGTAGTGGCAAAGGTGGCACTCCTGTTAACAGTACTTTGATTGACAGTGCTTTGCAAGCACTGATGATTCCCGCAGTGGGGCTGGGCACCACCTTCTTCAAGTGCATCGCAAAAAACGACTACGGACAGCAGAACGCAACTGTTGCCGTGACAATCAGCAACAGCTGTAAGCTCACTGGGTCCCCTACACATGTTATCCAATACACATTTCTGATTAGCGCTGACCCTCAATACCACAATCAAGACGAGTTATAACTACATACCTCCAGTGCTGGAATGCATCACTAATACATCTGTACCCCAGCAAGCGTCGTTCTTCTGGCTGCGCAACGGGGTGCCCATTCCATCCAGCAACAGGACATATACTCCCAGAGAGGGTGGCTACTACTGCTGCGGAGTGAACACGTCAGATTCAGTAGTCATGTACTGCACTATTGTTGCCCAGCAGAGTGAGTTAACGGCCATTTGTTAGTCTTCTATGTACGGGTATTGCACAGTAGTTGAGTTGCATTCAAGAAATTTTCATTGTGCTTCAGTTTTGTACATTAGTGTCTATTACACACACAATGACCCAATATTTTAATGTGACCCCTTGCCTATCTGAATGTTCTCCATCTTACAATTTAACCCCCTGCCCTCCAATGCTTGGCACCCTGCAGATAGCACAGACTTTGCGGTGGTGCCTGCTGTGTCTACATCAGTGGCGGCTAATCGAAGCATCTACCTCATCTGTAGCATCGACATCACCAACCTGCCAATCTACTATGACTTCTCAGCACTCAGGTGGCTGGTGGACCGCTCACCCCTCCAGAACAGTAGTAGTACGTTATCCTATTTTTCCATTGATGGTGCCACACCCGATGACAGTAACGAGTACTCCTGCACCAATGGGGCAAGCACAGTGACGACCAACATCACTGTGTTAGGTAAGGTTAAGTAGTGCTAGGTAAGGTTAAGTAGCATTAGGTAAGGTTAAGTAGTGTTAGGTAAGGTTAAGTAGTGTTAGGTTAGACTAAGTAGTGTTAGGTAAGGTTAAGTAGCGTTAGGTAAGGTTAAGTAGTGTTAGGTAAGGTTAAATAGTGTTAGGTAAGGTTAAGTAGTGTTAGGTAAGATTAATGTTAAGTAGTGCTAGGTAAGGTTAAGTAGTGTTAGGTAAGGTTAAGTAGTGTTAGGTTAGATTAAGTAGTGTTAGGTAAGATTAATGTTAAGTAGTGCTAGGTAAGGTTAAGTAGTGTTAGGTAAGGTTAAGTAGTGTTAGGTAAGGTTAAGTAGTGTTAGGTAAGGTTAATGTTAGGTAAGGTTAAGTACTAATACATGTAGGTAAGGTTAGGTAAAGAGAGGAGAGGAGGATCTTATGTATTGTGTTGGTTTTTATGCAGTCACAGCTCAGAAGTCATGTGTGTCATTACATCTCCACCGCACATAACACATGATCCTGTTGCCCATGAGTTGAGTTGAGTTCCATACAGGTGGGTGTGGCCTTTCTAATGCTGTGAAGTCACCAGGTGCAGAGAACAGTCTAAATGATATTTCTCAGAACTGGAATTTTATTGAATCTTCTGTAAAAAACATATATGGTATGTGAGTGAAGGGAGATACAAGTGAGGTGTTGGGAGGTATGTGAGTGAAGGGAGGTGTGTGTGAAGGGAGGTGTGAGTGAAGGGAGGTGTGTGTGAAGGGAGGTGTGAGTGAAGGGAGGTGTGTGTAAAGGGAGGTGTGAATGAAGAGAGGTGTGTGTGAAGGGAGGTGTGTGAGTGAAGGGACGTGTGTGAGTGAAGGGAGGAGTGTGAGTGAAGGTGTGAGTGAAGGGAGGTATGTGAGCAAAGGGAGATGTGTGAGTGAAGGGAGGTGTGTGAGTGAAGGGAGGTGTGTGAGTGAAGGGAGGTGTGTGAGTGAAGGGAGGTGTGTGAGTGGAGAGGAGCGTGAGTGAAGGGAGGTGTGTGAGTGAAGGGAGGTGTGTGAGTGAAGGGAGGTGTGTGAGTGGAGAGGAGCGTGAGTGAAGGGAGGTGTGTGAGTGAAGGGAGGTGTGTGAGTGGAGAGGAGCGTGAGTGAAGGGAGGTGTGTGAGTGAAGGGAGGTGTGTGAGTGAAGGGAGGTGTGAGTGAAGGGAGGTGTGTGAGTGAAGGGAGGTGTGTGAGTGAAGGGGAGGAGTGTGAGTGAAGGAGCATGAGTGAAGGGAGGTGTGAGTGAAGGGAGGTGTGAGTGAAGGGAGATGTGTGAGTGAAGGGAGGTGTGTGAGTGAAGGGAGGTGTGTGAGTGAAGGGAGGTGTGAGTGAAGGGAGGTGTGAGTGAAGGGAGGTGTGTGAGTGAAGGGAGAGGTGAGTGAAGGGAGATTTGATGTAGAGGTGTGAGTAAATGTGCAAACAATGTCTCCCACCCTCCTCTCCTATACATTTAGGTGAAAATTGCTTTGTGGGTGCGTACAATAGTAGTACCCACCCTTACATTAAGCAAGAGATTACACAACCAGAGGGGAGCACAAGGGTGTGCATCAGGTAAGTGCATGGACAGGTCAGGGTGCCCATGAACATACCCCCTCCCCTCCTCCCCCTCCCCCCCAAAACAGTGCCCGCATCAGGCATGTGGGGTTAACTAAGGTAAAACCAATGGTATGCCTTGTGGCAGTTGAGGCAAACAACATAGAGAGTACAGTGGTCTGTCTACCCCACCCAATCCCATCATCACCAGCCTGGTACTGGGTGCAGACGGAGATAAGTTTGCTGGACAAGGACATCGAGAGTACAACGGTCAAACTGATGGTTGTGTTGACCGTAGATAACTCTTCAGAAGCTGGTGGAATGGCATATTTTGATGACATCACTGTTTCCTTCTCCAGTGAGGGTTAACAAAAGCCCTTCAAAGTTACAAAATCATTCTCTCTCTCTCTCTCTCTCTCTTACTCCCCCCCCCCCCCCCCCCCCATCAGATACACAACTACAACCGTTCATAATCTTTCTTGTAGCGTTGGCTGCGGCTGTGGCTATCGTGTTGTGCTTTGCCGCTTCTCAGCTGTGCTGCAAAAGGTTTGCCCCCCCCCCCCCCCCCCCTTCTCTGTGTCACCAGCTGCCCCTCCCACAGGAAGACTGGGATACAGGCAAAGGTGATGAAGAGGCTGACATTGAAGTTCTCAACGAAAAGTTCTGTGAGTCTATGAACCAGTTGAATAATACAAATACCATAAACTGACCTTTTAATAATACAAATACCATAAACTGACCTTTTAATAATACAAATACCATAAACTGACCTTTTAATAATACAAATACCATAAACTGACCTTTTAATAATACAAATACCATAAACTGACCTTTTAATAATACAAATACCATAAACTGACCTTTTAATAATACAAATACCATAAACTGACCTTTTAATAATACAAATACCATAAACTGACCTTTTAATAATACAAATACCATAAACTGACCTTTTAATAATACAAATACCATAAACTGACCTTTTAACAATACAAATATTATAAACTGAACTGTGTAATGAGGAAATTTCATTATTTCAGCCACCCAGTGACAACGCAGAGCCCTACATGATCCGTCTGCTGGACAGACAGACCACGGAAGAGAAGCACCTCACCAAAGAGTCGCAACAAACTCACTTTGAAAATGAAGGCAGATACGACCAGACACATCAAGAGGGGAAAAGGTTGAGCCAGTCAGAGCAGTATTACTATGTTGACGACACCGACAAGGTTGCCGTGTTCATTGACCACACCGGGAAAGGCTCTAATGTCATTGTCATCAACCAGGGCTCCCTTGAGACCAGCAAACAGCAAGTCAGACAGTCTGTACCATTGGCCATGGCTACAGCTTCAACCATCTCAGCAAAGCATGATGGCGGCAGCAGTGGCAGGTCTGTGAGCATGCAGAGCAGCACCAGTAACCTTGACAGCAGCACAAACCGTTGCCTTTCTGTTCAGCAGCACTTTAGCAGTACTTCACAATGTCAAGCCATGGCCCACGCAGCCAGTGTCAAAGATAACGAGAAGGATAAACCAATTAACAAATTTCCAAGTGGTGCTAACTCTTTAGTAACACATAAAGCAGACAAATCAGTCTCTATGCTTGAACCCACAACCAATCCAAGTAATGGGCATAATTCAGGTGACGAACATGTGCCAGGAAACGATTCCATGCCATTGAACACTGCTGAATCTGAGGCAACACAAGACTATGAACCAGTGGACATGCCTGCACCACCAGCCAACACTGCTGAACTTGAGGCAACACAAGACTATGAACCAGTGGACATGCCTGCACCACCAGCCAATAAACTTAGTGAACATGTGCCAGGAAATGATTCCATGCCATTCAACACTGCTGAATCTGAGGCAACACAAGACTATGAACCAGTGGACATGCCTGCACCACCAGCCAATAAACAGTTTAGTGAACATAAAGGAAATAATCGCAAGTCTTCGAGTACTGCTAAACCTCCCGATTACAAAACAACGGACTTGCCAACAACCAGTTCTAAACAACAGACTTCAGCTATAAGTCCTGTAGCTAAGCAAAATCAGTCCACGCTGATAGAGTCGCCAAAAGCTACAGAGAACAACTACACTCCCTTAACCTGGAAGTCACTTTATCCTGACGACGCCAACACATATGACAGTGTGAATATCGCTACCACCACTACAGCTGAACTATCCAACGACAGTGACGATGAGTATTTATAACAAAAGCCCCCACAAAATACAGGAACTAGGGTAGTTCATGTACTTGTATGTGTGGTGTGCCAGTTGTGCAAAGTGTCACAAACATTGAATCTCTCCTTCCCGCAGGCAAGGGCACAGGCACTTTGGGACCTGTGCACATTACGTAATTAGGAGATATATACTTCCGGTTACTGCCCCCAATCACAGATCAAACAGTGTAAACACAAATAGTGTAAACAGTCCATAAAAAGGTAGCATAACTGGGCTCTGTGCCAGTGTGCATATCTGCACGTTAAGTATGATGTCATGGTGCTATAACTACATGTATGCAGGAGGGTAATGCTAACTGATGCCAGTATGTGATGCAACTGATACTTGACGTAACTGTGATGTTACATGTATGCACTTTGCAGTAGGTTATACAACTGTGGTACATGTACGCAGCAGCCAGCAGGTGATGTAACTGTGATAGGCCCTGGCTCTTTTGTGAACTATTGGCGGGAGCCAAGGCTGCACTGCCTTGTCGGGGGGCCACTGGTGTATTAGAGTAAGCTTTGCGCTTTTGTGTAACACAGCAAGTGATGTAACTGTGATGTCACATTACACAGCAGGTGATGTAACTGTGATGTTACATGTATGTAGTACATGACATTTATACAACAGTTGTTCTACATGTAACTGGCAATGAACTGAAGATGGTAAACGTATAATTTAATGACTTTACACGTATGTACAGAGAAGCAAGAAACACCATGCACCCTGTACACTGCAGTTGTACAGAGAGAGAGAGACAGAAAACAAAATCTTGCATGACCTGTCATCCCTCCACTTCAGTCCCACAATTTGATATAGCCATCCCACCCACAAGTCACCACCTTGGAGGTCTCGTGGGGCAGCCACTGGCAGCCGATGCACACCTTGTCGTGTGCCTTAAACCTGGTGAATATCCTCGTGGTCTTCCACTCCCACAGTGTCAGCTTCCCATCTGCATCTCCAGATAACACAAAACTGAGGGGGTTAAAAAAAGAAAAAAGAAGTCTGCAGCAGTATGTTTGAAGCAATGGAAACTTACGTTCCATCTGGTGAGAAATCCATTTGACAAGCATATCCTGCGACCTTGGTGGTGGGGATAAGCACAATCACACAAAGTACATACACACACACACACACACACACACACACACACACACACACACACACACACACACACACACACACACACACACACACACACACACACACACACACACACACACACACACACACACACACACAATATTTCATTAAATGCCACTGCCAAAATATTCAATTTCCGTCTGGAGCCTCTTTTTCCACTTACAATGTGACCCCTAAAGGTCTTCTTCCTGTTTAGCCTGAAGTTGTTGTGGACACCGTAGACCTTTATCTGGTTGTCCATCGACTGGCATGCAATCCATTTACCTGAGCGAGAAGGACTCAACAACTAACCATCGGCTCTACCTACCACCAAAAGACTCACCATTAGGGTGTGCAGTAACTGAAGGCATAGAATGCATGTGGGGCTCTGCGATATACTTCATGTCAACAGGAATGTCCCTGGATAGCAGAATCACACAGGCGTTAAATCATTACAAGTACTGTAACGTGAGCTTGTGCTTAATCTTACTCCAGTGTATTTACTAAGCTACATGTACATCTGGAGAGCAACCCCCTCCACCCCCATATAAAGTACTTCCCCTCCACCCCTATATAAAGCACACCCCTCCACCACCATATAAAACACCCTCCACCCCATACAAAGCACACCCTCCACCCCATATAAAGCACACCCTCCACCCCATATAAAGCACACCCTCCACCCCATATAAGGCACACCCTCCACCCCACTTGCATGCTCTATCACAATTGGCTACATACGTTTCACAACTTCTGACTCTCTGCTCTTACAATTTAACCATAGATCTACCGATGTTATCTCCGGTTAACGTTTTGTTAACCGTGGATAACTTTCATATATTCTAAGCATCTTTTGACGCATAGCAACCAAACAACCTCTGTTGTGTTTGGCATCCATTTGGGTGTTAGCGAAACATTAATTTTTTACTTAATGTGTCACATATAGCATATGAAAATGTTCAATCACACTGCAGCGGTCACAATTGCCGTCGATTTACAAAGTAGAGCGTTATCCTATAGGTAAACACCCGTTAAAGGACAAAACCTAACAAATGCTGTGGTGTTGTGTTACCTGTTGTAATAACCTGGGCCCTCTTCCCCAACTGGAAATCTGGATCCACAAGTGGACCTTAGAATGTGTCGGTTTTTACAATTAAATTATTATTGGGTGTGTGTGTGTGTGTGTGTGTGTGTGTGTGTGTGTGTGTGTGTGTGTGTGTGGGTGGGCACCACCCTCCAATGGATCTACCTCTCTCAAATACCTTAACTCACCCCTATCATGCAATACCCATCCTCAATATACCCACACACACCTAGCCTTCAATGTACCCACACACCTAGCCTTCAATGTACCCACACACCTAGCCTTCAATGTACCCACACACCTAGCCTCAATGTACCCACACACCTAGCCTGATGTACCCACACACCTAGCCTCAATGTACCCACACACCTAGCCTTAATGTACCCACACACCTAGCCCTCAATGTACCCACACACCTTGCCTCAATGTACCCACACACCTAGCCTCAATACAACTAACCTCAATGTACTCACATACCACACACCAGGCCTCCCACTCACAATGTACCCAACTCTCAAATATGTACTCTTCCATACCTAGCCTCCCCACCACAAACGCTCGCATGCATACACTCACCATTCCCAAACACGTAAGCTCTTGTCATCCGAGGTGCTGACAAAACGTCTGTTCTCATCCACAAACGTGACAGAATTGACTGAACCAAGATGTCTGGGGAAAAAAAAAACAGTTGAAAATTTAAGCAACGGCTCCACACATGACTTGGTGTGAGCTCCAACCACCTGATCTCCAGTTCAATCATTTACGCATGACAGCCTATTCGTACTAAAAGCACATTCCATCCATGCCTATTACACAAAATGCAAAATCATACCCCAAACATGTACACACATACATCTGAAGTCCCATCACAGTGTACCTGTCATATTCCTGAACAATTTCGCCAGACTTCATGTCCCACTGTGGAGAGATCAGAGGGTCAAGGTGGTACTATATGAACTCACTGACTCACTGTGTAAATCTTCTTGTCTGCACACCCAACTATGAACAGATGTTGCTTGTCGGGGTCAGGGTTCAACTTAATGCAGTAAGGTGTGGTCTTATTGTCATTGGTGAACCTTCCAAGACACTTCCCTGGTTCATACAACCACCAATCATAGTAGAAAGATAAGTCATCACACCTCACACATGAGGCATCACACCTCACACACAAATCACCACAGCTCACACATGACCTCACACGAGTCATCACTACTCACACACGAGTCATCACACCTCACACATGACCTCACACGAGTCACCACACCTCACACATGAGTCACCACACCTCACACATGACCTCACATGAGTCATCACACCTCACACATGACCTCACACGAGTCATCACACCTCACACATGACCTCACGAGTCATCACTACTCACACACGAGTCATCACACCTCACACATGACCTCACGAGTCATCACACCTCACACGAGTCATCACACCTCACACACGAGTCATCACACCTCACACACATGAGTCATCACAACCAACACACACCACACACCAGTTTCAGTGTCCCACTGTTTCACATAACGATCATAGCTGCAGCTGATGAACTGACTTCCATCACTGTTGAAGCAAATGTCTCGCACAGCTTTGCCATGACCTAAGACACCCCTCCCCCAAACAAGGACAGAGGAATGTAAACAGAAGTGCCTAAGGAGAGAGAGAGAAGCCCTCACCTGTGTATGTCCGTATACACCTTCTCTCCTTGTAGACTTCCCAGAGCTGTACACACAACACACACAACAGTGTTAAGTGGTTTTGAAGTATACATACAAGTACATGTACCTGGCACTGCTATATCTCCTACCAACCAGAAGGTAATGGAAAACACTTCCCTAGTTCATACAATGCCCTTACATCCCTCTTCCCCTCCCCTTACATCCCTCTTCCCCCTTATATCCCTCTTCCCCTCCCCTTACATCCCTCTTCCCCTTCCCTTACATCCCTCTTCCCCCTCCTCACAATACTGAACCATGTACAGTACTGGACAGTGATCACCAATGTTGTATATTACTCAATAATCTTCTCATCTCACATGACACATTATATCCATACACCACACAAATCAAATTATCAAAGTACTGCTACAATACATTGTGGGCAAACCTTACTTTGATCTTGGAGTCCATCCCAGCTGAAAGCATCAAGTGCCCAGACTTAGGGAACAGCCTGATGGCAGCAACCCCCTTGGCGTGAGCATTCCTACAAATATTAGTGATGATAAACAACGTACGCACCATTAACACTGAAGCGTCCCCCTACCAGCTGTGAATAAGCTTCTTGGGAGCATAACACTTATCTGGAGGGTCCTCAGCCCGCAAGTCGACATCAACATCTTGTGGTATGTGAAGGAACGACCTCCCGAGATAGTCATGTGGATCATCAACTGTCAGGGAGAGAACGTGTGTGTGTGTGTGTGTGTGTGTGTGTGTGTGTGTGTGTGTGTGTGTGTGTGTGTGTGTGTGTGTGTGTGTGTGTGTGTGTGTGTGAAGGCGATGCATCACAGGGTGATAAATATAGGCAGCATAACAACATAAGCATAGGAGACATAGGGATGGGTGTGTGTATGCGGGCGGGGGGGGGGGGGGGGGGTGTCGGGGGGGTGGGGTGGGGGTGGGGGAGGCTATAGATGCCCCTCCACTTTTCTACATGTATGGACACACAACTTCATAACTTTAGGTAAGACACGAATAATTGAACACGATCATGTACTTCTAATTGACCAGAAGCAACAAATGTGCATGTATTTGTACACTATTATGTTACACAGCGCTACACAACCTTACGACAGCGCAGCCATACACAAGGTGTGATATGTGGGTTAGAGGTAATGGACTGGACATGGGGAGTACATGTAGCTACTATTAAGTGTGGGAACAAACATTGGGAATAGAACTTATTTTGCACACTTCACAAGTTCTTCTGCACTTAGCACAGAAGGGGGGGGGGGGGGCACATCCCCTCCCACACTCTCCCCCAGGATCACAACATTCAAACTGCCTTTCCTGATCCACCACTGACAGACCTAACACCCAATATAATACCCCATAGATTCAGCCCCCACCCCACCCCCTCCCCAACTTTATAATTCCTTCCTACAATTACGAAGATTGGAAGTGGTTGTAAGGGACTGCATGGGAAGGGAAGGGGTAGGGGACTGCATGGGGAGGGAAGGGGTAGGGGACTGCATGGGAAGGGAAAGGGAATGCATGGGAAGGGAAGGGGTGGGGGACTGCATGGGAAGGGAAGGGGTAGGGGACTGCATGGGAAGGGAAGGGGTAGAGGACTGGATGGGAAGGGAAGGGGTAGGGGACTGCATGGGAAGGGAAGGGGTAAGGGACTGCATGGGAAGGGAAGGGGTAGGGGACTGCATGGAAAGGGAAGGGGTAGGGGACTGCATGGGAAGGGAAGGGGTAGGGGACTGCATGGGAAGGGAAGGGGTAGAGGACTGCATGGGAAGGGAAGGGGTAGAGGACTGCATGGGAAGGGTAGGGTAGGGGACTGCATGGGAAGGGAAGGGGTAGGGGACTGCATGGGAAGGGAAGGGGTAGAGGACTGCATGGGAAGGGAAGGTGTGACTCCTACACTTACTATGCAACTGTGTGGACTCTTCAATCGTCTCCTCCTTTTGCTCCTTCTCCTTTCGCTTTTTACTTTGAATCATCTTGTCCAGGATCAGTTTCTGTTCCTCCGTTGGCTTGGCAACTTTCACCTCATCCACGTACTCCCGCCATGGTCCCTTGTACCCTTCAACCTGGTCTGGGTCCCCAGGCTTCTCCCTCTTTCTCTTATCTCCAACTTTTTGCGACCCCTTCATCTCATAAACAGAAGCCCCCTCAAATTCATTCACTTGCTCCAGGTCACCAATATACCTTTTGAGCCAATTTTATTGTAAGAGACAAAAGCTAATAATTACACCACAACACAAGCATAAATAGCTTACGGTGTAGACTGAGGGGCAGCCCCTTCCAAGATCGAAGGGTCAACGGCATAACCTTAAAGATCAAGGGAGGAGAGACAAAAGAAGGTTAGGTATAGTCACTCCCCCCCCCCCCCCCCCCCCCGGTGCCCTCTGGGACTCACCATGGATGTGGTAGGTTCTCCTCTGGTTCTCAAACTGGAAGGCATCAAAGTGAGCTGGCTCCACGTGGCCCGAGAGGATGTTCTTCTGTGCCAACTGCTGTCGGCTCTTGAAAGGGTTCACGGGTCCAACCTAGGAATGGGCTGTTCCAGTCAACCCAGTGTCAGTTTGCGTGCAAACAAAAAACCATCCCAGCCTAACACCACACCCAGTGGTCCCAGCCTCATACCACACCCAATGGTCCCAGACTCATACCACACCCCATGGTCCCAGCCTCATACCACACCCAGTGGTCCCAGCCTCATACCACACCCAGTGGTCCCAGCCTCATACCACACCCAGTGGTCCCAGCCTCATACCACACCCAATGGTCCCAGCCTCATACCACACCCCATGGTCCCAGCCTCATACCACACCCCATGGTCCCAGCCTCATACCATACTGCTTTGATTACTTACATGTAAGGGAACCTACTAACTTCCCTTGGCTAAGGAGATAAACCCAAAAACTGATTTCAATAATACAAACTACACTAGAATCTTGGTGCTTGCAGGAATGGTCAGTAAACCCAAATGCTATCACCCCCCCCCCCCCCCCCCCCCCACCCAAGTGACCAGAATGGTTCATTCCATGGGAACACTTCCACAAGTGCAATGCACACATTATCTCTGTATTGTTTTGTGACTGGTGAGGTCACACAAAACCGATATTGCAATGAGAGTCTTGAGGAAAACTTAAAGAAGTTGCCTTAGCAATGTAAGTCACAAGCTGCAAAGGCCTTAGCTGAGGAAGCCAACAAATGACTTCAGCAAGGAGTGGACAATGTAGAGTCGATGACTTAGAAGTATGTACATGTACATGCATGTTTAAGAATAAATTCAATTCATTGCGAAATATTTTTAACCATCTACACTCATGTCTTCTACATCCATGTCTTCTCCTCTACACACCCATGCCACCTACACCCATTTCTTTTGCCATGTACAACTTCTGCCTTTTGAATCATAAAATTTTGGTTCGACTGCAACACCCAACTGCCAGCATGCCCTCTCGGTACGTCTTCAAATCCATGCCAGTGCCTTATGATGATGCCCAAATTCTACACCATGGGAATGCAAGTGTTGGTATTATTGTAGCGGTGTGATGATACCTTAAAAGATCTCTAAATGATAACGGCTAATACTGTATTTTGACACATCACATACATAAGGCCTAAAGAAGACTACAAATTTCCTTTGTTACAAAAGGTTGGACATCCCAGAAAGTGCTGTACAGATATGCTTATGTATACAGCCTATCATCAAACAGCATAATTTGTTTACCATGCTCCCTCTTTGTACTATTGCTACTAGCACAAAAGGCCTCAAGAACAGATGCCTGTTATCACAGTTTGTTAAATGTCAGCTGCAAAAGATGCATGAAAAACAACAGTGCCACAATGCTGCTGAGTACCACAAAGAGGCATGCTGTGTTGCCAAGTGTCAAAAGGCGATTTGAAAAGCCTTGACTTAAAATCTCGATATGATATATCGACATGTCTTGAAGAGAATAGGAGGCAAGTGATACACTTTTCTGGAAAACAGGGTATTACTTTGCAAGGCCACATTGAAGATTCTGAATCTTCCAATAATAATCCCGAGAATTTTTCCTTGCCCTGATGAAAAATGTTTGCTGCAGAAGATACTAAGTATTACATATCTCAAAACCCTCGCTTACTTGTCGCCGAAATGACTGAAGTTATTGGTAAAGGCATCACTCAGCAAGGTCTTTTTGAATGAGATCAAGGAAGCAAAGATTCACACCTTGATAAGGTTACTTCATCTAATGATGAAATCATGTCACTGTTTGTTTAGGCGCGGGATGCCAAAAAAAAACAAACAGTTTATTGACGTGGAAATAATAACTGGAGAACACCCTTTGAAGCAGTGGTGAATTTTTACAACAGGTATCTTTATCTTGAGGATTTGAGGGGCCAATGCTATGGTGGCGCAAAGCTATGTCAGCTGTTGGAAAATGATTTATCAGGGAGAGTTTTGGAGGACTCAAGAACACCGCATCAGCCAGCAAAAAGACCTATTGGGCAGAGCATGACAAGGCTCATGAACATTTCTACCTGGGTTTTCCTTGTATTGTGACAGCACTAGATATAATTAATGGGACAATACCAAGACTCTGAACTAAATCCAGTAAGTTGTTTTAGAACTGGAAAAAAAAAAAAAAAGATGTTACTCCTCACTAGCATGTCCCATGAAATTTTGGAACCGTACGTGTAGTTGCACTTTACTGTTATGATAGCAAAATCCCTAAAAGCAATTGGCATACATGTAGTCCAAGCATTCAAGGATATTGAAGCTGTCAAGGCTGACTTCCACGCTATTAGATCTGGAGTTGTTGAAGAGAACATATGACCAGGCTGAACGTTTAGGCAGTGGAACCACTAACGTCTAGTTAGCTGCACAAAGACTGTACAGTCACAGGTGAATACAAGAAGTGCATGCATATGTATGTAGAAATTTGCACTGAATACGTTGTTATAGGGAAAATCATCCAGCAGAATACTACTGCAGGACTCGTGCTATTCCTTTGCTATTTACAAACTGGATTCACAATTTCATCTCTATCCAGAACTGCATCCGACGTTTCATAAGTGGTGGTTGATGGCGAACACAATTTGAACAATGCTGTATCGATATACGAGCATGACCTGGTGGACATATACCTTGTGGATCAAAAAATGATGCTTTTGGAAGTGAAGATGGGCACAGTGTTCTCTTTGAAGAGCCTTGGTGCAGCGCTTCAACGGTGTGATGAAGAGCGCTTTCCAAATATAGATTGGTTGCACACTCCATATTACGAGCTGCATCAGTGAAAGGAGTTTCTCCACACAGCGCCATCTGCACAACTGGCTTTGACCATCTGTGCAACTGGCTTTGATCATCTGTGCAACTGGCTTTGATCATCTGTGCAACTGGCTTTGATCATCTATGAGCATGGGCTCACCTATCATATCTGACACTCATGATATAGTCATGTAATTATGACACAGCAGTTGGAATGTTTTTGAAAATGCACCCATGAAAAGAAGAGCTGTCCAATCTTATTTCAGAGTATATTAAAATGCGCTTCTACTTGCATTATGTAGCAACATGAGATTCCTCACTATCATAAGCTAACATCTAAAATGCCCCACCCATTTTGGCACCCCTGCATACTCCCCCCCCCCCCCCCCCCACCATAAGTGTGCTGGGGGCACCTCTGTTAGTCAATCCTAATGTCAACCAAAGCAAACTTCAACCCTTACGGTTCAGGACAGCCATCTAATTGTCAAGGGTATAACAGGTTACTATATAAAATACAAAACTTGTTGCAATATCACAGAGCATGCTCTATCAGGCTGTCTAGGGATTAATTGTTCAAATAGTATAGCAATTCAAATGCAAAGCAGTTTTGTAACACTATATAATATCCATTTTACTTGGCTGCTTTCTAATAAAAGCTCACACTCAATGGTAAGATATCATATAATGACTCCATTGTTGAACACACAAGGTCCAATACTTGAGTGGCTCAAAGGACACACATCTTAGTAAAGGCACATCCAATAACTTGGTAAGTGCATTAATGAGTATTGTCGCAGTTGATTTTATTGACATTGTACAGTTGAGCAGAGTGCACGCATATTTTCCCATGGAATCAATCAAACAGGGAAATGTGCATGCACTTGCCTCCATTGCATACCCAACAAAACATCTGAACAAACCTGCCAAAATAATTGCATTTATTTAATTTATTTTTTCATGTTTAATTTTGAAGAACAATCGATGTCCGCTACAAAATGCTTCTTGAGCACTGAAAAGCAGAACTGCCCCTCAAGTGATATATATCCTCTGAATTTCAATGTGATACTCTTCTTTTCCTCATCCTGGGTAGTTGCAGTGAACGTTCAGACCAGGAAAAGAAGGTTACCACTTTCACTGAAAAGTATGGCTACATGGAAAAAAAACCTCTTGTGGCTATAAAATAACTGGCAGGACTGACGCATCAGAATCATTTTGCTAAGGACATCGACAGAAGTGTTTACTGATAAGAAGGACCCATTGGACTTGCAATGCCCATGCTAGCCATTTGTGAGAGCCTTGAAAATTAATGCCACGGCACATCACACATTGGTTCTAACTTTATCTGTGACAGTCATGTACAAAACAAAATGGAGTTCAGAGCTGTAGGATGCAGACAACGCTTAGAATGCTACAGCGAACGCGCGCACTCACCTGTGGTGCAAAAAGTTGATCATAAGTTGGGTTGAAGGCAACTTCCTTAGCGGTGGGATCGATGTGCAGGAGGGTAGTCTGTTCAAGCTATCGGTAGTAATTATTAAACATTAATCGTCTGGACAGCACACGGTACCCACGACGCACATAAAGACCTTCTAATTAATGCACCCTTACTTTTACTGGCACTTCTGGAGCGCTTTGTACTTTGCATCTTTCCTTTAAGCTTGAAATCACACTTGCGGAATGCTCTGGGTCGAAACCCGCGAGTGACGAATGCTTATCACTGTCGTCCTCATCACTTGATGAATAAGCCGCCAAAGCCTCCATCAATGGTGATTTATTAAAACCCTGTACTGGTGACGTCAAGACGTGACGTTACCATAGCAATATCTATTTAAATTATAATATCTATGTCCGAATCAACTTGATTATATTATGTCCGAATCATTATATTATATATGTCCGAATCAACTTGAAGAAATATAGGTAGTGGTCGAGAACTCGGAAATCGAAAGTCAAACTGTACCAAATAATAATGAGAAGAATAGGTGCTGCTACCAGGAAGATTGAACGTAGTGATACGCATTTAATAGTTTTTTTTTTTTTAAGTGAAAGTGACGTTCTAACATAAATGTCATTACCTTACGTTGATGCATGTAGGATTTGACTCCGATTTGGCGATTATGAAGAAGTAACTTCCATTAAAAAACGGAACCCGCTTCTATTGGGACTCCTATCAATCGAATCGCTGAGCTAATTGTTGGTTAGGGTATGGAACAAGAAGTCAAAAAAAGAGCGTTTCGTCTTTGTTTGATGACATCATGTTGCAAAACGGCGTGTTTGTCCACCGGATTAAACAATTTCCTTGCTCTCTCCCTTCCTCCTCCCTCCCCCCCCCCACACACACCACCCCAATTGTGTTGGGCTGCCGCTTTGTTGATCTTTTTTTGCCCTCCCCCCCCCCCCCCCCACCCCCAAAGGCACAGAGGGTCTGTTGTGTCGTCATAGCAACGAACGTCATCACGACTACGTTTGTACAAGCATAGATTATTTAGACAGACTATATCTATACAGGGGCGGATCTAGGGGGGGGGGGGGGGGGGGGGGGGCCCCCCCCCCCCCCCCCCCCCCCCTTTCGGACGACCATTAAATATTCATGAGTGTATTTTGCGTACCGCGTGCGATTATAACTGCACAAAACAGTAGCTACAGTACAGCGCTGATACATCTCCATGTACTGGATATGGGGGAGGGGGGGGGGGGGGGGGCACTAGAGGCACGTGACCCCCATTCCGGACGACTCATTAAGTTTCATGAGTCTATTTTGCGTATTATAACCGCACAAAACAGTAGTACAGCGCTGATACATGTACATGTACTCGATATGGGGGGGGGGGGGGGGGGGGGGCACTAGAGGCACGTGACCCCCATTCCGGACGACTCATTAAATTTCATGAGTGTATTTTGCGTACCGCGTGTGATTTATAACCGCACGAAACAGTGCCTCGGTTAGCTACAGCGCGGATACATGTACATGTACACGGGAAGGGCCAATTTATATAAAGTATGATTATACGATTATATTTGCATTGAAAAGTAGCGGAGATCAGTATATAGTAAAAAGATTTAAAAGATTGGCGCATCGCATCGCATATATAAGCTGAGCTATATTTTATGGCCCACAAATTTTAGTAGTTACATTTTTAAAGTACGAACGCTATAAACTGGTACTTTGGCAGTTACTACAATTAATATGTATTTATGTATTGCACACGTATATACAATATAGCTACTATTTAACAGGCCTGCTTTTTTGCTAGTTTTCGGAGCTTTTTCAACGCAAAACGCGTTGGCTTCTGGGGCTCCGCCCCAGGCCCCGATGGGGGAGCTTGCAGCGCTCCCCCATACCCCCTAGCTGGGCGGGAGGGGTGCCCACCTCCCGCACCCTCCCCGGGGCGGCGCCTCTAACTGTGCCCCCCCCTTTCCAAATTCCTGGATCCGCCCCTGCTATAACGACTATTAGAGAGAAAAGGCTACCACCACAATGATGCTCTCAGATCGGTGAACGCGATGGGCTGAACAGCGTATGGCAAATAACAAAAGGCGGTTTGTCAAACATGTTTTTGACACAAAACATAATCATTGCAAGTACATGTAACTAATGTAAGACGTTTAATAACATTTTAAAAACACAACTGAAACGTTGTTAAAACGTTCACAAAACATCGCTCGAGTTATATAGATTCGAGTGCTAAGGGAGGAACGTACAAACCTATCTGGCTGGAGGCCGGACCGTGTAGGCCTAGTTGAAGGTACGTACCGGCACTGCGTGTTCACTATGGCTTCAAGCAACCGATGTCCATGCAGGGCTTATCTTTAAATAGACAACAGAACTTCACAAGAATATAGGCGTTATATTGACGTATTTGCGCACAGTCCATCACATTGCAGTCGGGTAGGACATAAATTGTGTGTGTGTGTGTGTGTGTGTGTGTGTGTGTGTGTGTGTGTGTGTGTGTGTGTGTGTGTGTGTGTGTGTGTGTGTGTGTGTGTGTGTGTATTGTGTGTGTGTGTGTGTGTGTGTGTATTTGTGTGTGTGTGTGTGTGTGTGTGTGTGTGTGTGTGTGTGTGTACACGAATGCCACGAATGCAACAGTGAAAAATGAAAATGTGAAGCCAGAACAGAGTAAGACTATAAGGCTGTGTGTGTGTGTGTGTGTGTGTGTGTGTGTGTGTGTGTGTGTGTGTGTGTGTGTGTGTGTGTGTGTGTGTGTGTGTGTGTGTGTGTGTGTGTGTGTGTGTATGTGTGTGTGTGCGTTATCAATGTATGGAAGGAGGGCTACTCTGCTTTCTAGTGTTTTTATGCATTCCACTTGTGCTTTTGACTGTGGTAAGGAAGAGGCACACTGATCTTGGTGATACACACACACACACACACACACACACACATACACAGACAAGGCTTCTAAGATCACTAAAACATTCCTAGAAAATCATACCTTCATTGCATATGTGTATTGATCTTGGTGACACACACATGCACACACACACACACAAAAAAGCCACCTGTCCTTGGTATTGTGGTTAATTATGGCATGTGCAAATGTAGGAGGGGCTAATCCTGTGTTTGTTGTGTGTGTATTTGTTTGTGTGAGTGTTTTTGTGTGTATACAAGTGTGCAATGGCCTCACTAGAGACCTTGATCACACCAGACCTGCTGACATTCTCATTGCCGGATGGGACAGAGGCAAACCAGCTGCACTGGACATCACCATCACATCACCCCTCTGCCCGGCCATCTTAGGTGAGTCATGTCAACAAGCTGGTGCAGCAGTCCATGCAGCAGAGGCCCGGAAACTACACTCAAATGGACCCAAATGCCATGAGTTAGGTTGGTCTTGCATTCCATTGGCAGTGGAGACATACGGAAATTGGGGCAAAGAAGCCCAGGATACCATCTCCAGGCTGGCATCTCACTTGGCCATTCACCAGTCTTCACCCAAGTCATCAGTGGTGGATGAGATTTATGGGAGATTGAATATGACCCTGGTCCGGTCCATCGCCAGAGCCATCCTGGCCAGGGAGCTCCCACCCTCCTCCCCATCCTGGCCAGGGAGCTCCCACCCTCCTCCCCATCCTGGCCAGGGAGCTCCCACCCTCCTCCCCATCCTGGCCAGGGAGCTCCCCCCTCCTCCCCATCCTGGCCAGGGAGCTCCCACCCTCCTAACTATTTATGTTTGTGTTTATATTCTTAGCTTATAGTGTACTTGTACAGGGTGATCCAAAAGTCGCGCAAAATCTTTGAATTGGCATAACTCCAGAACTGAACATGGTAAAATTATGCTGTTTAAACCAAAAATCATGCCAATCATTAGCTTAAGTTATGAATGTGTAGTTATTAAAATTTAGTTATCGGTTTATTAAAAACATGCCAATGCTATGATTAACATTCAGTACCACCCAGGAAGTGTGTAAAAATTAATTTTTATAACTATTAAAATTACTTATCACGTGATCTATCTTATATGTGGTTTTTGTGGGGACACCCCTGCTGAAAGTCAAGCTATTGCAAATTAATCACCAATATCACGGTGAATCTATGCAAAGAAGCATCCAATAATCGTGCCAATGAACAGCTTACCATCTTGCGTGGTGACTAACGAAGCCAAACGTTTAAAACGGAGTTGATTAGTTTCTGTTAATTGACATTGTTAAAAGCTAACTTTGAATTATCAGACCTGTAGAGGAAGCCGTACTCTAATTGTGGAACTAACTTTTGTATTTTCTCCTCCACTGGAAACAACGTTACAAACTGTCCAAGTTTGGCAGCGCTTACGCATGCGCGGAATTATTGAACGAAAGTGGAACATGAATGTTTAGGTCTGCGTACGAGAGGTCTCACGTGACACAATTGAATATTATCGCATTCACGTGATACATTGCCGCTGTGCACAACACAGCCCCACCCTCCTAAACTATGCTTCTCTTCAACATCATTGCGCGCACTTTTCATTCGCCTGCGCAAATGTGACCCATCAGATGCATGGGCAAATATTGTAAAATCCAGTGTTATCAAAAATCCCCAAGCCGTGGCTAACGAGCCTATGCTTCACTGAGTTGTTCATAAAAAAAAAAAAAAAAGCAGAGAATCTTTATTGGACGCAAATCGTACCATACCGCGTCGTTCGTTTCACAGCAGTTAGCTAGCTGTACTGGTTTTAATAACAAACCGTACTAGGTGTGCACCATTTCAATTCGAACGTCATTTCAAATAGGCCTACCTGCGCACAAAGGCGGGAGGTGAACTTAAGCAACAAGGCAGCTTAGTACAGCGCTGCAGCTACACTAGTGCATGCAGCCGCGTGGTCCAGAACGTGCTTCATCAAAGACGCTAGAGTACGTACGTACACATGCACGCGCATAGGTAAGTATGGGTTCAGAAATTATGTAGCGTATTCGTTCATGTTACAGACAGAATTCGTAGAAAGCAGGGTCGCTACGAGCAGGACACTTGTACGAACCCAAAAACAACTGGAGCAGCTTGCTCTGCAATGTCCTACCACACTAACTAAGGTTCGTGTACGTGCGTGCCGGCCTCGACAGGCCTACCTGCTGTATACGTAGTCACTCTGCCTCCACCTGGACTGGAAGGTCGGGGTCTCTCCGTCTCACTTGGAGAAAAGGTCTCTCTACCCGACTGGAAGAGAGGCGTCTCTCTACCTGACTGGAAAGCAGGGGTCTCTCTACCTGACTGGAAGGCAGGGGTCTCTCTACCTGACTTGAAAAGAGGGGTCTCTCTACCTGACTGGAAGGCAGGGGTCTCTCTACCTGACTGGAAAGAGAGGGGTCTCTCTACCTGACTGGAACTGAAGGATGATCTCTGCCTGACACAGAGAGAGGGGGGTCTCTCTATTTGACAGAGAGAGAATACTTTTTTCTGTCTCACCCAGAGAGGGGTCTCTGTACCTGACAGGAAGAGAGGGGTCTCTCTACCTGACTGGATGTTAGGGGTCTCTCTAATACCTGACTGGAACTGAAGGATGATCTCTGCCTGACACAGAGAGAGGGGTCTCTCTATCTGACAGAAAGAGATCTGTCTCAGTCAGAGAGGGTTCTGTCAATCTGTCTGGAAGAGAAGGGTCTCTCTACCTGACTGGAAGAGAGGAGTCTCTCTACCTGACTGGAACTGAAGGATGATCTCTGCCTGAGGGGTCTCTTAATTTGACAGAAAGTAAATCCTTTTTCTGTCTCACTCAGAGAGGGGTCTCTCTACCTGACTGGAAGGAAAGGGTCTCTCTGTCTCACTCAGAGACGGGGGTCTCTCTACCTGACTGGAACTGAAAGGTGATCTCTGCCTGACACAGAGAGAGGGGTCTCTCTGTCTGATAGAAAGAGAATGATTGTTCTGTCTCACTCAGAGAGGGGTCTCTCTACCTGACTGGAAGGGATGGTTTCTCTGTCTCACTTGGAGATAAGAGTCACTCTACCTGACTTGAAGACACGGGTCTCTCTACCTGACTAGAAGAGAAGGGTCTCTCCGAGACAGGGGTCTCTGTACCTGACTGAAAAAGACAGGTCTCTCTACTGGACTGGATAAATAGGGTCTCTCTACCTGACCGGAAGAGAGGGGTCTCTGTACCTGACTGGAAGTATGGGGTCTCTCTACCTGACTGGAACTGAAGGATGATCTCTGCCTGACACAGAGAGAGGGGTCTCTCTATCTGACAGAAAGAGAATGCTTTTTCTGTCTCAGTCAGAGAGGGTTCTCTCTACCTGACTGGAAGAGAGGAGTCTCTCTACCTGACTGGAACTGAAGGATGATCTCTGCCTGACACACAGAGAGGGGTCTCTCTATTTGACAGAGAGAATGCTTTTTCTGTCTCACTCAGTGAGGGGTCTCTCTACCTGACTGGAAGAGAGGTGTCTCTGTACCTGAGTCTCTCTACCTGACTGGAACTGAAGGATGATCTCTGCCTGAGGGTTCTCTCTATTTGACAGAAAGAAAATGCTTTTTCTGTCTCACTCAGAGAGGGGTCTCTCTACCTGACTGGAAGAGAAAGGTCTCTCTGTCTCACTCAGAGACGGGGGGTCTCGCTTCTTGACTGGAACTGAAAGGTGATCTCTGCCTGACACAGAGAGAGGGGTCTCTCTATCGGACAGAAAAAGAATGATCTTTCTGTCGCACTCAGAGAGGGGTCTTGCTACCTGACTGATAGAGAGAGATCTCTCTACCTGACTGGAAAAGAGGGGTCTCTCTACCTGACTGGAGGAGAGGGGTCTCTGTACCTGACTAGAAGAGTGGGGTCTCTCTACCTGACTGGATCTCTGCCTGAGAGGTCTCTTAATTTGACAGAAAGAAAATGCTTTTTCTGTCTCACTCAGAGAGGAGTCTCTCTACCTGACTGGAAGGGAGGGGTTTCTCCATTTCACTTGGAGAGGAAGGTCTCTTTACCTGACTGGAAGAGAATGGTCTCTCTGTCTCACTCAGATACGGGGGTCTGTCTTCCTGACTGGAACTGAAAGGTGATCTCTGCCTGACACAGAGAGAGAGGTCTCTCTGTCTGACAGAAAGAGAGTGATATTTCTGTCTCACTCAGAGAGGGGTTTCTCTACCTGACTAGAAGAGATGGTCTCTCCGTCTCACTTGGAGATAAGAGTTACTCTACCTCACTGGAAGCCAGTGGTCTCTCTACCTTACTGGAAGAGAAGGGTCTCTCAGACAGGGGTCTCTGTACCTGACTGGAAGAGAGGGATCTCTCTACCTGGCTGGAAGAGAGGAGTCTCTCTACCTGACTGGAACTGAAGGATAATCTCTGCCTGAGGGTTCTTTTAATTTGACAGATAGAAAATGCTTTTTCTGTCTCACTCAGAGAGGGGTCTCTCTACCTGACTGGAAGGGATGGGTCTCTCCATATCACTAGGAGAGGAAGGTCTCTTTACCTGACTGGACGTAAATGGTCTCTGTCTCACTCAGAGACGGTGGTCTCTCTATCTGACTGGAACTGAAAGGTGATCTCTACCTGACTGGAACTGAAAGGTGATCTCTGTCTGACACAGAGAGAGGGGTCTCTGTCTGACAGAAAGAAAATGCTTTTTCTGTCTCACTCAGAGAGCGGTCTCTCTACCTGACTGGAAGTGAGGGATCTCTCTGTGTGACTCACACAGAGGAGTCTATCTGCTGCCCTGATACAGACAGGTCGGTCTCTCTACCCGACTGGAAGGGATGGTCTCTCCGTCTCACTTGGAGATAAGAGTCACTCTACCTGACAGGAAGAGATGGGTCTCACAGACAGGGGTCTCTGTACCTGACTGGAAAAGAAGGGTCTCTCTACTTGACTGGAAGAGCAGGGTCTCTCTAACTGACCGGAAGAGAGGGGTCTCTGTACCTGACTGGATGAGTGGGGTCTCTCTACCTGACTGGAACTGAAGGATGATCTCTGCCTGACACAGAGAGAGGGGTCTCTCTATTTGACAGAAAGAGAATGTATTTTCTGTCTCACTCTTAGAGGGGTCTCTGTACCTGACAGGAAGAGAGGGGTCTCTCTACATGACTGGAAGAAAGGGGTCTCTTTACCTGACTGGAAGAGAGGGATCTCTCTACCTGGCTGGAAGAGAGGAGTCTCTCTACCTGACTGGAACTGAAGGATAATCTCTGCCTGAGGGGTCTCTTAATTTGACAGAAAAAAGATGCTTTTTCTGTCTCACTCAGAGAGGGGTCTCTCTACCTGACTGGAAGGGAGGGGTCTCTCCATATCACTTGGAGAGGAAGGTCTCTTTACCTGACTGGAAGTGAATGTTCTCTCTGTCTCACTCAGAGACGGTGGTCTCTCTACCTGACTGGAACTGAAAGTGATCTCTACCTGACTGGAACTGAAAGGTGATCTCTGTCTGACACAGAGAGAGGGGTCTCTCTGTCTGACAGAAAGAAAATGCTTTTTCTGTCTCACTCAGAGAGCGGTCTCTCTACCTGACTGGAAGTGAGGGATCTCTCTGTGTCACTCACACAGAGGAGTCTATCTGCTGCCCTGATACAGACAGGTCGGTCTCTCTACCGGACTGGAAGGGATGGTCTCTCCGTCTCACTTGGAGATAAGAGTCACTCTACCGCACTGGAAGAGATGCCCTTCCCCACCGAGCCAACGTAGGAACAGGAGTCACACACGGCGTGTCTCCACCCGCCAAAGTAGACCATGCGGAAGGAAGGAACGTAGATGCGTATGACGGCGCTCACAGACAGGGGTCTCTGTACCTGACTGGAAGAGAGGGGTCTCTGTACCTGACTGGAAGAGTGGGGTCTCTCCACCTGACTGGAACTGAAGGATGATCTCTGCCTGACACAGAGAGAGGGGTCTCTCTATTTGATAGAAAAAGAATGCTTTTTCTGTCTCACTCAGAGAGGGGTCTCTCTATCTGACAGAAAGAGAATGCTCTTTCTTTCTTACTCAGATAGGGTTCTGTCTATCTGTCTGGAACAGAAGGGTCTCTCTACCTGGCTGGAAGAGAGGAGTCTCTCTACCTGACTGGAACTGAAGGATAATCTCTGCCTGACACACAGAGAGGAGTCTCTCTATTTGACAGAAAGAGAATGCTTTTTCTGTCTCACTCAGAGAGGGGTCTCTGTACCTGACAGGAAGAGAGGGGTCTCTCTACCTGACTGAAAGATAGGGGTCTCGTGTCTCTGTACCTGACTGGAAGGCAGGAGTCTCTCACCTGACTGGAACTGAAGGCTGATCTCTGCCTCTCTATTTGACAGAAAGAAAATGCTTTTTCTGTCTCACTGATAGAGGGGTCGCTCTACCTGACTGGAAGGGAGGAGTCTCTTCATTTTACTTGGAAAGAAAGGTCTCTCTACCTGACTGGAAGAGGAAGGTCTCTCTGTCTCACTCAGAGATGGGGGGTCTCGCTTCCTGACTGAAACTGAAAGGTGATCTCTGCCTGATACAGAGAGAGGGGTCTCTCTATCTGACAGAAAGTGTATGATCTTTCTGTCTCACTCAGAGAGGGGTCTCGCTACCTGACTGATAGAGAGGGATCTCTCTACCTGACTGGATAAGAGAGCGGTCTCTCTACCTGACTGGAAGAGAGGGGTCTCTCTACCTGACTGTAATAGTAGGGTCTCTCTACCTAACTGGAAGAGAGGGGTCTCTCTACCTGACTGGAAGAGAGGGGTCTCTGTACCTGACTGGAAGAGAGGGATCTCTCACCCTGACCGGAAGAGAGAGGTCTCTGTATCTGACTGGAAGAGTGGGGTTTCTCTACCTGAATGGAACTGAAGGATGATCTCTGCCTGACACACAGAGAGGGGCCTCTCTATGTGACATAAAAGAGAATGCTCCTTCTGTCACACTCAGAGAGGGTTCTGTCTATTTGTTAGGAAGAGAAGGGTCTCTCTACCTAACTGGACGAGAGGGGTCTCTCTCTACCTTACTTGAAAAGAGGGGTCTTTCTACCTGACTGGAAGAGAGGGGTCTCTCTACCTACCTGGACGAGTTGGGTATCTCTACCTGACTTGAAAAGAGGGGTCTCTCTACCTGACTGGAAGAGTGGGGTCGATCTAACTGAGGGGTCTCTCTACCTGACTGGAACTGAACGATGATCTCTGCCAGACACAGAGTGAGGGGTCTTTCCATTTGACAGAATGAAAATGCTTTTTCTGTCTCACTCAGAGAGGGGTCTCTCTTCATGACCGCAAAGAGGAGTCTCTCTACCTGACAGAAAGAAAATGCTTTTTCTGTCTCACTCAGAGAGGGGTCTCGCTTCATGACCGGAAAAGAGGAGTCTCTCTACCTGATTGAAAGGGAGGAGTCTCTGTACCTGACTGGAAGAGAGGGATCTTTCTGTGTCACTCTGACAGAGGAGTCTATCTGTTGCTCCGGTACAGAGAGGTCGGTTTCTACGTATGACTGGACGAGAGGGGTCTCTATTTGACTGGAAGGGAGGGGTCTCTCCATTTCACTTGGAGAGGAAGGTCTCTCTACCTGACTGGAAGAGAATGGTCTCTCTGTTTCACTCAGAGACAGGGGTCTCTGTAACTGACTGGAAAAGAGGGGTGTCTCTATTTGACTGGAAGAGAAGGGTCTCTCTCCCTGACCGGAAGAGAGAGGTCTCTGTACCTGACTGGAAGTGTGGGTTTTCTCTACCTGACTTTAACTGAAGGATTATCTCTGCCTGACACAGAGAGAGGGGTCTCTCTATCTGACATAAAAGAGAATGCTCTGTCTGTCTCGCTCAGAGACGTGTCTGTCTATCTGCCTGGAAGAGAAGGGTCTCTCTACCTGACTGGAAGAGAGTGGTCTCTGTACCTGACTGGAACTGAAGGATGATCTCTGCCTGACACTGAGAGAGGGGTCTCTCTAATTGACAGAAAGAAAATGCTCTTTCTTTCTCACTCAGAGAGGAGTCTCTCTACCTGACTGGAAGAGTTGGGTCTTTCTACCTGACTTGAAAAGAGGTGTGACTGGAAAAGAGGGGTCTCTCTACCTTACTGGAAGAGTTGGGTCTCTCTACCAGACTTGTAAAGAGGGGTCTCTCTACCTGACTGGAAGAGAGGGGTCTGTCTAACTGACTGGAAGTGTGGGGTCTCTCTACCTGACCAGAACTGAATGATGATCTCTGCCTGAGGGGTCTCTCTATTTGACAGAAAGAAAATGCTTTTTCTGTTCACTCAGAGAGGGGTCTCTCTTCATGACCGGAAAAGAAGAGTCTCTCTACCTGATTGAAAGGGAGGAGTCTCTGTACCTGACTGGAAGAAAGGGGTCTGTCTGTGTCACTCAGACAGAGGAGTCTATCTGCTGCTCTGGTACAGAGAGGTCGGTCTCTACACATGATTGGAAGAGAGAGGTCTCTCTACTTGACTGGAAAGGAGGGGTCTCTCCATTTCACTTGGAGAGTAATGTCTCTCTACCTGACTGGAAGAGATTGGTTTCTCCGTCTCACTCAGAGACGGGGGTCTCTGTACCTGACTGGAAGAGAATGGTCTATCTGTCTTACTCGGAGACAGGGGTCTCTGTACCTGACTGGAAGAGAGGGGTCTCTCTACTTAACTGGGAGAGACGTGTCTCACTACCTGACTGGAAGAGAGGGGTCTCTCTACCTGACTGGAAGAGAGGGGTCTCTCTACCTGACTGGAAGAGAGAGGTCTCTCTACCTGACTGGAAGGGAGGGGTGCTTCTACCGGACTGGAAGAGAGGGGTCTCTCAACCTGACTGGATGAGAAGAGTCTCCTACTCCCTCTTCAGGAGACAGTGGTGTTATAATTGCGTACCTGCAGCCCAACGTGGAGAACCTGGTAGAGAAGTATGATCGTATGTTGTCTATACCACACTAGGACCATGCTTCTCCTCCAGTGATGGAGGAAGAAGGGACTGGAGACACTAAAACTTTCCTCTGCCACCAACCATAGTACATGGTGGAGTGTAGTCAGGGTCACATGACTCTAACTGTGTTTTGTGTATGTAGAGTATTAAATTAACACATCAATCTTTAGAAACTGCCAGATGAAGTGTTTTTGTTATACATGTACATGTACATGGTATAGGAACATCTCCTGCTGTGAAATTGTGTACCGAAGGAGCTACATGTATTGGGTTCTAGCAGTACCACTCTCTCTGTGCTAACACTCAGAGGGACCTCGTTTAACTGTTAGACAGATAAACCTCTCTGCCTTCGAGATGGGAGGCCGGGCAGGGAAATAAAGATCTAGAAAGGGTGGCATTGATAGGTACAGTGGAGAGGGGGGCAGAAGTGAGAATATTTAAGCATAAAAATAGTTGTTACATGCATTGTGGGGGGGTTTAATCATGTCTGTGGAGGTGGGTATGCATGTGTGTGGTAGGTATGAGCCTTTTTCCTTCCTCCTCCTGGGAAAGTGTGTGCATAGGGGTATTGTGAGTCAAAAGAGAGGAAGTGAAAGTAAGCAAGTGGGTATCCCTTTGATGTCTAGTAGTAGACAGTAGGAGGGGCTTGAAACACCTCTCCATGACCTCTATGAATAATTTGCATTGATTATGACACCTGCAGGGCTTTATTGGTAAGAAACCAAATGTAGATCTGAGTCTTCTTATGCTCCTATGCACAAAGTTAAGCTTGCATAGTACTAATTTAGAACACACATAAGTGTGTGTAAATGACAGATACTTTAAACTACACTATTTTCACAAACAAATACATAAACAAATAAACTGAAACTTTATCACAATTACATGCTCACAGAACACAGATACTTACATTAATACACTGACACAAATACATCTGCAGATATAAAAAAATTATATCCTTCTTATAGGACCAAAAAAATAAACTTCAATTCAAGCCTGTGAAAAGCACAGGAAATAAGGACCAATTATTTTGGCAGGAACCAATACAAACACTCAAAAAGTGCTGCAGGAAAGTTAACCTACCCTATTCAGCATGCCTCGATCAAACCTTACCAAACAACAAAAATAACACTGACAACTCTCCACAATCTATTTCAGTCTGGTAGAGACACCCCTCACTTCCAGTCAGTTACAGAGACCCCCATCACCGAGTGAGAAAGATAGACCATTCTCTTCCAGTCAGGTACAGAGACCCCCGCCTCTGAGTGAGACAGAGAGACCATTCTCTTCCAGTCAGTTAGAGAGACCTTCCTCTCCAAGTGAAATGGAGATACCCCTCCCTTCCAGTCAGGTAGAGAAACCCCACTCTTCCAGTCAAGTACAGAGACCCCTCTTTTCCAGTCAGGTACAGAGACCTCTGTCTGTGAGACCCCTCTCTTCCAGTCAGGTAGAGTGACTCTTATCTCCAAGTGAGACATAGAGAGACCGACCTGTCTGTACCAGGGAATCAGATAGACTCCTCTGTCTGAGTGACACAGATAGATCCCACTCTTCCTGTCAGGTAGAGAGACCCCTCTCTCTGAGTGAGACATAGGGACCATTCTCTTTCAGTGAAGTAGAGAGACCAGACAGGTAGATAGACACCTTTGCATGACAGAGCCAGAAGGATTTCTATCTCTGCGTGAAACAGAGAGAACCCTCTCTTCCAGTCAGCTAGAGAGACCTTACTCTTCCAGTCAGGTAGAGAGACCTCTCTTTTCAAGTCAGGTAGACAGACCCCTCTCTTCCAGTCAGGTAGAGAGACCCCTCATTTCAAGTCAGGTCGACAGACCTCTCTCTTCCAGTCAGGTAGAGAGACCGCTCTCTTC
Source organism: Spongilla lacustris (assembly GCA_949361645.1). Classification (NCBI taxonomy): domain Eukaryota; kingdom Metazoa; phylum Porifera; class Demospongiae; order Spongillida; family Spongillidae; genus Spongilla; species Spongilla lacustris. The sequence goes on along the minus strand of OX442421.1, from coordinate 7,216,861 downwards.
CAGTCAGGTAGAGAGAGCCCTCTCTTCCAGTCAGATAGAGAGACACCTCTTTTCAAGTCAGGTGGAGAGACCCCTCTCTTCCAGTCAGGTACAGAGACCCCTCTCTTCCAGTAATATTACGAGACCCCTATCTTCCAGTCCAGTAGAGAGATCCCTCTCTTCCTGTTAGGTATAGAGACCCCTCTCTGAGTGAGACTGAAAAAGCATTCACTTTCTGTCAAATAGAGAGACCACTCTCTGCATGTCAGGCAGAGATCATCCTTCAGTTCCAGTCAGGTAGAGAGACCCCTCTCTTCCAGTCAGGTAGAGAGACCCCTCTTTTCAAGTCAGGTCGACAGACCTCTCTATTCCAGTCAGGTATACCTGACTTGAATACAGGGGTCTGTCGACCTGACTTGAAAAGAGGGGTCTCTCTACCTGACTGGAAGAGAGGGGTCTCTCTATTTCATTGGAAGAGAGGGGTCTCTCTACCTTACTGGACGAGAAGGGTCTTTGTGTCTATAGAGAGATCCCTCTCTTCCAGTCCTGTAGAGAGACCTCTCTATTCCAGTTAAGTAGGGAGACACCTTTTTTCCAGACAGGTACAAAGACCCCTGTATCTGAGTTAGACACAGAGACCCTTCGGCCTTCTCTTCCAGTCAGTTAGAGAGACCCTTCTATTCCAGTAAGGTAGAGAGACCCCTCTCTTCCAGTCAGGTAGAGAGACCTCTCTCTTTCTGTCAGATAGAGAGACCCCTCTCTTTCCGTCAGGTTGAGAGACCCCTCTCTTTCAGTCAGGTAGAGAGACCCTTCTTTTCCAGTAAGGTAGAGAGACACTTCTCTTCCAGTCAGGTAGAGAGACCCCTCTCTTCCAGTCAGGTAGAAAGACCCCTCTATTCCAGTCAGGTAGAGAGACCCCTCTCTGAGTGAGACAGAAATATCATTCTCTTTCTGTCAGATAGAGAGACCAACACCCCCGTCTCTGAGTGAGACAGAGAGACCACTTTCTTCCAGTCAGGTAGAGAGACCTTCCACTCCAAGTGAAATGGGGAGAGCCCTCCCTTCCAGTCGGGTAGAGACGCCCCTCTCTGAGTGAGACAGAAAAAGCATTTTCTTTCTGTCAGATAGAGTGATCCCTCAGGCAGAGGTCATCCTTCAGTTCCAGTCAGGAGGAGAGACACCTCTCTTCCAGCCAGGTAGAGAGACTCCTCTCTTCCAGTCAGGTAGAGAGACCCTTCTCTTCCAGACAGATAGACAGAACCCTCTCTGAGTGAGACAGAAAAAGCATTCTCTTTCTGTCAAATAGAGAGACTCCTCTCTGTGTTTCAGGCAGAGATTATCCTTCAGTTCCAGTCAGGTAGAGAGACTCCTCTCTTCCAGCCAGGTAGAGAGACCCTTCTGTTCCAGACAGATAGACAGAACCCTATCTGAGTAAGAAAGAAAGAGCATTCTCTTTCTGTCAGATAGAGAGACCCCTCTCTGAGTGAGACAGAAAAAGCATTCTTTTTCTATCAAATAGAGAGACCCCTCTCTCTGTGTCAGGCAGAGATCATCCTTCAGTTCCAGTCAGGTGGAGAGACCCCACTCTTCCAGTCAGGTACAGAGACCCCTCTCTTCCAGTCAGGTACAGAGACCCCTGTCTGTGAGCGCCGTCATACGCATCTACGTTCCTTCCTTCCGCATGGTCTACTTTGGCGGGTGGAGACACGCCGTGTGTGACTCCTGTTCCTACGTTGGCTCGGTGGGGAAGGGCATCTCTTCCAGTGCGGTAGAGTGACTCTTATCTCCAAGTGAGACGGAGAGACCATCCCTTCCAGTCCGGTAGAGAGACCGACCTGTCTGTATCAGGGCAGCAGATAGACTCCTCTGTGTGAGTGACACAGAGAGATCCCTCACTTCCAGTCAGGTAGAGAGACCGCTCTCTGAGTGAGACAGAAAAAGCATTTTCTTTCTGTCAGACAGAGAGACCCCTCTCTCTGTGTCAGACAGAGATCACCTTTCAGTTCCAGTCAGGTAGAGATCACTTTCAGTTCCAGTCAGGTAGAGAGACCACCGTCTCTGAGTGAGACAGAGAGAACATTCACTTCCAGTCAGGTAAAGAGACCTTCCTCTCCAAGTGATATGGAGAGACCCCTCCCTTCCAGTCAGGTAGAGAGACCCCTCTCTGAGTGAGACAGAAAAAGCATCTTTTTTCTGTCAAATTAAGAGACCCCTCAGGCAGAGATTATCCTTCAGTTCCAGTCAGGTAGAGAGACTCCTCTCTTCCAGCCAGGTAGAGAGATCCCTCTCTTCCAGTCAGGTAAAGAGACCCCTTTCTTCCAGTCATGTAGAGAGACCCCTCTCTTCCTGTCAGGTACAGAGACCCCTCTAAGAGTGAGACAGAAAATACATTCTCTTTCTGTCAAATAGAGAGACCCCTCTCTCTGTGTCAGGCAGAGATCATCCTTCAGTTCCAGTCAGGTAGAGAGACCCCACTCATCCAGTCAGGTACAGAGACCCCTCTCTTCCGGTCAGTTAGAGAGACCCTGCTCTTCCAGTCAAGTAGAGAGACCCTTCTTTTCCAGTCAGGTACAGAGACCCCTGTCTGTGAGACCCATCTCTTCCTGTCAGGTAGAGTGACTCTTATCTCCAAGTGAGACGGAGAGACCATCCCTTCCAGTCGGGTAGAGAGACCGACCTGTCTGTATCAGGGCAGCAGATAGACTCCTCTGTGTGAGTCACACAGAGAGATCCCTCACTTCCAGTCAGGTAGAGAGACCGCTCTCTGAGTGAGACAGAAAAAGCATTTTCTTTCTGTCAGACAGAGACCCCTCTCTCTGTGTCAGACAGAGATCACCTTTCAGTTCCAGTCAGGTAGAGATCACCTTTCAGTTCCAGTCAGATAGAGAGACCACCGTCTCTGAGTGAGACAGAGACCATTTACGTCCAGTCAGGTAAAGAGACCTTCCTCTCCTAGTGATATGGAGAGACCCATCCCTTCCAGTCAGGTAGAGAGACCCCTCTCTGAGTGAGACAGAAAAAGCATTTTCTATCTGTCAAATTAAAAGAACCCTCAGGCAGAGATTATCCTTCAGTTCCAGTCAGGTAGAGAGACTCCTCTCTTCCAGCCAGGTAGAGAGATCCCTCTCTTCCAGTCAGGTACAGAGACCCCTGTCTGAGAGACCCTTCTCTTCCAGTAAGGTAGAGAGACCACTGGCTTCCAGTGAGGTAGAGTAACTCTTATCTCCAAGTGAGACGGAGAGACCATCTCTTCTAGTCAGGTAGAGAAACCCCTCTCTGAGTGAGACAGAAATATCACTCTCTTTCTGTCAGACAGAGAGACCTCTCTCTCTGTGTCAGGCAGAGATCACCTTTCAGTTCCAGTCAGGAAGACAGACCCCCGTATCTGAGTGAGACAGAGAGACCATTCTCTTCCAGTCAGGTAAAGAGACCTTCCTCTCCAAGTGAAATGGAGAAACCCCTCCCTTCCAGTCAGGTAGAGAGACTCCTCTCTGAGTGAGACAGAAAAAGCATTTTCTTTCTGTCAAATTAAGAGACCTCTCAGGCAGAGATCCAGTCAGGTAGAGAGACCCCACTCTTCTAGTCAGGTACAGAGACCCCTCTCCTCCAGTCAGGTAGAGAGACCCCTCTTTTCCAGTCAGGTAGAGAGATCTCTCTCTATCAGTCAGGTAGCAAGACCCCTCTCTGAGTGCGACAGAAAGATCATTCTTTTTCTGTCCGATAGAGAGACCCCTCTCTCTGTGTCAGGCAGAGATCACCTTTCAGTTCCAGTCAAGAAGCGAGACCCCCCGTCTCTGAGTGAGACAGAGAGACCTTTCTCTTCCAGTCAGGTAGAGAGACCCCTCTCTGAGTGAGACAGAAAAAGCATTTTCTTTCTGTCAAATAGAGAGAACCCTCAGGCAGAGATCATCCTTCAGTTCCAGTCAGGTAGAGAGACTCAGGTACAGAGACACCTCTCTTCCAGTCAGGTAGAGAGACCCCTCACTGAGTGAGACAGAAAAAGCATTCTCTCTGTCAAATAGAGAGACCCCTCTCTGTGTGTCAGGCAGAGATCATCCTTCAGTTCCAGTCAGGTAGAGAGACTCCTCTCTTCCAGTCAGGTAGAGAGAACCCTCTCTGACTGAGACAGAAAAAGCATTCTCTTTCTGTCAGATAGAGAGACCCCTCTCTCTGTGTCAGGCAGAGATCATCCTTCAGTTCCAGTCAGGTAGAGAGACCCCATACTTCCAGTCAGGTACAGAGACCCCTCTCTTCCGGTCAGGTAGAGAGACCCTATTTATCCAGTCCAGTAGAGAGACCTGTCTTTTTCAGTCAGGTACAGAGACCCCTGTCTCGGAGAGACCCTTCTCTTCTAGTCAGGTAGAGAGACCCGTGTCTTCAAGTCAGGTAGAGTGACTCTTATCTCCAAGTGAGACAGAGAAACCATCCCTTCCAGTCAGGTAGAGAGACCCCTCTCTGAGTGAGACAGAACAATCATTCTCTTTCTATCAGACAGAGAGACCCCTCTCTCTGTGTCAGGCAGAGATCACCTTTCAGTTCCAGTCAGGTAGAGAGACCCCCGTCTCTGAGTGAGACAGAGAGACCCTTTCCTTCCAGTCAGGTAGAGAGACCCCTCTCTGAGTGAGACAGAAAAAGGATTTACTTTCTGTCAAATTAAGAGACCCCTCAGGCAGAGATCATCCTTCAGTTCCAGTCAGGTAGAGAGACTCCTCTCTTCCAGTCAGGTAGAGAGACCCTTCTCTTCCAGACAGATTGACAGAACCCTCTCTGACTGAGACAGATCTCTTTCTGTCAGATAGAGAGACCCCTCTCTCTGTGTCAGGCAGAGATCATCCTTCAGTTCCAGTCAGGTATTAGAGAGACCCCTAACATCCAGTCAGGTAGAGAGACCCCTCTCTTCCTGTCAGGTACAGAGACCCCTCTCTGGGTGAGACAGAAAAAAGTATTCTCTCTCTGTCAAATAGAGAGACCCCCCTCTCTCTGTGTCAGGCAGAGATCATCCTTCAGTTCCAGTCAGGTAGAGAGACCCCTCTCTTTCCAGTCAGGTAGAGAGACCCCTGCCTTCCAGTCAGGTAGAGAGACCCCTCTTTTCAAGTCAGGTAGAGAGACCCCTGCCTTCCAGTCAGGTAGAGAGACCCCTGCTTTCCAGTCAGGTAGAGAGACGCCTCTCTTCCAGTCGGGTAGAGAGACCTTTTCTCCAAGTGAGACGGAGAGACCCCGACCTTCCAGTCCAGGTGGAGGCAGAGTGACTACGTATACAGCAGGTAGGCCTGTCGAGGCCGGCACGCACGTACACGAACCTTAGTTAGTGTGGTAGGACATTGCAGAGCAAGCTGCTCCAGTTGTTTTTGGGTTCGTACAAGTGTCCTGCTCGTAGCGACCCTGCTTTCTACGAATTCTGTCTGTAACATGAACGAATACGCTACATAATTTCTGAACCCATACTTACCTATGCGCGTGCATGTGTACGTACGTACTCTAGCGTCTTTGATGAAGCACGTTCTGGACCACGCGGCTGCATGCACTAGTGTAGCTGCAGCGCTGTACTAAGCTGCCTTGTTGCTTAAGTTCACCTCCCGCCTTTGTGCGCAGGTAGGCCTATTTGAAATGACGTTCGAATTGAAATGGTGCACACCTAGTACGGTTTGTTATTAAAACCAGTACAGCTAGCTAACTGCTGTGAAACGAACGACGCGGTATGGTACGATTTGCGTCCAATAAAGATTCTCTGCTTTTTTTTTTTTTTTTATGAACAACTCAGTGAAGCATAGGCTCGTTAGCCACGGCTTGGGGATTTTTGATAACACTGGATTTTACAATATTTGCCCATGCATCTGATGGGTCACATTTGCGCAGGCGAATGAAAAGTGCGCGCAATGATGTTGAAGAGAAGCATAGTTTAGGAGGGTGGGGCTGTGTTGTGCACAGCGGCAATGTATCACGTGAATGCGATAATATTCAATTGCGTTCACGTGAGACCTCTCGTACGCAGACCTAAACATTCATGTTCCACTTTCGTTCAATAATTCCGCGCATGCGTAAGCGCTGCCAAACTTGGACAGTTTGTAACGTTGTTTCCAGTGGAGGAGAAAATACAAAAGTTAGTTCCACAATTAGAGTACGGCTTCCTCTACAGGTCTGATAATTCAAAGTTAGCTTTTAACAATGTCAATTAACAGAAACTAATCAACTCCGTTTTAAACGTTTGGCTTCGTTAGTCACCACGCAAGATGGTAAGCTGTTCATTGGCACGATTATTGGATGCTTCTTTGCATAGATTCACCGTGATATTGGTGATTAATTTGCAATAGCTTGACTTTCAGCAGGGGTTTCCCCACAAAAACCACATATAAGATAGATCACGTGATAAGTAATTTTAATAGTTATAAAAATTAATTTTTACACACTTCCTGGGTGGTACTGAATGTTGATCATAGCATTGGCATGTTTTTAATAAACCGATAACTAACTTTTAATAACTACACATTCGTAACTTAAACTAATGATTGGCATGATTTTTGGTTTAAACAGCATAATTTTACCATGTTCAGTTCTGGAGTTATGCCAATTCAAAGATTTTGCGCGACTTTTGGATCACCCTGTATATGTTTACCAGATTAATAATTAAAAATACAAGTGTGTGTACAAGTTTCTTTTAATGTTTGCATTTTGTGTGTAAGCAATAGTAGTGCTTAAATGAACTGAACTAATTTTTGGAAGGCTGTACTGGTCATATGAAGTCATAACCTTTGTTTACACAGTTTACATAGACATGTATACTCATCATGGCTTCATAATGTTAGTGAACATCAGCTTGGCCAGTGTTATTCCCAATTCAAGTTGACTAAAACCAGGACATAGGTCGTCCAGCGTAGGTATATTTTGGTACATGTACACTCCATTTGAAAAAAGACCCCCACAATTCAATGGAACCGAGGGCTTATTCAGGAAAAATATGGTGACCTGTTTAAAAATCTTGCCAAATGTGGCGCACTAAAATCTGTCATTAGCTAAGCTGTAAAAAAATTATTTGGTATGCTTTCCCCATACTGTGTATGGAACGATTACGGAAATATGCAAACCGCGAATTAATTACGGACTCCCGTTGACCGCTCATTTCAATTCTCAATATGGAACGTGCTGTTCGGCTGTCTGTGATGGTATCTGTACACGTATTATTGTATTTCATCGATTTACTCAATTGCTGCCTACAAATCCTGCAGCACCAATTTTATTTTAATTATTATTATTATTTATGCGTTTTTAAAAGTAGCAGCAAGTACGGGAGGAAGAGATATTGTAAAATGACCGCGAATATATTCTCTCTGGCACCATTAATTAAGCAGACAAGTAACGCAACAGCCCACTACTCCTACTAGGGTAGTCACTTCTTCAAATAGGGAAGGAGGAGGAGGCCGTTACTAGTCTGGGGACCAGACCATATATGCTTATATATGGTCTGGTCCCCAGACTAGGCCGTTACAACACAACTCACCACGGTTGTTCAATTCCATTGAAACATTGGAAACTAGTACCCCGTTTACACGACACAATTTTTCCGTGCCAGCACGATACGCTACGGCTCGGCACGGTACGGTTCGGTTAAAATTTGACGTGTAAACCCTGTCAAAACCATGCCGTACCGTGCCGAGCCAGCACGGTTGCAATAACCAGGCTACCCGGCACGGCACGGCTCGATTGTGGTAGATCGGGATATGATAGCAATTGAGCATGCGTAGAACTGGTTTCCATAGTATTAAAATGGTGGATTGGACGAAACAAACGGGTGATAAAGATTTGGGGAGAGGAATCGATGCAAGTGCAACTGGAAAACTGGGGGAAAAAATCAATTGGTGTACAACAAGATCGGTACTGAGGCCATTTGAGGTGTATTGGATGGCCATTGCCATAATATTGCGTATGTTACGAGAAAAAAATCGCTCTCCTTCTTTTGTGCATCTGATGCCTCCTTTTCTCGATTGCGCGGAAGGTTGTAAACAAGGCATCCATTTTTATTTCTGGCAATTATTGTAGTTAATTACGAATTGCTTTTTAAAAACCATTCTATACAATATAGCCACAAACGCGTGTAAACGTTACTCGATATCAGTTCCGTACCGTGCCATGCTGAGCCGTTCCGTACCGTACCATCGTCGTGTAAACGCGGTATAAGTTTAGAAAAGTAATATTGAAACGTACTTGCGTCATCCCTTAGCAACCACCCCGACAACGAAATGACCTTTGGAATTATGTACAGCAAAACACGATAACTACATGTCCTATTGACAAGTTTATTGCACGGTGTAGTACTGTGACCTGTGCACTTTGTATGGTGCTAATTCCGTGCTCGGGCCGCACTCCCACGAAGAACTGTGGCCTTCGACAACGGCCTACCTCAAAAGAACACCCCTCAGAAAGAATGGATTTCCCACGACCTCCAGCAAGAAACACCGAAAAACCAACGTGGAAGGTACAGCTAAGGCATGTGTGTACCGTTTTTTTGTGTAGGCTAATCGAGAACGATAATTTTTGCGAAGTTATACACGAACAAAACTAGCCATTTTTTAGCCGTTTTCGAGCGTTGATAGAGAGTTGTTATTGTTTTATCTTTTTGGGTGGTGGTACAACTGAAGTGATGTTGTATTAAGTGTTAGAAAGTGGTGCTTTACTATATGGACACACAAGTCGTTAGAGCTTGACATTCATGCATGGTGTGGTACTGGTATGGTGTGGTACTGGGTGAACCCGCTGAACTTTGCATGGTCCCCAAGTAGGCCAAATCCTGTAGTTACCTCATATTGGAAAATACTATTAACTAAAAAAAGAATAGTTGACAAACCTAACTGTTCCACAGGTAGGGACTTGCAAGAGGCACTCATCAGCTAGGAGGACTGCTACATCAACTGCCATATGCATTTCACTTCTGATAGGGAGATCAACTTAATGTACTGGTTACGCAGTGAGCCATCACATCACTCAGAAGCAGCAGTATTAATTCTGGAGCACATTTCACTTCTGATGGAGACATGGGCTTTTCTAAGCGGCAGCACTGACACCATGTACTGGCTGACGTTGTCAGCCGCATGATGATGCACTTAGCACAAACAAGTGCATTGCATGGGCTACTGGCTGTGAGAGGAGTTCCAAACACAGAGGATGCCAGTGGGGGCCCAGGACAATAAGGACAGTGTACAGTTGATGTACATGTATGTGTCTGATAAGTACTCCTGCGATTGATGCATGGGTGTGATGATGTTTTCGTCTGCCTTTGATACTTGTTATGAGGTGAATAGTATATGCCATGTTATTCAATTGTTCATCTTTAATAATATTACTTGTACCTTACACTCCTGAGCTCAGTGAGCTAGCCAAAGGTGACTTGTTTTTTTTTTTTTTTTTTTTTTTTTGGAACATCGTTCATTTTTGAGAGTTGTGGTACATCATCGTTTATGTTGACTGATACTGAGCTATAAGAAGCTGTTCTGCCACCTCCTTACACTGATATACAGTGTGCCTTCTCTTCCAACGATGGTCAACCACTCGTTTCCTACACATTCTACCAAGTTGCTTGATGCGGTAATCCATTTGCCCTACATATTAAGTCGCAAGCGTGTCATTTATTCATGAAAATGCAAATATCACAGCAAGAGAAAAATTATCGTTCTCGTCTTTTGGTATACATAGCCTTGTGCCCCCATCTTTTCTCTTTACGAAAATGCCAAACTTACCCTGAGTTCTTGCGGGAGCTGCCCGTACAACATCCACAACTGAAGGTCATATTCCAATACACGCGCACATAATGTCATGACTTCCTTGTTTATACTGACACATTAGACGACATGAGATCAACACATGCAGACACATTTTAGAAGAGGAATGTTAGAAGATGTGGAAACTATATTTGGTTTTTAATAAGAGTGTTAATACAGTAAGAAATAGACCTCTGAAAAGGTACGATAAAACGACTGCGATAATGAGCTCATTAAAAGTTGTGTTAAGAACCCGTACCGTATGTTCTTAATACGCAACCTAGTTTCCAACTCCGGTCACATGCCATAGTTGGGCGTAACCCGACCATCGCGTATTGAATTCCTGAATACGTCGTTTGTGACTTGTGACGCTCACAAAATAACCAAGAAGGAATGGAAGGTGAGGGCAGGCAATATTAAAGTGGTACTGGTTATATTACAAGTTAGAATGCTAATGACGTGTAATGTTTATACCGATCGGTCGCGGTGGTGTTTGATGCATACGTGCAGTGGCGGATCCAGAGGGGGGGTTGGGGGGGTTGCAACCCCCCCTTTCAGACCCGTAATGAATACATTCACTAATAGGAAATTCCGAACAAAAGAGAAAGATTACTAGCAAGGCAAAAAGGCTTTAACCGAATCGACATTGCATGCATTGAACATTAACTGTTATTAATAATCACATGTATAGTTATTAACAGAAGGTTTTACAATCCGGCTACTCTACGTGATTTAAAACGATCGCTACGGCGATTGCTTGTTCTGTGGTAGCGGAATTAATTTTCTTTCGCTCGTCTCTATGCAAAATGGATAAACTACAATATCACACTGCACTCTAAAGAACAAAACAGGACATTTATAAAAACTCTTATACTCAAGTATGCATGCAGTTTTCTTACATTAAAAAGTAAGCATACAGCTATAGTTACTTAGTGCAGCCAAGACCACTTGTGGTAGCCGTTGTAAACTACGTAGTACGGGTAGCTTAAAACCGCTTTGTTTGTTAGGTGATTTGATCTCATATGTGGTCAAATTCTTTTGTATGGCATGCAGGAAGGGAGTAATCTAACGACACCCACTAAAGCCATGTTTATGAAGAACTTCAAATTGGTATAATTTTTCATTGGTTTGTGGTCACCTCACCCAAAATACCTTGGTAACAGTAAACACCTATTTGATAGGTAGTTGACAAAATCGCGTATTCGGGTCCGTAAATAGTTGATCTAAAAGTACGTCAAAAATTGGACTGGAATTTGTGAAAGTTTGAAAAGTATACATAGAAGCGTAGAAACTTGCTCCGTTACGTGAGCGGTTTACCCGACTTCATTACTCGATCGAGGAAGGCAATTGTTTGTAGAATACATTGCAATAGCCTAAATTCAGGCGCTTTCAATTTGTAGTAAAATCTTGCAAATGAGTCTTGAATTAGTCTTTTGATACACAATCACAGGATAGTGATTTTTAGTTAGTATAGGTCCAAGTTAATAATACAATAAAGTTTCAGGAGATTTGGATGGTGCCCAAAGGGTGTTTTAATGGCCTAGGCGTTTCGTATTGCCCTGCTTAATTGAAAGCACCTATCATTTTATTTGAAATCACTATATTTACGCTTCAGTCTATAAGATGAACTTAGATTTCATATTTACAGAGCATAACAAAGTAGACCTTTATTATAACACAATGTGTTGTGTTAACGTTGTGACAATTCTATTTATTACACACCCTATTCTTTGAAGCACATAGTTGTGAACAACATCCACTTCAAGTCCTAAGAGAGTTGTTTATTTTTATTGTTTTAGAATTGCAATAAGATGGTGCCCACACATGGATATTATCAAGCCCTTTATTCATATTCAATTTTATGCATATGCATACATGAGCAAAATAACGTTCCAATTGCTATTAAGAATGAAGATTATTCTTGATCTAGAGTGTCTCATTGAAGAGCATATAAATAAGTCAGCATCAGTGGTACCCTTAATAAATAGATTAGCGTTGTACATAACTACTAATTACTGAACTAACCCAAATGAAACAGCCAAGGTAGTTGACAACGGAGCAAATCAGCCTAAAGGCATAAGAATCACCATTTCTAGAGCTTGGAATGATGCTGTTTTATTTGTAAATCTTCCATTTAGACTTCCAATTGATATAGTCCCCATAGTACATGTACATATCTATCCTTCTCTTTCACTCACGAGAGCAGACAACCAAACATTTCCTGTCCCATGTCAACTAAGCTTAGATACTGCAGTTAGGCTGAAGTAAGGCAGTTATAAAAGATCACTGGTTGCATTGAGATATTCTTATCAGAGTTAGTGCAGATTCAAAAATATCTCAGTTCTAAAAACTGATAAAGAAAATAAAAAAAATAAAAATTATGAAAGAATGTAAAATGAAAGCTGTATATATAATCATCATCAATTGCAATTGAAAGAACAAGTACATGCATATGATGGAAAATTATTTGAAAAGCATGAATACTAAAAGTGATGAAAAAGTATATTGTTTCTTGTTGTGTAAAGTAGTCTATTGCTGCATGTACATGTATGGAGTTCGGTGTACTTATTTCCAGTTATTGAAGGAGTTTCAAGAGAACTGGCATGTTTAGGCCTACACAGTTAGTTATTGTGCATATGAACTTGGAGTGCATGCATTTTTAAAAAGTGATCTAATAGTAGAAGTAATGAATAATGGAAAAGATATTACTTTCTTGGGACCTCATGTTTGCTACACATGCACATACTCTATAATGGAAACCTTTGTAAATTCCTAAAGTCATTGTCAATGATTGAAAAACAGATGAAGCAGAGTAAGAAGGGAAGACTGTTACATATGGGCTACTTGCAGATTACCCTGCCGATATTAATTTCAATAAATGGACTTAATCTCCATGAACCTCTTGCATATACAGTGATGATTTTATAATTGCTATGAGTAATGTAATAGTAGTTCCATCTGTCTAGAGTTTGTTTCATATAATCGTCATCGCACTTCGCACATGCGTGTATTATATGACGCAATGACGTACTTTGTTATTTTGACATATTATAGATGAAAATAATTTAATGAAGCAATATTAAGTGCACCTCTACGTATAATATTCGTCGGACTACATGTGTGTTAAAATTGCGCACTTATAAATGTCTCTGTATTCAATAGAAACTCAACCGGGACAGTTTTTGTTTTGCACATCACATTCATTCGCGTACATTACCGATCGTTTTTATATTGATCTTTAAAATTGCATGGTACTCGCAGGGAGATACATCATCGAGCAAGTAAGGTATTGTTGGAATACAGAAATTTTGCTCTTTCTAATGATATACAATTTATGGCTAAAAAAGTAATTTGAAAAAAATTGTCAACTACCTATATTTGACGCCCACAGGAATTAATTGGTTAATACCGCAGTTTTGCTTGTGAGGTATAAGCTAGCGTCTCGCGATCGATTTTAATGTAATTAACTAGCAGCAATTGCTCAGCTAATTCAGTAAATTGATGGATCATGTCAACCTATTTTATTTTATTTTTTGTTGTTCAGTTACTTAATGGAAAAGTGCAGCGGCAGCCCCGCTGCAGCTCCTACGCCACTGATAGATCCAGCAATTCTTATAAATTGCTGAATTATTTGAATTTGATTCATGAAAATTATATACCATTTCCTTTTTTGCACGCAGTTTTACGTAGTGTTTTGAGCATGATATAATAAAAAAGCGTTGGCGTCTGGGGCTCCGCCCCAGACCCCGCTGGGGGAGCTTACAGCGCTCCCCCAGGCCCCCTAGCTGGGCGGGCGGGGTACCCCCTTTCGCACCCTCCCCCTCTTTTATTAATTATTATTCATTAACAACCCCCCCTTTTATGAAATCCTGGATCCGCCCCTGACGTGTATATCGGATACTAGGAGTGACGGCTGTTGCGTTATTTGTCTGCTTTATTAATGGTGCCAGATATTATATTCGCGGTCATTTTACAATACCGATGTCATGGTCAGGCGATGTGAGACATTATAGCCGTCACAAATTACACCACGTTTTTTTTTGCCTCCCCCCCCCCCCCCCCCCCCCCCATACACGGATGATAAAAGAAACTATTATGTTACTAGTAACCTAAAGTGAACGGCTGTGCGTCAAACGAACGTAAAACCCAAAGCTGCTGCTCCACGTGCGCATGTGCAGTTTGCGCGACTGGAAGGCATAGCGTTTTGTGGCTGTTCCACCTTGTTGTGAAGCTTCATAACGCGGAACTTGCGAAGCTTCTGGGGTGAAGCCCCAGACCCCAATGGGGGAGCTTACAGCGCTCCCCCATACTCCCGGCTGGAGCGGGAGGGGGCGTGGTCCCCTCTCGCAACCACCCCCCCTTTCCTACCCTCTGCCCTTTGCGCCCCCCCCCCCCCCCCCTTCCCATATGGGCCACCATCCATCCACAACGACAATTTCAAAATACGAGCGGGCGAGCCCCCTTGCAATAGTTCAAATACGAGCGGGGAGTGAGGTACCTTGCAATAGTCCAAATGCGGCGGGGGGGGGGGGGGGGGGGGGGGCTGCACACTACTCATGATCAGGAGTCAGAACAGAGGTCCGGGTCTTGTACCACGTAAACACATGCATGGTGCATGTATTCAGTGTACGTTTACAACTTCTCTTACAAGGGCCTCCACTATATGAGGTGGTACAGAACCAGCAGCAGCCTCAAAGTACAGGCCCACAGGCCAATACTGGTAGTACTGCACAACAGACTACTGGTCCACAGCAGCCCACCCAGATGCAGAACAGTACTGGACCAGGACAGGCATTCCTGCCTCCCCAGGGATATCCACAACCAATCTACTATGTTGGAAATCCTTACTCACAGCTGGGATATACACAGGATCCCTTCAAAATGGCATACCCAAACCTTCCTGTGCAACAGTACATGACAGTACCTCAGCCTGTAGCAAACTTTTCCCCCACTGCTCAGCAAGTAGTACTGGTAATTGTGAAGTGTAATCATATTGTGCATTGCAGTGTTGGCATGCTATGTAATTACACAAGATATAAAAATTTAATTAAAATAAAATTGGTGATGTAGAATTTGTAGACAGCACTTGAGTAAAAAGTAAGAAAACAAGGAATTACGGATATTATGCATTCATTAAATTATAAATATTACATACCTACATTTAGCACAGAATTTCAGGCAGGTAATTTGCTAAATAATGTAGGTTTGTAATATTTATAATTTAATGAATCCGTAATTCCTTGTTTCCTTACTTTTTACTCAAGTGCTGTCTACAAATTCTACATCACCAATTTTATTTTAATTAATTTTTATATCTTGTTTCACTCCTTTTTTTCCCCCCGGCGCCCAGTGGGTTCCTACTTACATGTTGCATGCATGAGATCAAACAAAGAAAGAGGCAATCTTGGAATATAATATAGAGCATCACTTCGCAGCAGTATAAGACAGTTTGATCTGCTCACTTGCTATCATCATTAAATCACATAATAATCAAACATTTAAACAGCTAAGTATCTGAGCAACACCCAGTCTCTCAGCCAGGTTATTTTGAAAGGCGAGGGGACCCCTATAAAAGAAGTAGTAGTGGTGGAGAGGAGGTATTAGTAGTGAAGGAACAACATATTATGCTCAGACCACAAATGCCCTTACCCTGGCCCCAACCAGAGCATCATGATATTTAATGCTATTTTCTAATGCCTAACACGCTTATCATTAAACTGCTATGGATTACCAGCTACCAAAATTGGTTTATCAGGAGAGGAGGGGAAGGGACAGGGAAAGGAAGAAGAGAAGGGGAAAAGAGGATGGGAGGTGAAGGGAGGAGGGGAAGGGAGGATGGGAGGTGAAGGGAGGAGGGGAAAGGAGGAGTGGAAGGGAGGAGGGGAAGGGAGGATGGGACGGGAGGAGGGGAAGGGAGGATGGGAAGGGAGGAGGGGAAGGGAGGATGGGAAGGGAGGAGGGGATGGGAGGAGGGGAAGGGAGGATGGGACGGGAGGATGGGACGGGAGGATGGGATGGGAGGAGGGGGAGGATGGGACGGGAGGAGGGGGAGGATGGGATGGGAGGAGGGGGAGGATGGGATGGGAGGAGGGGGAGGATGGGACAGGAGGAGGGGAGGATGGGATGGGAAGAGGGGGAGGATGGGACGGGAGAAGGGGAAGAGGGAGAGGATGGGACGGGAGAAGGGGAAGAGGGAGAGGAAGGGAGGAGGGGAATGGAGGGGGAAGGGAGAAGAGAAAGGGGAGAGGAGAAAGGGGAGAGGAGAAAGGGGAATGGAGAAGGGACGGGGGAGAGGAGGGGAAGGGAGAAAAGAAGGGGAGAGGAGGTGAAGGGACGATGGGATAGGAGGATGGGATAGGAGAAGAGAAGGGGGAGAGGAGAGGAAGGAAGAAGAGAAGGGGAGAGGAGGGGAAGGGAGAAGAGAGGATGAGACAGGAGGGAAGAGGACGAGCAAAGGAGGGGTAGGCAAGCACAATATCAAGATAACTCGGCAACATATCCGTGGGACATAGCACACACAAACATAAACATACACCCACCCTTCCAGAGTGGTCCACTCATCCTGGTCGGATGAAGTTCTCTTTCCTCTTCTCCATCTCCACCTAATAACATTGGCCAAGAACAGCTCACAACTGGCAGACACACATATTTGAATGAAAACAATATACCTTCCCCTGAGCAGCACAAGAACAAAGCTTTGTAGCAACTACTATGGGGTTAGTTCCAAGGATGCTCTAGATCTGTCATGGGAGATACATCACATGAGTTATGGGGTTACCAGTGCAGCCTGAATGAACATTTAGCAGGCCATCGGCCAGCTTGCATAGCGTTCATGAGCTTACATGAGGGGGGGATGCAAATAACATTGTAACTCGCAGACGCCTCGCAAGAACACACGCAAAGGATATAGGCCTACCGTTCCCTTGCGCGTGAATAAACTGGACATATTGCACCCAAACGGTATACTCCTACCTCGTAGGATTTCTTTTCCTTTGAATTTGCCTGATATTGAGCTTGTTTGGAAGCTAATATCAGTTTTCGACTTTGATCGTAGTAGGCCTTCACGCTATCACCTTCAAAATTGGCTTTGTAGCGCTTCCTGTCGCAAGCCTTCTTTGTTTCGTGCGTTTTTTCGATACTGTCTCGCTCCTCACATTCATCTTGCGACTCGTCTACACAACTTTCGTCGACGGCATTTTGAAGAAAATAAATTTAACCAGACACGTCAAGCTTTTGGGAGAACGTGTTCAACCACAAGCAAGGGTTTACACTGTACATGTACTATTATCACGTTCAAGCCACGATCCCCACTTTTATGTCTTCCGATAAAATCTGTTGTGGGCTATTACTAACAACTGTTTGCTAGTGATTGAAATTTGTGTCAAGCATAACTCCCCTTACGAAAATAATAAAACAAATCTAACTCGGCAGTAAGTTCCTAACCTATTAGTTCTAGTGCTTCCGCATAACGGTTAACATTACGCTTCAATCACGAGGAAGATACAATGCAATAAACCTCTTATCCAAGCGAATCTTATCTTATCAGATCCGGAAAAAGGAAAAGGTTTAAGGTTCTAGTGTGGGAACGAGTGAGCGTTATCTCTGTTGTCCGAGCTTTCTAAGTTTTACTACATTGTAGGTAATCGTTGGCTGTATCCAAATACGCTCGCCAAAGTCCAACTGATTATACGGTGCAACGGCAACACAGGAATCGGGTGTTTTACTAATCATATTCATGACACTTCAAATCCTACATAGGACCTACTAACGTAGGTCCCGATTAGTACAACACAATGCAAAAAAAAAAAAAATGTACATGGTCATTAAAACCTATCAAGTGTTAAATATATGCATGCATAATTTTACATGCTCCTATCTATCAACACCAATATCTTGTGTCATCAGCCCAACTATCCTATGGTCATCCAGCAACAACCAACCCTAGCACCTACAACTACAGTTGCTCAGCCATCTTCTGGTGATAATTATTTGACCCTGTCAGTTGTGATGACCTTTCTGGTCCTGATTCTCGGAGGTTGGCCATCACTTCTGTGCTCCATCGCTGCCCTATTGATTTCACAGAATGTAAGCACAACTCTCAATACTAATATAATACTATAACCCTTAAAATTCACATTCGGTTCATTAGGCAAAGGAAGATGAAAGACGTGGTAACATTGCAGCTGCCAGATCAAAGGCCAACATCTCACTGGGCCTCAATGTTGCTGCAGTGGTGTTCTGTATGGTGATGTGGAGTGTTGTGGCCATTCCAGTGGCTGTGACTGTTAGTTCTGCACAGTCTAGTGCCTTGAATTCATATACGCCTCCGGGACAATGCTTTACATCCGCTTCTTCAACCTACTACTGCACCACTTCATACTGTAGCTACAGTCTAGGTTACTGCTCTTACAGCAGTTACTACACATACTCCGATGCGTACACCTATTACTCTTACGGTTATTACTACTACTCTACATACTGCTACCAAAACTACTATCAAGTATGCAGCTAGGGCTTACCTCTATGTGCAGATCCTGCCTGTAATGGTATTATGTTTCATTTATGAACAGAACACTACAAGTGTGCATATAAAACATTATTAGTTTAAAGTGTGGCCTTAATTGTTGTACCGTGCTGTCTATATGCCGGGCATGATGGAGGTACAACCATACAATTAAATACCAGTAACTATATGATAAAGTTGGTGGTATGGTGGTGTATAGCAGTAAAAAGCATATGAATATTGGATTGCAATTGAAGTCTAATGTCGCAGGTTATATGTGGAGTTATTTTACAAAGCTTGAATAACCCAATTACAGTCTAGAGGATAAATGGACATACACAAATACACTGATATAGGGATACATGCACTATATACACTACACGCTAATTGTGGTGCCCAATACAGAGGCAGCATTGCCGTGCTGTAGTGCAATTGACACTCTCTGGAGAAGGAATGAGAGGGACTGATGATCGTGTGTGATGCTCTGCTGACGCCTGCTTGTATCAGTGAGCAAACTGAGAGCATCAGGGCCAAGGGCACCTGAGGTCTCAATCACAATTGGTACAAAATGGTGGGATTTGGACAGCAGAGCATATTTCTCCTTCTTCCTGGCTTCAGCAGCTGTGGCTACAGCTCTAGCTTCCCTTGTGGCATCTGCTATGTATGAGGCTGCGAAGGTGTCCACACAAGTAAAGTCCCAAACAAGACACTGGCCAGATTTCCATGGGGTAATGGAACAACCATCAGGTCGCTTGCCATCTGATCTGTATAGGCCGATGGGCTCAAGTGTGGATGGAACATTTATTGCTGCTAGAGACCTATGTATGATGGCATTGATAGCAGCATGTTTCGAAAAACGACCTTGGCTTTTGATGCAGCTGAGCCCATGAGTAGCGAGGGCATCAACATGGCCTCCACAGTGGTGGCAGATGTGGGGTTGGCAGAGTGGTGTACCCAGACGGAGACCAACAGCTATCCTGGTTGTGTGATCATCCATTTGCAGGCCTAGGGAAGAGACAGGGAGGGCATGCAACCAGGCCCCAGACTCTTTAGTGGCTGCAGCCAGTAACCTGGCACGAGACCTGCAGTCAGAGGCACCTTGTAGGAGCTGAACATATGTCTCTTCCACGTGAGGGAGGTCCCATGCCTTTTGTCTGGAAGATGAAGGGGAGACAGGAGGTGGATTGTTGTGATCCTCTCTCCACTGAATAACAGCGGCATCAACAGCTAAGTATGGAATGTCAGGCACTAGATAAAACCTTACTGCCAAATTTGATTTATGTTTAAGCCTTATCCTGCAAGAGCGCTAGCATTTGATAGAATTGATAGTTTCCACAGAAAGGTGTGAAGGAATTTAATCAGCTCACGTCACGTAAAACCACACCCACTGGTTGGAAAGATTCGCTAGAGCGGCAATGGACATAACACTTAGATTGAAGTTATGTCTACGAAAGAGCGCTACTTTGATTCTTTGGATGATTCTGGACGACAAAGGTACGTGGATAAGCAGTTTCTGCTGAGCCTGTCAGTGGAGAACGACACATATGCGGCAATAAATTCAAAGACCTTCGTGAGAGATATGTCACTCTGGCTTCTAGTTGAGTTTGGTCACGTTTTGTGCTTTTTTATTGATAACCTTTGTAGTAAGTAAGAGTAGGCATTGCACTCTCCAGATGCCTGCCTAAGGTGATGGTCAAGCTCTCTCCTGACATGATGTCTCAATGGCTATGGGCGTGATCAGTTATTAATGGTCTGTATATTGAACACCTATATACATGTATATGGTATATATGTGGATCATCAAAATGTGCTATACAATGGACATATATGTGTAAATCAATCAAAGAAGTCTCAAGTTATTATTACACATTGGAAGAATGATGAATAGGGGAGAACATTATGATATCGCTATACGGGCTATTGCCGTATTGGCAGCTAGATTATACATGTATAATGAGATACCCGGCTCAATTTAGATGTAATGTGTATTTGACCCTGTGAACCTTATAAAGAGTATTTTATGCAATTATGGCATCATTATCTTGAATACTTTTACAGTAGCTGCATGGAGAAGTCAAGCGGTCACAGTTTTTTATATCGCGGTCCATTGACATTGCGTACATTGTTAGTCACCCGCGACGCAATGTTTGAAACGTTATAACTTTTGAAATAGTAATCTGTTTTCCGTGGCAAAAGCATATTTTTGATGCATTCAATTTGCTCTTTTAGGCTAGACATAAAAGTTCTAGTTTCATTCATTTTCAAAAATTTATTAAAGTACCTATTTATGGTGAATACCGGGCATAACGAGATAACGCGATCGGGCGGGTGCGGGATTCCTGTACGCGTAGGCCTAAATCTTTTAGCGCACTACATATTTACCTTTTGCTTTCTTGGAAGTAACTCAAGATACTTGCCGAATGAGGTGAGTGAACAGATTGCTTGCCATCTGGATGATACGCTATATCACGTGGGATGTTGTTAATTGCATTCATTAATAATATTGATGCTTAATTTTATTCATCATCGGGTCTGAGGGGGGGGGGGGGGGGGGGGGGGGGGGGGGTCCGGACAACACAAGTGCATCTGCAAAAAAAAAGCGTACAATCAGAATGCAGAGCTCCACGATCATCCCTTTGCATGCGATACCATTTCTCCATAACAAATTGGATTGCGTCATGATCTAGATCGGATTGCGTCATGATCAGCTGTGCACATTGGCCACACTCTGCCAAGCACTACACACTGTACAACCTACTAACACATATACATCCATATGCACCAATTCAATATTACAAAGTCTCAGATACTGCATGAATCCATCAAAGGTAGCTTGTGTGCAGCAGGATCTGAAATTAAGGTCAACCATATTGGGGGGGGCGGGGGGGGGGAATTTGCAGCAGTGTGGTTGGGCACTACGACGCCTTAGATTGCCTTCTTTTGCATCAACAGACTGTATTTGTATTCCGTAACAGCTGCAATTCACATATACACCCCTTTTTACTACCCACATTCACGTCGGCATCAACGGATGCCGCACCAGCCAGCCTGTCTGCCCTGCGCAGGCTGCGCTCATGCCTATCCCAACACAGCATTCCCGCAAGAGCATATTTTCTGTCTATTAAATTCACTGTCGTTCAAACGACAGAAAATGATATCACCCGTGACGTCACAATCAGGGTGCAATATGTAATAAATTGCATCGCTATCTAAACGGTAACGACAACGGTACTGTGCCGGTATTTCGCTTACCAAAGGTCCTAAGTGAAACGAACCAAAGGAGGGAGTAAAAAAGGCTGGGCTACGCCGCCATACATGTACTTTCAACAATCTACAGACTGTTTGTAAGCGCGCGCATGACCCACGTTAAACAAAGGTCGTTACGTGCTGCTGCCTGGTTGTTGGCTTCCCTCTCTGACACTGCCACGTTGTGTTTGCAGTGGCGGATCCAGGAATTCGGCGAGGGGGGGGGTCCAATATGAATAATAGATGAGGGGAGGGGCGCGCGCAAAGCGCGCGCAATTTTTTTTGTGCATTTTATTCCATAGAGAGATTGCATGGATCACTTGCACTCAGTTGAACTTAAGTTCTTTTTTCCAGGCTTATGTGGATTTTAAATGGGTGTGTTTAATCTGTCAGTTTCGTCAGATTTGCACGTGCGCTTAGTTACTTCGATACTTGAGCCACTTAAAATTTGCATCATACGTATACTCAGATAACCTACATCAAGCAATGAACAGTATTAAATCTTCAGCGGACCTATATACCCAGCAGTTTGAAAACCACCTAGCTCTTGGCACGTATATTAAAATGCTGGTCAAGTGAGTCATAGAAAAAAATCGCGGGAATCACATAGGGCGACTCATGCAATTTTACGGCCGCGTCACCAGAGATAATGTCATTGTATATGTATGAAGTTAAATAAGCTGGCTCCGCCCCCCCCCCCCCCCCCCCCCAGGTTAAATTTCGTAACTTACCTTCCGACGCCTATATGATATACGAAGAATGCAAAGCGACGATTTCAACGACGCGTCGTCGAGGTACAATACACCAAGCACCTTTATGCGCACGTGACTGGGGTATTAATAGTAATTATATTCATCATGGGTCCTGAGGGGGGGGGGGGGGGGGGGGTCCGGACCCCCATGACCCCCTCGCTGGATCCGCCCTTGGTTTGACAGTACGGCGGCGACGCTCCGCCCTTTTTACTCTCTCTAGCTCTATTCATTTTGTTGCTATTAACTAGTACCATTAATGAGACCTACACCACTTAACTTTTGTTACGCCCATTTCTCGCGTAGCGGTGATGTAATCCATCCGCAGCTGCGATTGTGGGTCTGGGTACGAGACTACCACTCGGCGATTGAGTCTGTATCTTAAAGCTGTCACCTCATTTTGAATTCAGTATACACACACATACAAGCACACATACATATGCTTCTAAGATCACTAAAACACATTCCTAGAAAATCATACCTTTATATTGCATATGTGTATTGATCTTGGTGACACACACATGCACACACACACACACACACAAAGCTACCTGTCCTTGGTATTGTGTTTAATTATGGCATGTGCAAATGTAGGAGGGGCTAATCTATGTTTGTTGTGTGTGTATGTGTTTGTGTGTGTATGTGTTTGTGTGTATGTATTTGTGTGTGTGTGTGTGTGTGTGTGTGTGTGTTGTGTGTGTGTGTGTGTGTGTGTGTGTGTGTGTGTGTGTGTGTGTGTGTGTGTGTGTGTGTGTGTGTGTGTGTGTGTGTGTGTGTGTGTGTGTGTGTGTGTGTGTGTGTGTGTGTGTGTGTATTTGTATGTGTATGTATACAAGTGTGTGTTCTTATGGTGTTTGCATGTTGTGTGTAAGCAATAGTAGTGCTCAAAAGAACTGAACTAATTTTTGGAAGGCTACATGTACATGTACTGGTCATATTGAGAAATGTTGTCATATTGAGAAATGAGCGGTCAACGGAGTCCGTAATTAATTTGCGGATTGCATATTTCCGTATAATCGTTCCATACACAGTATGGGGAAAGCATACCAAGTATCTTTTACAGCTAATGACAGATTGCTAGTGCGGCACATTTTAAACAGGTCACCATATTTTTCCCGAATAAGCCCTCGGTTCCTAAATCTACCTACCTTGGACCTACCTGTATCTACACAACCTATGTCCCGCTAAAAAAAACACACTCTTTGCAGGACTGTTACAGTCCTGCAAAGAGTGTGTTTTTTTAGTCAATTCAGTTGAATTGGGAATAACACTGGCAAGCTGATGTTCACCAACTATATGAGGTTGAACGTTCGGCTGTCTGTGATGGTATCTGTAAATCTTGCATTATTGAATTGCATCAATTTACTCAATTGCTGCCTACAAATCCTGAAGGACCGATTTTATTTTATTTATATCTTGCACAGTGTTAATATCTGGAACGATAAATATGGAAGGAGGAGGAGGTATTGTTAAATGACCGCGAATGTATTATCTCTGGCACCATTAATTAAGCAGACAAGTAACGCAACAGGCCACTGTCATATTCGGCTATAGTCACTCCTACTGGGCTAGTACAACAAACCATAGTTGGACGTATTATAAACTCGACCATCGCGTATTGAATTCCTGAAGGTCGGGCTACGCCCAACTACGTACACTCACAAACAAACCAAGAAGGAATGGACTGAAGGTGAGGGCAGGCAATATTAAAGTGGTACTGGTTATACTACAAGTTAGATCGCAAATGTTTATACCGATCGGTCGCGGTGGTGTTTGATACAGAGGATAGAGTGACGGCTCATCACGGCTGTTGCGTTATTTGTCTGCTTTATTTATTAATGATTAAAATGGTGCCAGATATAATATATTCGCGGTCATTTTACAATACGCATGCATGAGACATTATAGCGTTCACAAATCTATGCCTCTGTCCCTTGCCCCCCCCCCTCCCCCCCCAACTCTAAATCCTCAGATTCCTGCGTCCGCCCCTGTAGACTGTCATGGGCCCTAGCCTTGCCCCCCCCCCCCCCCCCCCCCCCCCCCCCTCCCCATGTGGGCCACCATCCATCCACAACTCTTACTATTATACGACCTGCAAAAGTCCAAATGCGGGGGGGGGGGGGGGGGGGGGGGGAAGGGTTGCACACCACTCGTGATCAGGAATCAGAACAGAGTGTCTTGTACCACGTAAACACATGCATGGCATGTATTCAGTGTACGTTTACAACTTCCCTTTCAAGGGCCACCCCTATATGAGGTGGTACAGAACCAGCAGCAGCCCCGGCAAAGTATATACAGGCCCACAGGCCAATACTGGTAGTACTGCACAACAGACTATACTGCGCCTCCCCAGGGATATCCACAACCAATCTACTATGTTGGAAATCCTTTCTCACAGCTGGGATACACACAGGATCCACATCTCTTTGCTGAATGAGACAACTGGGCTACTGACATGGCCAAATCTTCCAGCAGGTGATAGACCATTAATGCATGGCAATCACGGATGAGGCCATTTTATATGCACATGAAGGCAACCATTTTGCTTGGGTCTCCAAGGACGGATATCATTTAAAGCATAAAGGAGATGGTTCTACCATTATGGTAAGTGCTGTATCTGTCCCCTGTCATGGGTGGTTAGGACTTTATAAGTTATTGAACCTAAGACTGATGGTAGCCGGACCCATGATGATATAATGAGAAATGCAAATGCTGCATGTCATTGACCAGTTTGAATCCGGCCTTGTATCCAGGATACCAACTTCTGTTAACATATGACAATGCTCCAAGTCATGTAGCAAAGAGGGAGGGGGCTTTGTCCACAAGTAAAAGTGATGGAGGAAAGCAACCTCTATAATAACACAAATGGCTGGTATGACAAATGTGACCCAACCACAGGAACAATGACAAGAGTACAGCAGCAAATGCATGCAGTATCCTGCATGGGTCAGATGGAACATGCACCTCTATATTGCAAAAGGAGCACTTGCAATCTGCAAGGCAAGAGGGTTGCAAGTATAACAGACAAAATGAAGTGGGATGATCTCAGGGCTCTTCTTGCATCTCAGCCTGACTTCTGCAGTGTAAGGCCAGAATTGCAAGAACTAGTTGAAAGCCGTGGGCATATATACTTTTATTTGGTCCAAGATGCATGTCACCCAGAATGTATGCAGTTGAGCTGTGCTGGGTGCATGTGAAACACTATTACAGGCAACAGTGTGGCAAGAATATAACAGCATTAAGATTTAAGAAACAACTTAGAATACGCATTATCTTCACAACACCTAACAGTGAAAATGCATATACAGAACTATTCTGCAGATCATGCATGCAAGTGGATACAAGCCTATTCACAAGAAGCAGATGGCCATATAAGTATAGTGCATGAAGCTCTATATAAAGGCGTTAAAGAAGTTACACAGAAGTCACAGAAAGGGAGGAAATACAGAAATTCCATTACCAACTATTTAGTTCAGAACAAACTTTGTAATTATAAATACATGAATAAAAAAAATTCTCTCTTTCAGTCTCCCATGACTCAGCCCACCTATTCACTGTGATTGGGCTAATTAAAAACATCTTTCCAACTTTCGTTTGGGCATCTTTTGGCGAAACTCCTTCGGCGATACCAGGGATGTCAGACATATGAGCGGCAGCCCACTGGTAGAAGCTTGTCCTTCTTGGTTCTGAAAAGAACCACACCCACTTTCAGTCATGTTTTAGTAATGACGTCATTGTTAAAATGATATTCATTTCAATATGTCCGCTGTTTTTCAACCTTCCGACTTGAAGCGTTTATTAGAGGGTAAAAATGATTTATAATGCTACAACTAGACCTGCTTCAGATACAGGTACCATTTGGCTGCCTACATGCTCACTTTTATGCAGGATGGGGCGCGCCTATTTAAGAAGATCCTAAGCTAACACTTTTCACCCTTAAATTGGTCTTCGTATACGTATTAAGGCAAGCTGAACTCAAACTGTGTCCCGGGTTCAAAATCGCGGACTGCGCAGTTTGGTGCAAGGTGTAGCGCTGCAGTTAAAGCGGAGAAAGCTATTGACTAAACACTATGTGTTTGGAGCAATAATATAGAATATAAAAGAGTGCAGGTCCGATAATAACGTGACACACTTTATTTTCAATGGTATACTCATTGCCAGATGGCCAGTAAAGCTTATTCCGTTTTCAGATTTCGAATATCTCATACCACCAGGTTACGGAAATCAAGAGAATTGTACAATTGCTGAAATTTTTTTTAATCACGATAACATCATTTCATTTACGTGCACTTTGTCATGTGACCAGCTCTATACACCGCGCGCGCCGGTATTAAGTATGCTGGTATTAAACCGCAGGAATGTGAGGCTAGCTTCTATTCGGTTAATTTTACGTGCCGGTACACAAACAAACCAAGAAGGAATGGAAGGTGAGAGCAGGCGATATTAAAGTGGTTAGATTGGAACTGGTTATACTACAAGTTTGATCGTTAATGTTTATACCGGTACATGGCATGGTGTTTAATACATACTATTAATAGTACTTAGTGACTGACGACAGTGCGTTACATTGCCCGCTCGCAAGAGCGAAAAGTCACACCTCGCAAGAGTGTAAAATAAGGCACAGCCATAGATATATAATAGAGGAGCAGGCCCGCGTAGCCAGGTAGTCTGGCGGAGGAGATCGATTAATACGACTGCGGGACGTAGGGGGTACAGTGCCGTAGCCTAAGTGGCCCGGTTATAATTCAACCGGTGGGGTCGCTGTCGGCCGATTCAACCAGTGGGCAGCGATTCAACCTTCTTTGGGGGGGGGGGCCCCCCCCCCCCCCCCCCCCCCCCCCCCTTAGTCTCGTTCCCAGACCAATATGACGCAATGTTTACGCATATGTATAAACACGCTCATTTCGGAAGTTTAATTATGACGTAACCATTGGCTCGACCCAGACCCACACTCAGTGTAAATATGCAATTAGCTCGATCCAGACCCACACTCAGTGTAAATATGCAATTAGCTCGATCCAGACCCACACTCAGTGTAAATATGCTATTAGCTCGACCCAGACCCACACTGAGTGGATACTGTCGAACGAAATGTGCGTTTCGCGATGACAGACTGAGAGCTGAGAGTGGAGACATTGAAGGACAAACAGAAGGAGGCGATTTTTAGCGCGAGTTAGTTCTTTTCAAAACTGTCGTACTGAGTGGCAGGCATCATGCAGGCTATGGTTGGTTAAATTGATCTTCAAAATGACACATCGTTCAGCCTTTTTATGTCGTCGACGTCGTTATTTACCTAAGGCCAGGGGAGTAGTGTGGCTGTTCGGCGCCCGGGGACATCATGCAGTAATGCCCCCCCCTACAAATAAAGGGGCGGATCTAGGATTTTGCAGCGAGGGTTGGTAGGCAGCCGCAAGGGCGGAGAGGGATATGCCGGTCCTCGATCCTCCCAGAAAGGGGGTATGCAAAGCTCACACAAAGGGGTCTGGGGCTCTAGTCTCGTACCCAGACCCTGATTCCCACAGCTAGCTGCGGATGGATTACATCACCGCTACGTGGAAAGTGGGTCTGGTGAACCAGAGATAGTATAGAGAGAGATTGGAAACTAATCACGTGAGCCATAGAGTCCCATACATTCCGCGTGGACAACGTGAGAATCTCACCTCGTAAAAGGTGTCGGGGGGAGGCTTTAAACTTTAGTAGCAATCGAGCGCTGTGGCCGTTTCTTCGTGAGTTTGTGTTGGATTTTGAATATCTACTTTATCTAGTATCCCTATCTACCTTTTGATCGTTTAAAACATCTGGTGTCAGGAGTTTAATTCGTTGTTTTTCTGCGAAAAAGAGACTTGCCGTGACCAAATTTTTGTGTGCGACTGTTTCTTGTGCAGGTTACGTGCCATAAGGTAACTAATAACGTCTTGTTAGTACAAATGGGTTGTACTAATCGAATGTAACAGTTTTAGCAGGGTTGCCGAAAGTCAGGCCGGGGTCCGGCCTGTGACCGGCCGGCCTGACAGCCCCGGCCTGTCAGGTCGGCCTGCCAGGTCGGATAAATTGATGTTATTAAACAATTTATTAAAAATTCATGGCTAACCACAAAACATTATGATATTATTAAACAATTTATTAAAAATTCATACCATCCGAGCGGGTGTTTTCGCGAGCTGAGCTGATTCAACAGCGCCAGAGATGGAACCTTCTCCCTCAACGTTTGGAGGCGTGTGTCATGCTGAAGCACAATGCATGGTTAATTACAAGTATTTAGATAGCAAGCGCGCTGTTTGCATCACTGCATGTTATGTATCTCAGACTCAGTTTCTGTATCTGTAGGAGTAATCAAATCGCTTCAAATTCGGTTTGTAGGTAGAGAGGTCCTATATCTATCGATTTTTTCTGTTCGTTAAATCTTTATGCCATCCATTATACGGAGATATAGTTGAACAAACTACGTACATGCACATTTTCCCGCTCGATTCGCACCGATGATTTGGGCAAATCGCGTCCCGCTCAAAGTATGGGAGGTGGTGATTATATCATTGCCGCGTATCGAGCGGGAAAAAGTGCACATATAGTTTGTTCAACTATATCTCCGTAACGGATGGCATAAAAATAGATATATATAGGACCTCTCTACCTACAAACCGAATTTGAAGCGATTTGATTACTCCTACAGAAAGTTATGTTGGGTTTGAACCTGGAGGGGTATCGAACGTTTCAATGATGGTACTGAGCAAGTGCAAGACACAAAAATGTACATGTATTTTACCCTAGGGCAATTGTTGAAAATAGGAAGTCGATAGCCTTTATTGTTCGGCAGATACAGCAATTCAAATGTTATTTTATAATGTTATAAAACATAGGAAGTTATCTCGGAAACTGTCCCATAATTAATAATTTATTATAATAAGTGGGTGGATCCCGGCCTGCCGGCCTGTCAGGTCACGGTCCGGCCTGCCAGGCCAAGCTAAATGTCCGGCCTGGCAGGCCGACCTGGCAGGCCGGACTGGCCTTCGGCAACCCTGGTTTTATGGCCTGAAACGGTTTGATGGCAATGTGGCAGTAACAGGGATACCCCTTGTTTGTCCGACAGTGGTACCGTCAAGAAAGAACGTATAGCATTTCTAAGAGGCCAGCTAAAACAGAAAATGCCTGTTGTAGTCGAAGATTTTTTTTTTTTTTTTAATATTTCCCCTCCCAGGACCGTTCTATGGGTCGGTCAAAGTTTCGCATGTGTTCAATTAAGAACGCGAAAAGGAAAAAGGCACAACTACGTAACTTAGTTGTATCTGTTTCGCGGCACCTTGTGAACCTATCTGTAACTCCAGGCAATCTCACTATCTCTGTTGTCCCCAAGATTCAGCAGTTAGTTGTGTTGCTGCGTACCCAAGGATTAAAGGCGTCCATAAAAACCCCTCTACTCTTTTAACTGCCTCTGGAAGCCATAGTGTGTATTCCTAGGATTGTCCGTGTTGATTGGTGTTGATTAATGAGTTTCCAATCCCTCTCTATACTATCTCTGGGTGAACCTGCTGTACTCAATTCTGTCCACGGTCACCAGAATGTTGGGGAACCAATCAGATTCGAGGTATGGAGTAATTGCATACCTTAGTTATTGTAGGGAGTTATTGGTAATTGCGATGGTGATGGAAGATGTACGGCGAACGATGAAGTGAGCGGGTAAACGTAAGGGTTGTTATACACATACGACAAACACTTCCCAATCATCGTTGACGTACTACTGGATCGGGATGTCTTCGTATGTCTTGCAATTGGCATGGGAGCCACTTTGTTAAGCCGTTTCTGCCTTGGGCATTTGATGCGCGATGGAGGAAGGACAACGAGCGAAGCGTTGTTTGGAAACGTTTGGTCCTTTCTCCTCTGTCAGTTGCGTTAATTAATTATTCAATTAACTAATTAATTGCCTTCGTGTTGACGCTAAACATATTCATGAATAATAATGTTATGTAATCGCGGGACAAAATTGAGTACAGGCTTCCCCGTACATTCGATCACCCAACCCCATGTTGCTTATGCTGCCTCTTCCTTCCGTCCGCCGCCGCTTCCTTTCTCCTTTTAGCCTGCACCTCTCCGCTGCCCGCTCTGCTTTCTCAATTCTTTTTTTCCTCTTTGGAATCGTCCGCCAACCCGCTCTCCTCATATTCTTCAACAACCGACCATCCGTATTCGGACCGGTCGGCCAGTTTGAGCAGCTTTTGCCTGTTGGCGATTAGACTGATGCCTACCTTCAGTCAACGCCTCCGGCTTGATTTTTTCGAGAGCCTCCTTTGTACGCCCTTCCTCTGTGGGCTTCGTTTTGGCGACGGCCGCCCGGCTCTGCCTCATCCAGCTTATCCTCTGCGTCTTCATTAAAACGATGCTGGATCTCGTTGGTTTTCCTCTTGAAAGCGTAGCCCTCCTTTCGGCCGCTCCTTGCTCAATGCTCCTGGACGTCTCCTCCTGCCCAGCCTTAACTTCTTTCCGCAGCCGCCTCACCTCCTCCACTAGCTCAGCGATCTCAGTGATTGCGCCAAAAAAAAAAAAAAAAAAAAAAAAAAAAAAAAAAAAACCGAACTTGCTCAAGTGCACGATGCTTAATAGAATGACAATATTCACACCTTCACATCCATTTGTATCCCTACTCCAATTACCGGAGGGAACTTTAATAGTTTCTGTCTAATTCACTTTGTTCAACTGATCGACAGAAACGTGTATTGTCAATAGTATTGGTCGTGATTGTTTTGTAATTTTGCCTACAGGAATCTGGATACGGTAAAACTATGTTATGTTCTGTACTTTACCGTACATTTTTGAATCAGTGCATACCTTCGTGGAAAAACAATTTGTAACTCCAGCAGTCTCCAAGAAATGTGCCACCAGCTTCTTTAGTCTCGTACCCAGACCCTGATTCCCACAGCTGTGGATGGATTACATCACCGCTAAGTGGAAAGACGACTCGATACCCGTATAGGGTCTTGGTAATGGCTAGCGCACAAAAACCTTGTTCATCGATAATCCATTAACTTTTAGAAATAGAGCCTGGGGACGACGCTACTGTGATGGTCATTAACGGCTAATTGCATCATTTGATTGCAAATGGCCATTGACTAAACAGATATCGTATATGCTAATACTGACTGTAGGGATAATGCTTACGTTTAATGATAGATATTAGACTATAGTTAACAAGTATATAAAAACATTCTCTATGAGAAAGTTGGTGGTATATAGGATTTGAAGGCAATAGTTGTGTAAAAAGCGGGTTGAATGATAAGGAAAAACGAAATAGTCCTATATTTAGCACATGCATGCACAATGTAATGTTCCACAACGTGTCCTGGCTAAATATAGGACTATTTCGGTTTTCCTTATCATTCAACCCGCTTTTTACACAACTATTGCCTTCAAATCCTATATACCACCAACTTTCTCATAGAGAATGTTTGTTTCATTGCTTTTATTCATAACCGGCTGAATGCATACATGCTTTCAAAACGTCATGACACAATCTAGATACTGATATTTTTTATAACTCATGTTGCAACAGACATTTACACTGATCACATATGCTGCTATCTAAACTTGGTATACAGAATTTCTAACTCATCAGCCATGGATGATAAATATTGTTCAGTCTATCAACAATATTACTCAGTTTTAAAATAAAAGTAGTGATACCAGCAAAACTTAATTTATCTTCTCAATAGCCAAACGTGCATTTACAACATCTAGGTCATGCACCGACCAAATAGTTCAGGCTATCAAGGGTACTATATATGTTTTTCATTGTTTGACCATAAACAGCATCTAACTGAGGTACGCTCGGAACTGAACCATGAACTAGATAACCAGGATCAGCAGTGCCTAAGCTCAGTTTTGCAAAGTTTTGATGATGACAGGAAGCAAACTATCCAGAGAGCTGTAGATGGTAAAACATCAATATGGTTGACAGTGATGCCTGTTGCCCATCATCATTTCAATCTGTCTTCCGTTGAATTTCGGGATGCATTAGCACTGAGATACCATCACCCTTTATTAAACATGCCTGCTTTTTGTGATGGTTACGGCTCCCAGTCTAGTATGGAACATGCCCTTGACTGTAGAATAGGAGATCTAGTTATCCAGCGGCACAATGAAATAAGAGATGCTTTGGGAGACCTGGCCTCAATTGCGTACAAAGAAGTCATTCGAGAGCCAGATGTAAGAGAAGCGGATGACAAAAACAATGTTCCAGCTCTCATTGCTGACCTAGGAGTTCATGGTTGTTGGCAGCCCCAAGTTGTAACTCTTTTTGATGTACGAGTAGTGGACACTGATGCCAAATCATATGTGCAACGCAATGTTGAGGCTGTGCTTTCTTCAGCAGAACACATGAAAAAAAAAAAGAAATACATGCAACCTTTACACCATTTGTAGTGTCAGTGGATGGTGTTCTGGGTCGTGCAGCCAGGATGTTTGTGAACCACTTAGGAGACAGCATTGTTGACATGTGGAAAAAAAATCCCATAGTGAAGTAATGGGTTGGGTCAGAGCAAAGATGTCCTTTGCCATTCTTAGGGCAACTAATCTTTGTCTGTGTGGCTCTAGAAGGAAATGGAGGAGAGTGATGGACATTAATGATGGAGCTAGGCCCCCCATTTACATGGACTAAATTGTGCAACCTGTTTTATGTTTTCTTTATACTTTTGGTTCTTATTCTTGTATGTATTTATTCTCTTAATACACCTTATTAACAGCTATCTTCTCATATAAGTCTGTTTTCTTCTTCATATGACAGCAACAGGTGTCATTATAGTACATGTACTCTGCAAATTAAAGTGATCTGTGTCAACTCAACTTCACCTCACTCCTTGCACCAGTAATACATTAAGCATGCTTAAAAATGTACTTTTAAACAAGCAGGGTCTTTCACAAGCTGCTACAATGCATGTGCCCACCAAACCTGTTTTTATTGAAGCCATACCTACTGTACATGTACATGTATATATATGATATCAGCAATCACACATCTGACCTCTGCTCAAAGGTTGATCATCTAGATTTTAATACATCTGTAGCGCAACTTTAAGGCATTGCATCAACCAAAGTTTGCCCCACACAATCTGAATTTTAGTTGGAACGTCATTCAAAATTATGAACAGCTCAGGGTCAGGCAATGTTAAAATTCCTGTTTCACTGACATGGACTTCAGATAATGTCTCCCATGTTTTGTTTAATGGTAGAATACATGCATCCACTAAAATGGAAATGCGCAAATGAGTGTCGGCTGCTCACTATTGGTAAATAGAAGTTGTAGGTATGTATAACTGAGGGGAGGAGTACAGGTAGGAGGGGAGGGAGTAGGGTGAGGGAGTAGGGGTAGGAGGGGAGGGAGTATGGATAGGAAGGGAAGAGTATGGGTAAGAGGGGAGGGAGTAGGGAAGGGGAGGAGTAGGTAGGAGGGGAGGAGTAGGGGTAGTAGTAGTAGGCATAGTGACAGGAAAGGGAAGGAGTAGGAGGAGTAGTAGGAGTAGGGGGAGGAGTAGGGGTAGGAGAGGATGAGTAGTGGTAGTAGTGGGAGGAGTAGGGGTAGTAGTAGGCATAGTGACAGAAAAGGAAGGAGTAGGAGGAGTAGGATGGAGGAATAGGGGTAGAGGAAGCTAGAAGTAGGGGTAGGAGGGGAGGAGTTGGGTTAGGAGGGGAGGAGTAGGGGTAGGAGGGGAGGAGTAGGGGGAGGAGTGGGAGTAGGAGAGGAGGAGTAGGGGTAGGAGGGGAGGAGTAGGGGTGGGAGGGTAGGAAGGGGGTAGGAGATGAGGAGTAGGGTAGGAGGGGAGGAGTAGGGGTAGGAGGACCCTGGAGTAGGAGGGGAGGAATAGGGGTAGGAGGGGAGTAGTAATAGGTATAGTGACAGGAAATAGAGGTAGTGGCAGGTAAGGGGAGGAGTGTGGGTAGTGGTGGAGTAGGGGTAGTGGTAGGTAAGGGGAGGAGTGTGGGTAGTAGTAGTAGGTACAGCTGGAGCATAAAGTAAATAGGGTACCTCCACACCACTTACTAAAGCTGTGCGAGTCTGATTGCAAATGCTATCATAATGTAAGACTGTCCAGCCCAGCTCAAATATCTTCTATGCATTTTTGAAATGGTAACTTTGTCTCCAATACAACTTCTATTAGTGAGCAGCCGACACTCATTTGTGCATTTCCATTTTAGTGGATGCATGCTATTATGATGCCTGTCTCCTATCTCATCCACCATTATACACCTATCATTCAGGTGTACTGGTATAGTACCAAGCTGCATTGTGTGGTTGTAAGAGGCATCATACTCTGAACTAGCTAGCAGCTAGAATGTCACAATCTCCATTTTAATTGCTTCAATAGCACAAATAAGTAAAAATTCACCTGTTTTTTGTGCACTGCATCTGTACCTGCATGCATTTGCTTCACTAAGAGCTGCATGTGCCGACCTAATAATTTAATACAGATCTCATGGGTATTATTTAGCTCATCTGTTTCGAGGCTAATTTTATATTCCACCAGTATTCTATATGTTTTCTCTAAAAAGAGTTACATAACTCAGTCTCGATTCTGGGTACAGCCAGACTAATGCATGCATGTATCAAATATTAGAGAGTGGCACTATTGAAGAATTGCATGAACATGCTATAGTGCAGTAGTACATTTCATATAAACTATAGACAGTGTTGCACTCGCACACTACTGAACAGAGGGTCATGTGCCACGTAAACACATGCATGGTACATGGTGGCTAAAACCTACTACGACTGATAACATAGCTCAGTTGATGGTATTGAATGTTTACATATCCTTCCCTTACAAGGGCCTCCACTGTATGAGGTGGTACAGAACCAGCAGCAGCCCCAAAGTACAGGCCCACAGGCCAATACTGGTAGTACTGCACAACAGACTACTGGTCCACAGCAGCCCACCCAGATGCAGAACAGTGCTGGACCAGGACAGGCATTCCTGCCTCCCCAGGATATCCACAACCAATCTACTATGTTGGAAATCCTTTCTCACAGCTGGGATACACACAGGATCCATTCCAAATGGCATACCCAAACCTTCCTGTGCAACAGTACATGACAGTACCGCAGCCTGCTGCAAACTTTCCTCCTGCTGCTCAGCAAGTACTGGTAATTGTCATATTGTGCATTGCAATGTTGGCATGTTACATGCAACTGACATTGTAACGGTCATATAAGTTAAATTAAAAACTATCAAGTGTTAAATTGATTGAGATTATATGCATGAATGTTATCCAATGTCTTGTGCCATCAGCCCAACTATCCTATGGTCATCCAGCAACAACCAACCCTAGCCGCACCTACAACTACAGTTGTTCAGCCATCTTCTGGTGATAATTATTTGACCCTGTCAGTTGTGATGACCTTTCTGGTCCTGATTCTTGGAGGTTGGCCATCACTTCTGTGCTCCATCGCTGCACTATTGATCTCACAGAACGTAAGTGAAACTATCAATACTGTAACCCTTAAATTTCACATTCGGTTTCATTAGGCAAAGGAAGATGAAAGACGTGGTAACATTGCATCTGCCAGATCAAAGGCCAACATCTCACTGGGCCTCAATGTTGCTGCAGTGGTGTTCTGTATGGTGATGTGGAGTGTTGTGGCCATTCCAGTGGCTGTGTCTGTTAGTTCTGCAAAGTCTAGCGCCTTGAATTCATATATGCCTCCGTCACCCACTCCGTATACCACTCCATATACCACTCCATCTCCATATACCACTCCATATACCACTCCATATACCACTCCATATACCCCCACTCCACACTGCTATGGAACCACTTCTCAAATCAATACATACTACTGCTACAGCACATACTGTAGCTACAGTCCAAGTTATAGCTGCTCTAACACCACTTACTACACATACTACAATGCGTACTACTATTACTCTTACAGTTATTACGTCTACTATTCAAACTGCTACTTAAGCTCCACTCAAACAGGATGCTACTATGCCGGCTGATCTCTATATGTGCCTCATGTGTAATGATATGAACAGAACACTACAAGTGTGCATATATCTAGATGTAAAACATTATTAGTTAAAAGTGTGGCCTTAATTGTTGTACTGTGCTGTCTATATGCAGGTATCAATGAATAGGTACAACCATACAAGCAAACACCAGTAACTATATGATTAAAGTTGGTGGTATATAGGAACAGTGCAGTAAAAAGCATATTTGTAGAACATCTTCTCTATGAATATTGGATTGCAATTGAAGTCTAATGTTGCAGGTTATATGTGGAAGCACTGGAAAAAAATTTACTGCTGAATTTGATTTCAATTGATAGAATAGTAGCTTCTTTAGGTAGTTTTCACTACAGGCTCCTTGATGATTTGGGGCCACATTTAGGGTCCCCCCTTCCCCCCCCTCCCCCCCCCCCTTCCCCCCCAATGGAATTTAATTGTTAGGCTTCCTTTATATTCATGCATGCTAGGACAGCTGCCTGGAACCACCAATTAATGCACATACTTGTGCATCAGTGCATGTATGCAGTGCAAACAATTTAAAACAAAAAAACTTACTGGCCTGGAAATACATATTGAAATCAGTAATCTAGTTGCCAGCTCACTGCCATCAGCTATAATCTTGTAGTATTTTAAAGCCAGCTGTGTTTTTCACTGATACTGAGCAGTTGTAGAATGATGCTCTAGAACACGATAGAAGAGTGTGCATGTACATGTGGGCAGTCATTTGCAGTGATGTAATGGTTTGGAATCAACTGAAATGTTACAATCACGAGACCACACATTTTTCATTTCAGAAATGGCTATTTCATGCATACGGTCACCCTATCTTGTTGAGATGGTGTTTTCAATTCTTAGCTACAAGAGCTGCTGACCTATTTGACACTCATTTAGCAGAGTGGTAATTGCATTTTAGGTCAAATGGCTACCCCAATTTGAATCAGCTTGGTGTGTGTGTGACAGTGTGGTAATTAGTTACATTATTCTTCAGATGTGCCACTACAACCAATTTATAAAAACCTTTAAACCTCTACCTGGATGTACTGCTCTAAGTTTCTGTTACGAAATCGAAACAGTCCTGCATAGTACTGTATCAATTCTGTAACACGCATCCTGGTAAATGTACAGGTTTTTGTAATTGCTTACGGGTAATTAGAACATTGCGCAACTGTATTATAAAATTTTACGCGTTTGCAATAATGGCGTATCTTCACCGTCTTCTCAGACTGTCGTCCGTTGCCCCTCCAGTTAGAACAGGCAGATATATCAACAGAGTAGTTGCAGCAGGCTACCACGAGAAGGTAACCAAAACTCCATCCATCCACAAAGCACATTTTCATTGTCGTTCAAAAGGTGATTGATCATTACGAGAACCCTCGAAATGTGGGCGCCTTGGACAAGAACGACGCGAATGTGGGAACAGGTCTAGTTGGAGCACCTGCATGTGGCGATGTGATGAAGCTACAGGTAAGCCTTACGAACGTGTATACACTATGGCGCCTTGTATTTAATTGTTAGTACGGTACGAATTAAGCCTATACTCAGTACTTGGCATTGAACACGTAGTGGTTCTGGAGGGGAGGGTAACGGTGCTCTGAGCCGTCCGTATCCTTCTGTTGTTACGTACTAAGGCTCTTGTTGGCGTGTGTATCTCACGTGTTCGTGCCCTCCAGATCAGAGTTGACGAAAACGGTAAAATCATTGATGCCAAGTTCAAGACCTTTGGCTGTGGTTCTGCAATCGCGTCGAGCTCACTCGCGACTGAGTGGGTTAAAGGAAAATCCGTGAGTTCACTTGCGTATGACGCTACACTGTAGAGTATAATACGAGTAAAAGGAATGGGGCACATGGCAAATGACTGGTGTCTGTGGGGCTGGGGGAGGGGGTAGTGGGGCTGGGGAAGGGGGTAGTGGGCTGGGGAAGGGGTAGTGGGCTGGGGGAGGGGTAGTGGGCTGGGGAAGGGGGTAGTGGGCTGGGGAAGGGGGTAGTGGACGGGGGAAGGGGTAGTGGGCTGGGGAAGGGGGTAGTGGACGGGGAAGGGGTAGTGGGCTGGGGAAGGGGTAGTGGGCTGGGGAAGGGGGTAGTGGACTGGGGAAGGGGGTAGTGGGCTGGGGGAGGGGGTAGTGGACGGGGGAAGGGGTAGTGGGCTGGGGAAGGGGGTAGTGGACGGGGGAAGGGGTAGTGGGCTGGGGAAGGGGGTAGTGGACGGGAGAAGGGGTAGTGGGCTGGGGAAGGGGGTAGTGGACGGGAGAAGGGGTAGTGGGCTGGGGAAGGGGGTAGTGGACGGGAGAAGGGGTAGTGGGCTGGGGAAGGGGGTAGTGGGCTGGGGAAGGGAGTAGTGGGCTGGGGAAGGGAGTAGTGGACTGGCGAAAGGTATATTAACCTTTCCTAGTAACCTTCCCCAGTCCAGTACTCCACTACCTAAGGCTTTTGTTGCAAACAAAAACCTCCAGAGGTGGCAAATGTTAAACTCGGACATTTTATAGGGCAATGATCCTGAGGACTGTGTTGCGTGATTAATTTTTTAATTTATGCATTTTAAAAATACTAATTCCCAAAACTGTGAAGCCCTGTGGCTTCCCCTGCACCACTGTACACCACTACCAAACTCGTGTAGTAAATATTGGTTGTTGCTCACATTGAGCCATTGCTTAATGTATTATTTCTACTGTACTTCAGTTGTTACACAAAAAGAATCAGACACATTGTTACAAACCTGTAAGCCATGAACTTCTAAAATAAAATCCTGTGGGGCATGTCTGACTTCAGTGAGCAACTTACCATTGCACTGCTGCTGAACAAAAATTCTTAGGTACCGGTGGGCTGGTTCAGGAGATGCCAAGGTCATTCTTAGGTACCGGTGGGCTGGTTCAGGAGATACCAAGGTCATTCTTAGGTACTGGTGGGCTGGTTTAGGAGATACCGAGGTCATTCTACATTGATAAGTTGTTTCTCAGGTGAACTTCTAAATAAACTATCTTCAGTTGGTCGAGCAGAAAGAAATAAACAATTTTACATGAATATATTGCTAATTAGTTCCTTGTCTTTTGGCAATGTTGTTGGGACGACCAACCTTGGGTATTTTGCAATTTGTAATTCGATGCCTAGATTTCCTTTAAGCCTCTAGATGGTCTCATTTTTTAAATGCTTCTCCTGCTATAAACTACACCACCTCTATAACCACTACACTCAGCCATGCAGTTGCCATTTTATTAAATGAAATGCACTAGCAAATGTTTAGCAGTACATGTACAAACATAATTTAATGTCCACCCAAGTATTTTAAATGTCCGATCAAATTTATTTGTGGTCACACTACAATTTTTTTTTTTACTGCAACAAAAAATTCAAAGTATATGAATAATTAGATCACAGGACAAAAAATTTAATAAATTTCATCATACATTTTACAAAGATACGCATAGTGGCAGGCTTTAGTGCAACCAGCATGCGTGCATCTAAGCTGCCTTGTGGACATCGCGAGAGGAGAACGTTGCTGGACCTTACCTCTTACAAGCATCGTGATGTTCATCCACGTGTCACATAAGTCACATAGGGCCCTTTGGAGATTAATTTTAAATGTTTGAGGTGTTATTAGTCTGGCTTGTTCTCACTGTGCAGTTGGACGAGGCTGCAACAATCAAGAATTCTCAGATTGCTAATGAGCTCTCCTTGCCGCCAGTGAAGCTTCATTGCTCAAGTAAGTGCACACTGGAAGGGGGGGGGGGGGGGGGGGGGACAAAAGTTATGGGTTGCACCAGATTTATTTATATGTAAGCATCAAGGTGCTCCATACTTTAACTATGGCTATGGCCCAGACAGCAGTCTTCAATTGAGGACCATAACAAAGGTTAGGGTTTGAGTCACCCAAGTTGTGTGCTAAAAAGAACGGGATCTG
Organism: Spongilla lacustris; assembly: GCA_949361645.1. Taxonomy (NCBI): domain Eukaryota; kingdom Metazoa; phylum Porifera; class Demospongiae; order Spongillida; family Spongillidae; genus Spongilla; species Spongilla lacustris. Next base: position 7,176,749 of record OX442421.1, on the reverse strand, counting down.
GAAATTTTTTGCTGAGGGGCTATTGATTAGATTTGGTCCCCAATTGAGGACCAAATGGTCTAAGTGGGGTAATGCCTTATAGGGACATGGGTTATAACCATAGGGCCTAAGTGGGGTTATAGTTTTGGGGCATAAATACTTACCCTTCCTGTAGTGCTTGCAGAGGATGCCATTAAAGCTGCCTTGAAGGACTACAAGACCAAAAGGGATAAAGCTAACCAGGCCACTCCACCCCCTCAGGAGAAGGCTGTGGCACAGTAGGGAGATGGTCTGCCCTTTTGCTGTGGGGTCATCTCTGGCTACCCCCTCCCCCCCCCCCCCCCCCCCACACCCAAACTCTCATACGTGCTGTTCGGCTGTCTGTGATGGTATCTGTATATGCATTATTGTATTGCCTCAATGTATGCCAAGCCCCCTTAAGAAATAAATTATTTTGACACTTTTACCATCTTGACCCAATTGAATTCAGGGTAGCTGTCAAGTGGTGGCTAGGCCTAGGTACCTCCCAGGGCTCTCAGTGTGCTTTCTGCCCTGCCCACAGTCTGGACCCTCTTGGACACCATGCATTAACATGCAAATGTGGGGGTGATGTTATCTCATGCCATAATGCCCTCAGGGACACTGTAGCGCACTTCCTTCACCGTGCACATGCTTCAATCGAAGTTGAAGCTGGTGCTGGGCTCTTTCCTGACCATTCACAGTCATGGCCTGCTGATTTTCCCGTGATGCATTGGAATCATGGAAGGCCCGTTGCCCTGGACATCTCCGTTGTCTCACAGCTAAATCCTTCAACTTTAGCTGAAGCGGGAGCAATGGGTGGTGCAGTCCTTGAGGCAACGGAGAGGAGGAAACACCAGGCCAATGATGAAAAGTGTTTAGCTTTAGGGTGGGTCTCAACCCCTCTCGAAGTTGACTCCTATGGGGCTTGGGGGTAATGAAGCTTCAAGATTTCTGGCTCAGATCATTGCTAGGCTTGCGATTCAAAAGTCTCTGCCAAAGGCACAGATATCTTTTGAACTGTTCTCAAACTTGAGCATTTGCCTAATAAGAGCGAATGCCAGAGCCATCCTCCATACCGTAGAACCCCATCTTAAAGTTTAATTAACTGTAGTGTGTTTTATAGCAAGTGTTGTGTGTATTATGATGTATATTGAATAATTATCATTTTTAAGCAGCTTTTAATGATACTTTTTCAAAATTAAATTCGGGTATAAAGAGACACATATGCACAAACCACACACACACACACACACACACACACACACACACACACATCGTACTCATTCTCCTGCTGGCACTGTACTGCCACGCTGTGCTCACGGCCTTGTTCCTCATCTTGTCAAACCAGTCCAGCGTCTTCTGCTGTGCTGTCCTCTGCTGCATGAGGCAGACCGCCGCCTTCTCCATCCTTTCCCGCTCCCGGGCCAGGTAGCTGCTGGCATCCTTGCTCATCAGCTCTAGCTTCTGGGGCCTGCGCTCATCAATGCTGATGTCTTCAGACAACTCGGGGTTAAAGCGGAAATAGACGCTGTCAGGAAGCAAGTCCTGCAGCACAACATGTACCGCTGTGGAGGAGAGGGGGGAGGGGAGGGGTTAATTACATTTATAAAGGCAATATAAGTAGAACAAAGAGCCTGGGCACCACACATCACAGACTACACACATCAACCCTCCCACTGCTACCTTCAGTGTCGGTGGCGCTTGCTATGACTTTGGTGAGCTTCTCCTTCAGACTGGTGCTGGTGGTGACCTCGCCCACTTTGATGGGGGCGTATATGGGGCGCCTGTAGATGCCCGTGCCCAGGGAGATCACACACTGGATGGGGACCCGCTTGCCCCACAGTATGCGCGCCTCATGGACAGCTATGGCACAGGGGTTATTGGAGAGGAGACCACCATCCTTGGGGAGGGGGGGGGGGGGATTAAAAATAGTGAGAAACAAGTTATTAATTATACACATTCTTTACTTCATAAATGTTTGCACCCACCAAGTGCTATGAAGCAGGTATACATCACGCACAGCTCACTACCTAGTTACCTGGTAAACATGCGGGCCAATCTTCACCTCCTCAAGGTACCCCGGTGCAGCTGTGCTGGCCATGATGGCCTCCCACACACGGGCGTCTGTTGTACTTGGGTAGCAGTGGGCCGCAGGGTTCCCAGGCCTGTGCCGATAGTTACAGAATAGGAACGGCTGTACCACAGACTGGTTCACAAGGGTGGAGACAAAGGACACCTGGGCAACAAAGAGCAGTAGTGAGGAGGGTGGTGTGGATGTGGTATTGAGGAGGGTGGTGTGGGTGTGGTAGTGAGGAGGGTGGTGTGGGTGTGGTAGTGAGGGTGGCGTTGTATGGTAGTGAGGAGGGTGGTGTGGTAGTGATAGTGAGGATGGTGGTGTGGGTGTGGCAATGAGGAGGGTGGTGTGGGTGTGGTAGGAAGGTGGTATGAAGTGGTAGTAACGGCAATGAAGAGAACATGTGCCGTTTGGTATAATAGTGATGCAAACCTTTGGATTGAATTTATCAATGGACCCTTTGCACAGCGGTTGCCTAGAGACATTGTGTCACGTCCGCGGACCTTTGCGTAATAAAATGGCAACGCTCGGAGTCTGCTCAGACATTGATCCTTCGGCCGATCCAGTTCCTGATCAAACTATGCTGCCAACAGTAAGTTTGACCGAGTCTGGCATACCCTGAGCCTTTTTAAAGCCATCCATTTAAAAAAGGCTCCGGGTATGTCAGACTCGGTCAAGCTTACTGTTGGCAGCATAGTTTGACCAGGAACTGGATCGGCCGAAGGATCACTGTCCGAGCGGGAAGGAATGACTACGAGCGTTGCCATTTTATCGGGACCTACGTTAGTAGGTCCTATGTAGGATTTGAAGTGTCATGAATACGATTAGCAAAACACCAGATTCCATTATTGCCGATGCGCCGTAGAATCAGTTGGAATTTAGCGAGTGTATTTGGATACAGCCAACGATTACCTACAATGTAGTAAAACTGCCGACGCTTAGAAAGCTCAGACAACAGAGATAACGCTCACTCGTTCCCACACTAGAACCTGAAAACATGACGATTCCTTCTTCTTCTTCTTCCGGATCTGATAAGATAAGATTCGCTCGGATAAGAGGTTTATTGCAATGTATCTTTGTCACGATTAAAGCTTAATGTTTGCGGTTATCAAAAGGAACTGTAGGAGATAAGTTAGAAACTTTCTGCCGAATTTGTTTGGTACTATTACTTTCCTATTTTGAGTTATACTGAACACAATTTCGATCTTTAGTTATGTTAACACATAGCCCACAACAGATTTTATCAGCTTCTGATGCCTTATATGGAGGTCATGGCCAGAAGCCACTGAAGTGCTATTCCAAAGCTCGCTGGCCCTATTAGCTGCACCGGAAACACGTGTACATGTACAGACATAGTAGTAGAAGCCGTTTTTTGACGAGTCGCAAGATGAATGTGAGGAGCGTGACAGTATTCAAGAAGCGTATGAAACAAAGAAGGCTTGCGACAGGAAGCGCTACAAAGCCGATTTTGAAAGTAAGAAGGATAGCACGAAGGCGCAATACTGGCTTGATCCGGAACGTAAGAAGGAGCGTGAAGTCCTACTACGATCAAAATCGAGAACTGATTTTAGCCTCCAAACAAGCTCAATATCAGGCAAATCCAAAGGAAAAGATATCCTACGAGGTAGGAGTATACCTTTTGGGTGCAATATCCAAGTTTATTCGCGCGCAAGGGAACGGTATATCCTTTGCGTGTGTTCTTGCAAGTCGTCTGCGATTTACAATGTTATTTGCATCCACCCCCTCCCCCCCATGAAAGCTCAGTACGCTATGCAATCTGGCCGATGGCCTGCTGGTAGGACCATTCATAAGTGAGTTCTGTTCAGTGCATGGTTGCTACTTTATTAACGGGAATATCCTTCACAAATGCGTGTCCACTGGTGGTCCCCACCAGACTGACCAGAGCAAATCAGCTAGGTGCTGCATGTTCATTCAAGCTGCACTGGTAACCCCATAACTCATATCTCTCCCATGACAGAGCATCCTTGGAACTAACCCCATAGTAGTTGCTACAAAGCTTTGTTCTTGACATGGCCACAAGCACTGCTGCTCAGGGGAAGGTATATTGTTATCATTCAAATATGTGTGTCTGCCAGTTGTGAGCTGTTCTTGGCCAATGTTATTAGGTGGAGATGGAGAAGAGGAAAGGGAACACCATCCCACTAGGATGAGGAGTGCATGGAACACTCTGGAAGGGTGGGTGTATGTGTATGTATGTCCCACGGATATGTTGACGAGTTATCTGTACAGGTGTGATGTTGTGCTTGCTATCCCCTCCTTTGCTCGTCCTCTTCCCTCCTGTCTCATCCTCTCTTCTTCCTTCCCCTCTCTCCCTACCCTTCTCCCTCCCCCTTCCCTTCTCCATTCCCCTCCTCCCCCTTTCTCTTCTCCCTTCCCCCTCCCTTCCCCTCCTCCCT